>VZTN01007905.1:81426-96014 GCA_013400515.1 Erpornis zantholeuca | reverse complement strand
GACAGATTACTCAAAGGACGTGAAACACTATGTTTGCCATTTTTATGCCTTTATGTCAGGTTTATTGTTGCTGTGGGAAGGCAGAAGTCTTGTGATCCAGCAAAAGGCCTGCCAGTATGTACTCAAGTGTTTTGCACCACTATGAGATGACAAAATGTGTTTATACTCAGATAGCTGACAGAGTGAGGGAGAAGCAATTTCTGTCATGTGACTGCAACATTTTTTATCTAGTATTAGCTACCTGAGAGATGAATTGGCTACATCATTCAATTGCTGAGTCTCTCAGGCTCTGCCAACATGATGTTTGTGAGGCAGATACAGGCTTTGGCTGTGTGAGCTCTGTGTGGATCAAATGGGTGCCAGCTGTAACCTTGCAATTGTACAGATTCTGCTAGCCTGGAGTTGGTTGTGAACTATCAGATCCTGTTAGGAATTTATGTTGGTTTAGGCTCAGCCCCGTGCGAACAGGCTGCATGTTGTCTGGCCAGATTGTAGTGTTGCAGATTGAGCTTATATTTGGTTGGAGGGGAAAAAAAAGGGGTAAGCTTGCATGTCATGTAAAATACTGCCCAGACACTCATTTAGACTAAATCCAAAATGTGCTCAAAAATATCTTTTTGTGAATCATCTGTCTGAGAGAAAGGAAAAACCCCAGAGCCCCAGTGCTCTTCTCTGTGTAAGTTTTGAGCATTGTCAACTGCTTGCACTAGTGATAAAATATATATATGTGCCAAAGCCTACTTGGGTTATCAAAAACTACTTTATCTATCTATTTGCATGTGACATTTTGCACTTGCACACAAAGGAAAACAGGACTGAGTTCTCTTTGAAATAGTAACTCTTTGTGGTTGCAAACCAGGGCTAAAATGAGTGCTAAATTGAGTGTAAATCAATAGCCCTAGTGTGTTAACTTATGAATGCAACAAAGGTGGCTTTCCTTGGTTTACAGTCAGCACCCCAGGTATCTCTGTTGCAGGCTACTGTATTCCCTGCTTATTCTGACTCAGTTCACAGCTCCACTGTGTTTACCCCTGACAGAGATCAACCTCCTAGTGACAGCGGTTCCCTTCTGCGCAGCCCAAAAGCGAGTGCTTTATAGATGAGAAGCTAAGAGTGGAATATTGGAAAGAGTGGTAGAATCAGAATCTCTCCTTCAAATGATGCTTACTGGTTTGTTTAATCTGGAGTTTTTCAAGGTGTTTGAAGATGTTGGACTATCCTGGGCTTACAGAAAGTCATGTGCCTTAGGGAGTCTTTGGAAGTCCTAACTGTAGTAAAGGTGTCACTCTGTATTTGTATTTCAGTACGATAAAACTGTGCATGTAACTAGACAGTAAGGTACTTTAAGGCTCTCCTTCTCCTATTTTATTTATTACATCCAGTTATTGTCCCACTTTCTCAAATTTCAAACAATGTTTTCCAATAAGTTGTTCTAGTAAAGACATAATTTCCCTGCTCAAAAATAATCTTGCCAGGGAAAGATACATGGATCTTCTGAGCAAAGCATATCTCTACTGCTAGATTTCTTTCATCAGGTATTGCCAGTTATAAACTGAAATAAAACCTAGCTGGCATGTGATGCCAAGCCTTACGCTTTTCTTAAATGATAACTAATGCACACCTCAGAACCCATGTGCAGTCTCACTGACTTTAGCACAAGGTCTCCAGTTTGGAGAATTGTCATGTAGAACCCATTGACTGTACAAGAGGGGTCTGCTGAGTGCTCTCTTGTCCCCTGAAAGAACAAGCAAGAGAAGATTTGTTAGGCTGTGATTCCTAATTTATCCATATAATTAAACTCGTTAGGCTGAACCCTGTGAATATCCTCCATATCTCTTCATGTATTTTTAACTGTGCCTAATCTGTAACTATCCTGATCATAATTAAGGTTTCTGAAATTCTAAAAGGAATAATGAAGAATGAATAATATCTCTGTTTATCAGTCATAACATACCTTCATTTTCAAAACAAGTTTGTTGCAATCATGGAAAGCAGCACCTCAGAGGTAAAGTCATTCCCTGCCATCCAGTAGATCTCTCTCCATATTATTTTATGTCATCTCTATCTTTTTATCTTTAACAGCTTAGAAAAGAAGTGTATTGCAGCACAGGAAATTTTGGTGTTACTCTTTGAAAGTTTTCTGGATCTTTCTGTATGTGGTGCACAAGTGCCAGGAACTCTTGATGAGGACATGCAGGTGAAAGACCAACAGTATTACAGAATACATTTAAATTTCACAACAGCACAGCAGGGGAGCACTCAAAAACCCAGGCATTTTGGGGTGCAGTTACAGACACCATATGATCAAACTTAATGAAATACTACGGAGAGATCCTCTAAAGTCTCTCATGGTGAGGGAATGCAACTATAGAAACCATTAAGCTTGGGACATTTGTTCTTCAAGATTTGAGGTCTTGCTTTTCCTAAACGAAACTTTCTAATAGTTTTGACAAGATTTGGACAAATTTTCAAGAATCTGTGGATTCTAGTGTTTTCAAAATAAAATACTCCAGGGACAATTCCATTAAATGTTATGGAATTGTTATAAGAAAAAAGAGGTGAAATATTGAGGATGACACAAAACTATTTTTTTCTAAAATTATATTCCTTTTTAGGCAAACAAAAATGTCTTCATTTTTTCTGAACAATTTTAATTTTTCCTTACAGGAATAATGTGCTTACATGACCAGAAAAACGAAAATTAGTTATTCTCAGAATTACAATCTTAGTACTTCCATTTAATTTGAGGCAATTGCCATTACCAAGATAATTTTCACAGCACGAGTAATTTCCTTACTATGCCTTTATCACTAATAAGCACAGATGGACAATAAAGTGGTCCATAATGTGTCCCCATCCATCACAGCTTTGAACCGAAATGGCTTCAGACTAGGCAGGCTAATCTGGCCTACCTGAGCAGCCTGTTTACTGCATAAACAGGAACTGGAAGAGCTCCATCTGGTCTTACTTCCTGTGCTTTCTGTAATCATAAGTGATGAGCTGTGGATCCACATTGTATGTCAGTGGTAAAACTGATTTTGGAAGTTGTACATTTTTGCGGTCCTGAGCAATGTTGGATCTTTCATGCTGTGCCATTGCCAGGAAGACTTCAAGCATCACCATATCTCTAATAGAAGAGAATATTACCTTGGAAATACAATGGGAAAATTCATGAATATTTGTCTGCCTTTCTCAAGCAAAATTTTTACTTCTTGTCAGTGACTATTTCAGGCAACCTTGTCTCTAGACAGATAGTGCTGGCATACCTCTGTAACTGTATAAATAATTCCAATAATTATAAAAGATTGAGAAACTAGAGAGCTCTTAAACATTCTACTGGATTAACCTGGATAGGCTACTTTAAATCTTCTACTAACTTTTATATAAGTTTATTTTTTTTACCTGATAACTATTGCACCTAATATTTCTACCTTTTATACTTCCTAGTGTCCTTTTTCAGTATTCTTCTAACAATTACAATTGTGGAAATTACCCACTGTTTGATGAGTTTTGTTTCTTGAAAACTCTTTCTCCCTTCTTATTTCATGATTTCCTCACTACTAGTCTTGATTTATATCAAGACAAAGTAACTTGGCTTCTCTTGTCTCTCTTATATTCATAAAATACTACAGGTAATATGTTCTAAAGGGGAATTTTAGGTATATGATGATTTTTTAAAAATAAATAAGCTCAATTCAGAGCTCAGGGAAGGTGCAGGAAAGGCGTCAAAATGACTGTCCTTTAGACTCTAGCTCTGTATGTAGAGTAGTGGAGAATTCCTCCCTCTAATTCCTTGAAAAGAGTGTTTTTAAACTTACCCCTACTCCCAGGGTAACTTTCCCTACTTTTATTAATCTCAGGTAGGGTTTGTAACAGGGCTGTTGCTGCTGGTGGTGTTATTTTATGTGGAAACTTGTGTATCTGCAACTTGACTGAGACCTCTGACTTCTTGGCATAGTACCCCTATACTTTTATTAATTTGTTGCATTATGCTTTCCTCAAGAGTTAATAGTCTAATGTGCAGGTCTTGTATTGGCTTCAACTTCATGAATACTGTGCTGCAAATAGCAGGCTGGAATTATCATGGCAAAATACCACAGGCCAGGCAAAACATTAAAGTAGGAAATACTATCACAGGACAGCATTTCACTGGTAAAACAAAAGCTCTCTGCACTTGTCACACTCAGTATAGGACTTGATATCCACACTTACCTTAAATTTTCAGGAATATAGCCACATCTTTTGTAATCACAACAGAATAATAATGTAATAAGTCAATTTTATGGGTCCTGTCTCTATTAAATCATGTGAATAGTAATTAAATTGTGCAATGAAGGAGACACTGAATTCAATTTCAGCAAAAATCATCTTCCTGTCCTCTTTCAGGAAAAAGATTATGTTTCGAGGTGGGAAGTAAATGGAGTGAGATAAAAAGGAAGGGTGTTCCTCACACTGTTTTTAACTGTGTTTTCCATTTTTTGGCATGGAAGGATATTTACAGTGCTGAAAGGAGAATGTGCATGGGTACATGAAAAGGAGTGTTTATAATCTGGAACCTGAAAAAAATAGACATCTAAGCTTTGGTAATTATCTGTAGGGTAACAGCCATGACAGGTGCTTATCACACCCCATGTGGGTCAACATAGCTGAGCTGCTGGCTTTTAAAAAAGGCGCTTGCATTCCATTCAGCTTCTCTCTCCATCCTTATTAAACACATTTCTTCCATCTTAGCCCCCAGCCTCCTAGAGAGGTGTGAAAGTCACATAAAAGCACTGCCAAAAAGGCACTAATTGGTGCCCCAACTGGCACTCTCAGAAGACAGGCCAAGGAAGAAAACTAAAATACTTTCCAGGTCAGTTCAAGGGCATTTTGGGCAAATGTGGAAAACTCACAAAAGTCCTGCCTGTGTTTACACCTTTTCCAGCACAGCCAGACCAATGCTTTTAATGAGTGCCAATTATTACCTTCTAAACAATAGTTTTAACAAAGAACACAAAGTTTCTTTACTGTTTGAGCTGTAGTTCTCACTGGAATCAGATTCTTTTGCACATATTTACATGTATGCATCTATCTGGTGCTCTGTCTTGTGTGCAGATCAAGTAGACCTTTATAGCAATAGAAATAAGTTTAACTCTAAAATTAGTGTTTGTCAGCAAACCTAGCCTATGTGGGCACTGATCCAGCTACTTGTAAAAGTTTGAAAAGATGGAATCTTAACTCTTCAGAGCTGGCATTTCAGTTCCAACATCTATTTTTCTACAAACAGGTATTTTGAATAACCATTGCCTAAGTGCTTTTGTTTAATTTGATGGGTGTCTATTTATGATTTTATTGCCACTTCTTCACCTATACCTACATGATTAGTTCATTTCAGCACAAGGACACTGAGCAGAAATCTGACCTGTTATTCAGCTGGAAGTAGGGATTTCTTTTAGTCTGTAGACAACAATAGTTCTCTTGACCTCTTGCCAGAAGCCTATATGTCAGTTGCATCTGCTTCTGAAATGAGTTTTGCTCATTTTTCAGACTGACTTCTGACACTCATTGTGGTCTATGTAAACAACAGAGAATAACTATTTACACAGAAAATTTTAATACCTTACATTCTGATACAGTTTCATTAAAATTACTTAAAAAAAGCCAGAAGTCTCAAGTGGGTTTTTTACTGTAGCTCTATCACAAAAACTATTTATTGCTGGTTGTTTTTGCATTTCTCTATGTGTGTGTGTGTGTGTGGTTCTATAACCCCTCACTATGGTTTTGGAATTCTTTCAGTATTAGAATCTTTTGACACCAAAAGATCCTCCTGAATCAGTGCATTGATTCTGGCTGAAACAGAAATTATTTTCCCTATAACAACCTTCACAGTGTTATGCTTTGCTAGGAAAGTCTTGGAAACATACCACTGTTTTGGATACAACTGAGCAGTGCTGGCACAGCCTCCGTGCTGGCACAGCATCAGTGCTCTCTCACCAACATTCCTCCCCCATCAGCAGCTGAGGGTTGGCATGGTCTTGAGAGGTGACATAGCCTGGACAGCTGGCCCAACCTGACCAAAAGGATATTCCATATCATATGACAACTGGTCAGCAATAAAAGCTAAGAAAGAAGAAGGAGGGTGTTGTGGGTTCTGGCCGAGATCAGTGGCAAGGGCATGGCCAAGACATTATGATACCACAGTACATCATTGCCAGGGATGAGGAAAAGGGACCCTCTCTTCCAGGAAGGAGGGACATCTTTTGGAACAAAGTGTGGCAGGATGAGGAATCCATCCTTTGTTCATTGCCTTGGAGCTTCCTGTGAGCATTTTTGCATGTGAATCATTCTCTCTTTTTTGCATACTTTTACTAATGCTTGGGATCCCGAATTTCTTAGATACTTTCACCAGGGTAGTGAAATTGAATAAAGGCTTATCCAAAAACTTGTTGTAACAGACACAAGCACTAAGGTTGTCATTCATTGCAGGCAGGCACTTGGTGGGAATGCATACAGAGTATGCATACACTCTCTCTTTTTGAAGTGTCTGATTGTGAAGCTGCCTAGCTTGAGTTACTAATGCTAAAGTAGCTGAGTGTTCATATGCTAAAAGGTCAGTGCAAAGCACTGTTTGGATGAATTTCTGAAGACCCTACAACACTGGCAGGTATGAAGGGGAGGTGCAGAACTACATTTGAGACCTATACAGAATATACTTCCTTTTAATAATGAGGTTTCAAATGAAAGGTTTGTTAGCTCAGCCAGCTCATGGTAGAAGACAAAACTAATGTAAGCTCAGGTGCAGAGATGAAACTCCCAACTGGTAGTGAGCCATGAGCTCAGGATGTGAAATAAAGGGAATGTTGCATTAGTAAGGACACAAAAAACTTCATGCTGTAACAGAAAAGAAAGCCTGATTTTTATTTGATTGCTATAAACATATTTGTACATCACTGTAGAACAGGATCTGAAGGGACAACTTTATCTCAGATTCTTCCTCTGGGTTGTTTTTTTTTTTACAGGACTGGAGTGGGGAGAGTGCGCTGATGACATTGTAGCATTTTAAAAGAAATAGTACAATTTGCATGATTGCAGAGGTTTTGTTATCACTTACACAGAACTAGTTTAGACTAGAATTGGATAATTCCACTTTTTTCCTATTTAAATCCACTGAGGAATACTTTATTAGGTATTTTGCTGAGACTGGCCATTTATTGTTTGTCACTTTAAACCTTTGTGTGGATGTTCTTAAGGAAACTGTGTTTATGAGAAATGTTGCTGTGCAACATTTGGGGTTCCAAAAGTACTTTGATCACCTTTAACATAACGGCCAAAAAAGAATGAGACAAAAGTTAACAATGGTAAGTCCTCTAAAGTGAAGGATAGTGATAGTCATTGGTTTTTTCCAAGAACTCTGTAGTAATATAATTTTTCAAGGCCTTATGTCAGTGTCTACCATGAAATTTCAACTGTTGTGGAGTAGATTGTGTTATTACCTCATAAAGGTTCTATAAATAAATCTATTATATGGAAGTACAGAACAGATGAAAATTTTATCTCTTCAGTATAGCTTCCTCTGTTATTGGTAAAATTGCAAGCCTTTTTAAACCTGAAATGACTTTTTTGGAAAAGTAAAAAAAGAAAGAGGAATTTTTAAATTTTGAAATCATTGTTAATTTATTTTTGCTGGAAATGTTTTTTGGTGTCTTTTTGTTTTACAAATGGCAAACACTTGCAAGATGTTTTAGCAGAAAGAGGCGATTTGAGGTTAAGATTTTTAGTTTATTCCTTGGATTTCTACTTGGTGGTTTCTTTCCAACAGAAGAGAAAAAATGCTTATTCTTGCCATAAGTAAAGGAGTAGAGCTATTCAAATTTTCTCTCTTCAGTATGCTTGTCATCAGTGCAGTGTTAAGGATCCATTTTCATTCCAACAGGGGCAAGGCATGAGAATGAATCTTCTTTTCTCCCAGTAGAGGATAAACCTCTGTCTCCTCTGGTTCCAGATTTCCAGCTTTTTACTTAATATATATGACCAAGGGAGAAAGAGAACAGAAGGGATTGTTAACCATGGTAATTATGGGACTCATTCATTCCTGATTACTTCAGTTCTGTCTCTCATTTATCCGAAGTGCTGGGCACAGTTTTCCTCATCACTTGTCTTTCAGGAGTTGATGTAAAGTATGTCTCAATTTCTGCTTTGTTGCATGGGCTACCCTGCTGCTCTTTTCTGGTTTAGCACTTACTTTGAACATGCCAATTTCCACCTCCTGTTTAGGGTGAGTGACAAAAGCGAAGTGCTTTATTTACTCAACATCTTTGTTATTCTCCTGCTTCAAACCTGCTAATTCCTCATTCATTGAAAAGAAACAATGCATTTGACAAGTCACACAATACAAATAAGAAATAGTGAAGGATGAACGGCAAATAGAGGTAGCACTTTATTGTCATTTACCTTAAGGCCTCTTTTCACCACTCTGGCACTACAAAAGAATCTCAAAGTCACAGAAAGCACCTATTTTGAGGTTCCTTTCAGGTGACAGATGAGTGGAAGGGAATTCATTATAAATAAGTGTAAACAAACAGATAACCTCAGAAGAAAAATAATTCAATCCATTTACAAATAAGTGTGAATAGTATTTGAGCAACTTGAGCTCACTTTTGGAAAACAGATGAAACAATTGTATTACATGTCACATTTGCCACTACTAATTTCTCCCACACAAAATGATCTAATTTATGACAAAGTTTGAAGGTAAAAATGACAAGACTTATTGTGAAGTGAATGAGCTGCATATCATTTGGAGACAGCACTTTTATAATTACTATAGACACTGATTTCTGTGAAGTGATTTGATGGGAACTGTATACATAGAAAAAGAGACAATCTAGTACATTCTTTATACTGGTTCTGAGGTCAAAGCCTGTGATGTGCCAAGTTTCTCTTCAGTCAGAGACGGTGCAGGTGCAGGCCTAAGGAAGTTACTGGGGATGTCATATAGATCTAGGGTTCAGTAACTGAGCTGGTTGTTTCCCTTATCTGGGATCAGTGAAAATGAATCCCAAGAAGGACCTTTCAGCTGAAGGCTGCCACAGCATGGCAGACTGTACTCTCAACCTCCCATATCTGAAAAGGCAAAATCACTGTCAACTGTGCTGCTTCTAAGGTTGTGGAAGAGCAACACCTGTTCCCAGTCTCCAAAACTGAATCACTCTAATTCCCTAGAATTTTCTTATAAAATGTAGGCAACACATCTGATAGTTTGGTTGTTTCATGTGCTCTGGGTAACACACACCACATTCCTTCTCTCTGCTCCCCTTTCCAATTGCTTTGTGAACCCAGCAAACACATAAAAAAAGATCCTATTCTTCTGAGTCAAGGGCCACTTAAACACCAACTTGTTCAAAACACACATTTCTTTCATTCATTAACTCTTTAGACAGTAGCCTCTAAGTGTCATAAAGGACTTCTTCAACTTTAGTACATTTCCATTAGGCTCGAATAAAATTAATGGAAAAGGAGTGAGAATCCTACGTTTGTTTTGTCAGGACAGGGCTACCCAGCTGTTAGCTCTGCTCGACAAGGGGCAAGGAAGAGGGAAGAATGGAGGTGAAGTGCAAGAAAAGCACAACTTATCACCCAGCATGACAGTCTGGACACCCGACTGACACAGACAAAAATGCCCATGGCAAAAGAAATCTCTTTGTGGTTTCCATCATGATGCAACAAAGAGCATCTGAGAGAAATATTTCTTGAGTTAGAATTGAAAAGAGAAAAAAAGGTGATTCCATTTTCTAATGGCTTTAATATAACAGAAATGACAGCGCCAATATTCTCTAACATGGAGTAATAAGTTTGAATTTGTTTATATTTTGAATAATAAAGATTCAAAACATTTCATCTCATCCATCATATTCCATCCCAGTGACCATGTTAGCAGCTAGCTCAGAGATTGTAAGAAGTGATATATATTACCACAAGAAACAGGGTTACAATCACACAGTTTGAATTCTTCTTCCAAAGTGGACTCTATCAATTAATAAACCAGATCAGGTTTTTCTCCTAATGCTAAATCAATGAATTCTATTAAATGGTTATTTGTATGCATGTGTGTGTGTGCGTGCATGTACGTGTGCATGTGTGTTTCACACTTTACGTTTCAAAAAGGATATTTGAAATTTGTGTTACAATGCACCTGTCATTAACAGTCCTGGAAAAGAAAAAGGGCACCTAGCAAGCCATAGATATTCGTGTGAATGGAACCACTGTCTTCACCACGCAGAGTTCAGCCTAGCCCTGAAACACTGGAGCACAGTCTCACTGTTTCTGCTCTCACTTGAAGAATCTACTGTAAGACTGTGCCAGTGGCACTGTGTGTTCAAAGAGAAAACTATCACAATGATCCAGTGGTTTTTAATGACTCCTGCAGTAAGAGAGTTGATCCTTAAATAGCAGCTTTTCCTCACATATACCTTAGGTATAAATGAAATAATATCTAGCATAAGAATGTAACAGCATTATGAGATGTTTCTGATGTTTTAGCTTTGAGTTCACTCTTTGTGTTTTCTGGATGAAGTTGTGAAAGGAAATGGTAATAAGAGTTCTGGTTGAGTGGTTTAATTACTTTTTAGACGAGTCCCCCGTAGTGATAACACTCCAGTTTCTTCTGTCATGAGACTTTCTTCTTGACATGAGACTCATCTGGGCACTGAAGGAGGCTGGAGGAGGAGGGGGGAAAGAGGAAAACAAATCCTCCCAAGTAATCCTAAACTGAATAAGAATTGCAATGTGTCTGCTTTCTCTCCCAGTTTGTGTCACAGAAACTTTGCCTTTGTTTCAGTAGAGAAGCATGCCAATTCAAATCGGTACTTATCATCTCTCTTGGCAAGTTGAACATCATCAGTGGTAATGTTTTTAATTGAAACTGATTCATACCATCCCAGCAGAGTCCCTGTGGAAGTCAGTCTTGCACAAGGGAGTGAGATGGAGGAGCTCAATGAAACAAGGAACAAACCAATTACAGAGGTCAAACTGAACAATAAATCCATTGTAAACTAAATTCTTCCCAGTTAAAATATTTAATGCTCAGACTCTGTCAATACAACATATTCTACTTCTCATGTTATATATTCACCTCCTGCTGACCAGTGCCAGGGACACCTCCATGGCCTTTTGTTCTGACCTGGTGATGCTGCTCTTGTCTTCCTAAAGATTGACTCCTA
Source organism: Erpornis zantholeuca (assembly GCA_013400515.1). NCBI lineage: Eukaryota > Metazoa > Chordata > Aves > Passeriformes > Timaliidae > Erpornis > Erpornis zantholeuca. Next base: position 84,816 of record VZTN01007905.1, on the reverse strand, counting down.
GGAGAACTTAGTTGTTCTAATATACTAAGTCAGACATGATTAAATTAGTTCTTCACTACTTTTAAAAAGTTCCCTTTGTTTTGTTTTGTAGTGCTGTGAAGCAAAAGCATCAAACTATTGCTTAAAAAAAAAAAAAAATCAAACGAGACCTGCAGCTGAGGCAAGGACAAATTATTTCAATAGGCAAGGGATTGTTTGAGTCTGTATTTCTGTTTTGAAATCTCAGTCCTTTTGCTTTAGATCTTGACAAGCAGCCACACTATTTTCCAAAGGATTTGAGCAGTCATACAATTACACACACAGCCTGCATGTGTGCACACATCAGCCCCCCAGTGGTGATTTTCAGTTGGATATTTTATTCTTTGTACTTGTATTTTTTTGAGTATGAATTAAAACAAATTCTTATTTTGTGCTTTGTTTTCAAAAGCTTGCCTAGAGTTTTTCTTGGCTTTTGTCTTCTCCTTTTATCATTTGAGCAATGGGACATAAAATGAAGAAAAGAGAGATCAAGAAAATGATAGAAGGTTTGGAAAGAAAGATCCGTGAGGGGAAAAAAAGGTTAATAAGATAAGTTGGCCGTTCAGTCTAAAGAAAAGAAGACTTAAGAAAAGTGTGATAGCTCTCTATAGATATGTGAAGGGACAAGGGAAATTATTCTCATTAGTCACCCAAGACAGAGTAATAAATTTGAGCTGTTGCAAGGAAAATGTAGGTTAAATAGTATGAAAATCTTTGAAAGTATCGAAAGAGATAGACAATGAAACAAACTGCCAAAGGATTTTAGGGAGTCACTGCCTCCAGAGGTATTCAAGGTGAAATAGTTATTCATCTACTGAAGATGATTTGGACCAAGCAAATTAAAAGAAGTAAAATGACACAGAAAGGATGAAATGGATAGATGACACAGCAAAGGTCCTTTCAGACTCAACTTATTCTGGGGATGAAAAACAATGTTTGAAGAATTGTTAAACGCAATAAGGCATAAAGAAGAGTGCATATAAAGTGGCAAAAAGAAAAATGGAGATAAGACTTTTAAAAGGTTATAGTGTCTAATAGCACAAGAATTTAAAAGCTTATGTTTTAGATACTAAAAAAGGCTAAAGAAATAATTAATTGCTGCCATTAAGCCTAACTCTTACCAACAGCTTCAGATACTTGAAAATTACATACCTGGGTGATCTTTCTGCAGCAGTCATCTACGGAGGAACACGCAAACACACTGAATGCAATCCAGACCTTGTATAACCTTCATCTCCTTCTTTTGATATATGCATCCACATTGTTGATGGAGAGGGTAGAGTGTTACTAGATAATTATAGGAGGTATTAGGATTATTGTCCAAAACCCAAATAAAATATTTTTTATTCTTCTTCATTTTGAGCCATAACTCGTTCTCCATACAGCAATATTAATTTCACTAGAGCTGCTTGAAAATGAAGATACCATGCATTATGAGGAAGAATGGTGCAATCTGGACTCCTATCATGTGTAATAACCATAACTATTTATTAAGTATGAGGATCATTTATGACTTCATATTTCGTATTCCACTGAGAGAAAAGATTAACATATATTTCCTATACACTTCGGCTTTATAATGAAATTCCAGTCTGAATTCATTATGAATAGTTACATTCATCCAATGAGAAATACCAAATAAAGACACATTGCTTACACCTGCTAATTTCTTGGCTATATTTCATGTAAAAAACATAAGTATGGTTGTATCTGGGGACACATGCAACATTACTGCACTCTACTTCCATGCTGATCAGGATGAAGAGTGAGAGAAGTGCCAGATTGCCATTATGTAGGCTTGAGTGTTTGTCAGGTCTGCTGCCTTTGCTGGACCTTGTTCACTGAGAAAAGTCAATGAGATCTGTATTGCTGTACAGGTCAGAAGATGATTTTCTTCAGGATATGTATTTGCACATTTAAAAGAATCTCAGATTCCAAGGCTCTTCATATGGCAACAGCACAGGAAAGCTATGTTGAAGTAGCTGGCAATTTCATGCACATTTAAGACCTCAGAAGTTGTTGTGTGAGGGTAGTTCTTAAATAATTTTAAAATAATTTTTTCACTATTTCTTTGGGCTCATGGTAACTTACTCTATGGTTTTCAGTCTGTCACAGCATCTTTCTATTCCATGGCTTTTCTAGTGGACTGTTCATAGTTCAGTAGTTATGGTTGTAATGCCACAAAATTCATCTGCCTCCAACCTTGGCTTTAGCTATTAGTGTGGTGAACCAGTTAAAGTCTTCGTCCAATGTAATCCTTAGCTAAATAGGTTTATATTTATGGACGGGACTGAGGAACAAGCAAACCGATGTATAGACCCTAGTTAGCTCCTTAACATCAGTACTAGCATAATATCTCAGCCTATGGTATATTATTTCAGCTATTTTATTTATTGTATCAATCATACCTCCTAACTTTTTATTTCTTTGGCTCACTTCATGGTCTGTTGTGTCTCAATTCTTTCAGTCAAGGATCATGTTAATGTGCTCATGCCATAAAAACCTTCAAAACCCAATAAACAATATAAATGTGATAACATTTACATATTGGATATATGGATATTACTGAAATATTAATGAAGAAAAATCCAACCAACTGTTATCTATCATTTCTGTTTAGCCAAATACATCTACTGAAACATAAATTCAGAAATGAAATGGTTTCTCTGGGTAATTCTTTATGATTAATCTGTTTGGTTAATCATATTTTCCATACATGTGAGGTCAGAAGAAGGTGTCACTAAACCACAGTTGTTCAAAGTACCATGACAGTCTTACACTGTTTTCTGTCTAAACTGTTCTGTGCTAGTATTAATGTGGAACTAAATAACATAAAAGTTAATTTTGGTTGCTGTGACTATGTGTATAGTATTGCTTTGATTTTTTTGTTTGATTAATCCAAGCCTTAAAATTCGAGGAGAGGAAATAAAACTGAGGCATTTCAATGAGTTTGAAGATCATGATGTTGAAAGGTAGAATACATTTTAAAGAATGTTGTTTGTTATCAATTAGGCATCAGATTTTTTTCTTTTTTCATTCTTTCTCTTCGTTCTGTCTTTTGTTCAGTCAGGTTTCACAAAATCAAGTTTCAGTGCTATAAAATGGAGATTTTCCTGCAACAAGGTCATTACTGCATTATTATTTGTTGATACCCAAAGGAGATAATACATTAGTTTTTGACTGTTATGTTTTTCATATTATTAATAAAGGTAATTTATAAATATTTTTGTCCAGAAAATTATAGCTGAAATATTTAATGCACTTTATGCCGTTGGAAGTCAATCTTGTACAAAAATTGAAACAAATTCCCACTCCCCAATAAAATAATGAAAATAAGACTTGAGGAGGGCCCTGTTAGAAGGCCACAGAGGC
>VZTN01007905.1:68658-81405 GCA_013400515.1 Erpornis zantholeuca | reverse complement strand
TGTTAGAAGGCCACAGAGGCATACTTTTCTGCCAAGCATATTTATGATGTAATACCTTTTATATTTATGTATGTTCTTTTATACGTTAATCTCATTCTTAATACTTTTGCTCTGGGGCTTTTGAGTACATCCATTACCAAAAAGGATTGTGAAAATTCAATTATTTGTGCTGAGTTAACTGAGCCCATAGTAAACCCTTTCTTTTCTTTTTCTGCTTGTGTAAACTGTTGCTCTAGACAAAACAAGAAGGTTTCTTTTTTAGATTTAATTTCAAAGGTAATTTAATAAATGTTTAATAACTCCAGTTATTTTTTTGTCTAATCCTATGTATTTGAAAATATACATAGCAATCTTCTCAAAGAGTTAAGGTGATACAAAACCCCAAAGACAGGTGAAATGAACCAAGGACCTTCTAGACCTCAATTTACATAGCCAAATCCTTTCCTCNNATAATTTTTCAGTAATAGGAAGGGGACACTAGAAAACTCACAGAGGTGGTACTGAAGAATACTGCTTTTTATTTCTAAGATGCTGGCCATGCTGCAGTTGTAGATGTCAGTTACACTTCTATATTCAAGGTAATATATACTTTCTGGTATATTCAAACTACCCCAAATGCAGGTTACATTGTAGCTGCAGATCCAGCGCTGGTCAGGGTCTGGGATGGTTTAGAGCACCTCTCCAGACCTATTAAATTATTTTTTTAGCCTTTGGGAGACAACAGGCAGACTTCTGTTTTTAACTGGTGGAAGTCAGTTTGTGTACGAATGCTTAATCTGCAAGGTAAAAATAACAAGGTCAATTTGCTAGATTCAGGAGATTTAGCTGAAAGGTCTGCTGATGGTTTAATTGCCTGAATGAAAGGAGTGAAACAAAATACAGTTATGTTCTTCAAGCCCAAGTCTTGAAGATTGTCCATTTACAAGCCCATTTTCACATGAATCACTTGGTTGTGGAGTGAGATAATACAACATGACTTGTATGCTGATGCCCAAAGCTGATTTATTCATGTTACAAACTGGAGGCTCCTATTCTGTTACTGGGCCTAACCTCTGAGCTTCTGTCTCTAGGATAGTAATTTTGTTTTTTACTGTGTTAAAACTTCCCAAAACACTTTACTATCTCTATCAGATAACACTCTAGCACACAAGACCCTAAACCCTGAAGCTGTAGTCTCTTGATTTGATTTAGTGTCATCTTTGAAAATGGATTTGTAAGTCTAAATTTTACTGAGATCCTTTGGTAGGTGTTTCTCCTGAGCCCTATCCTGTTTTTTCACCTGGAATAATGAGTTTTTAAAGTTACCTCTGAATTTAACATTTTGGCCAAAAAAGGATCTGAGAGTAGTTTTGTTATAGTAGTTACTGTAATTCAGCCTCTGTGAAAGGGGTACCATGTGGTAAATGTCTACACTCCATAATGATTCAGTAACAATTAAGCTGCATTTAAATGGGATTTAGATCCAGGCAATCTAAAGAAATTTTCAGAGGAATTTTGCATGCCGGGAAGGTTTACAGCTTGCTCCTTTACCTGTTACTTCTTTGTTACCTTTACCTATTTTTTTCTGAAAGTTGAGGCTGTTTCATCATTGTGTTATTCTAATTTTACGCTGGCTTACTCTCATTTTCTGTAATAGAAGTTCTCTGATATAAAGCAGGAGTGATACAGTAGTGTAGGAAAGGCTACGTTTTTAAACTGGCAGAGTCAAAAACATCAACCCTGATATATTTTTCAATGATAAATTGTAGCTACTAATTCCAGTCAAAGGGAGGTATATGCTGGTGCACTAAGCATTATGTTAGCCATACTATTAGGGAAAGATATTTTTCTCCTCTGGTTGACTCTGAGCTGTTATGTGACAGAAATGCAAGATTTGGTGCAGCAGAATGGGCAATAGCTACTGCAGCTGTGACTACAGCTGCTCCTTGTGATTCTGCCTTGTGTGAGAAGGAACCCGTTTTGCTTCCAGTCAAATGGCAGTTGCATGTGAATTGAGTAAAGAGCCTTGGGGAAAAAGAAAAAAATAACTCATAAGTTCTCTTTCCTTTTTAAAAATGTATTTCCTTTTGGCACAATGGATTATCCACCTCCCACTGCACCAATCATTGTCAGCGTCACCTTGCAAACAGGATGGGGGCCCAGGCAGATGTTCCACAAGCTTTTTTATTATTTCATTTAGGCATCAGCCTCATGTACACAAGAGAATGTACACGGCTCCTGCCTGTGCTGACGACCCGAAATCTCTTGGTTACAGAACATTCTTAGAAGTTTTTCAGCCAACAGCAAGCTTCTAAAGTTTACAGACAGGTGTTCTAACCAGTCACTAAAAAGCACACGTACACCTGTTACAGACAATACTCACTTGTTAGTCTTGTAATAACAATGCACAATATTCCATTATTAAGCTTAAAACTTCAGTATCTTTGCTAAGCACATTTTCTGCAACTTCAAAACTCTGGGCCAAACCTCAAAACACTAACCCTTTTTTAAATGTCCTTGCTGTCTAGATAATTGTATCTTCTTCTACCTTCTGGTTTTTGCAGTTGCAGCTGAACAGCTGAACCTAAAATCTTTGCTTTATTTCTGAAACCTGTTTGTCTCACTCAATCTGAAAGCCTTCTCACCCTTTGCATTTCCCACAATCTTTTCTTTCAACAGTAATTCAACCTACAGCTTGGACAGTGAAGAGATTGAAATTACTGCTTCCCAGGAGCATATTGCAACAGGCAGGCTAGCACTTAGTGGGTACCTACCTAGTAAGTAGGCAACAGGATGATTTTCAAGAGACTTGTGCCCAACCAAGGCACTTCATATTTGAAATTGTAAACACTGACAAGCCTTTCAGAAGAATTGGGAACACAGCCCATGGATTTAAGTTGTTCCTGGAGTTGTTGGACCACAACTTTTGATTTGACAACTTCAAGAGAGCCCAAAGCTCTTATTTCTGAACAGCTTTGGGCTCTTATTTCTTAGCTTTCTTATTTCTCAGCTTTCTTATTTCTTATTAGAATCTGCTTCTAATTTTACCCCTTCTATATGATAGCTGGAGTTGGCTAACAGCTTAACTCTGCGAGAAAATATTGCTTGTGTATAGATGTGTTTTTTGTCTGTTTGAAGATTTCTGGAGAAAGAGGAAAAGGATGAGTTTAACAGAGAGGAAATGTGGTCTGACCTGCTTTTAGCAAGCACAGTGACCAAGACATTTTTCATTTTATAATCTCTAAAAATAATTAAATGACAAACACAGGTCCCTTCACAGGACCCAGAACATAGGTTATTGATGCTGAGATAAGAAAAAATAAAATTTTCCTGGTTTTTGAAAAGTTTATAAACATTTGCATCTTGCATCATAAGGACTAATTAGAAAATTATATATTCAGGTGCTATTCAGATAGACTGGCATTCCCTCATTTATGGAAGGGCAACTGCATTCTGCTTTTAAGAAAACACAATATTTTCCTAGTTTCATGTGACAGCCACTCAACTCACTTCATTTCTTTGCAAAATACAAACTTCAGCATTTCATTTTTTATCTTTTATCATTAAACTCCTACAGCTTGAAAATGATTTTCCCCCTAGAAAATGCAAATCTATTCCTTTGTAGTGAAAACCATATTATACATGCAGCATGTAACTTTCAAAACTTTAGTTAGAAGCAGCAAAGCAAGCTGTCAGACATTTCAGTAATTGAATTTCCTTGAGAACTGCCTTGGTTTGTCAGCTCTGACTTTGCTGTCAAAAGAAAAGAAAATAGCCAGGGAATTAATCTAAGATAACAGAGGGGGTATTTTGATAATACCAAGACACAAACATTAAGTGTTTTCTCTGGCAGTGTTTTGCGGTAGGGTTCCCCACCCTAATCCAGGCAGGTTCCTTCTAGCCTTGAGACATGATTATCTTGTGCAGAGTTCTGAGAATTAACTAATGACCTATCAAACTGCAGTACCAGGGATCCTTTCTTCCTGTATTAAGATGCACAATATCATTGCTTAAAAGGCCCAATATACCCTTCGTCAATTACTTCATAAGTGCAATTCATCTTTTACTGCTTCCGCACTTGGATTGCTTGTAAAATGTTTAGTGGTTAATTAGCCTGGAAGGAAGTCCAACTTATGAAAAACCAAGCAGTGGGAAAAAATAGCCATAAAATTAATGGCTTACTCTCTGGTTCTTATTTTATGGGAGAATGTTAATCAGACTCTGTTGGAACTGTACCTTTGACTAGCACTCAGCCTCCTTTATAATCAGCTTCAGAAGTATTCCTCTCTGGGTTTTCCCCCTTGGCCTATGCTTGCCTCCCAAGGACTTGAATGTATTAGGAAGAGATTGACAGCTCTCCTAACAATTGCAACCATTGCTCTAGCTGAAGGGAAACATGGGGCTAGTCACTTCTACTCTATGGGAACCCACCTGGAGATACACTTAAGGTATAAATCTGTTATCCAAAAAATGAAACCAATAAAATACATGTTGCCATAGGTAAAAGAAAATAGCCAATATTTGAGCTGTGAGACAATGGATAAAACTGGAAAAGGAGAGAATTGTATAGGGAGAAAATTGTTGTATTTACAGCCAGCACTTTAAACCTGCAGAGAAGATTCCAAAATAATCAGGTCCCAGGGACAATTTAACCACTGAATATTTTTGTCATAAGGATGCTTAGCAGGGAAAAAAAAGTAATGCCCTCTCAGTGGTGAAATGGATAAAATATTTATGTAAATATTCCACATAATATAGCAATTGGTTTGCAATTCTTGAACTTAGGGAAATATGACTTTTGTTTTGTTTTGTTTTGCTTTTTTGTTTTTTGTTTGTGGTTTTTTTTTGGTTGTTGTTGTTGTTGTTTTCTTTTTGCAAGCTATTTGCCCTTCATGTTAGAGCAGGTCACAAACAGGGCATCACTTTTTAATGTGCTGTAAATACTGTATATCATGACACTGTTGGTTAACTCTGCATGTAGGGTCTTATACCACATTGCAAGTAAGTTGACCTAGCATTTTAGTATTGTAACTTAATCTAATCAAAAGCTTAAGACATGCCAGATATTATATTAAGCCTGTATAATCCCTGCCTTTTTTGTTGTCCAGAGGCCTGGAGTGGCAATGGTTTTCCTTCCAGAAAATAAGTGTGATCGTGTAACTTTCCACATATAGTTTGTTCATAATCATAATTCTGGGTGGTTTTCCTTGAGTATGCAACAGAAAAATATTTCATTCTGAACACTGATGCATCTGCCTTTGATAAAACGTATAGGCGCTCATGAGCCTCATACTCAATACTGTATAACAGCTCACTGGCTTTTCAGTTTCCCTTAGAATAGGTACTGCATGTGGCTGAGAATGTCATCAATTTTATATTCAGTAAACATCCTTGAAAAAGAAGTTCCTCTTTAAGAATTTGATCCTTATTAGGTTGACTATGTAAGGACATCCAAGTCCCTCAGTGATACCCCAGAGCATTATATGTAGGCTCCAGCTGTCATTCCACAATGGCATGAGTCTCATGTAAGTCCTCTGCCATATCAGTCACACACACAGCAAATCAGGGTATCCTGAGTGATGACAGGCTGAATGTGAGGTTCAGGCAACTGATTTTATGTGTCAGAGGAAGTCATGGTGTTTAATAGCACGTTAAGTGTCATGGTCTTTAACAGCACATATTCCCTGCCAATATATGGTATAATGCTTAAGCCAACACTGATATACCATGCAATTTATTGTATTCATAAGCAGTCTGTCAGCCCAACTGGTGGTCAGTTAGGTCTTTTCTCTCAGACCTGCAGAGGTCTCCTGATGTGCTGGCACTCTCACCATGATATATCACTGTATGAATGCATTTGTTCAGCTTGTCCCTGCCCCTGGGCTCCTCTGTTTTAATGTTTGTAAAACTGGATCATCTTTCTCACTCATTGCTCTGCAATGTCTGTATCAGGTGGCAAATTCATAAAAGAAATTGTGACATGACTGCTGTTTATGGCCATAATTTTTCATCTAATGACTTCAACACCATTTCCTTATAGTGATAGTAACTCCCAAAAATTATACCTTTGCTTATCTTATCTACAACGTGATACATTAGGAAGACCAAGTTAGGAAGACATGGACTTCGTATACTGCCAGAATCCCTTTTTCCATTTTTCCATTTAATAAAATGCTTTCAGGTACAAAATCATGTTCAGCTGATGCTCTCCATGTATGTAACAGCAATAGAGGTGCATCAGACAAAGGCTGTCCAGCTCTTTCTTTCAGGAACAGAGCTATTTTTACACTATTTCTTTTCAAGCTGTTGAACAGAGATGATCGGAACTAGCTGTTCCATATCCAAACTATACTTAACTGTAAATGACTTAAGCTCATTCCCTTAAGGAGGACCTACAGAGTAATATACTGTCATATATTACTCTGTAAATTATAATGTCTAGTAAAAATAGGATATATGCATCATCAATTTAGCTCTTATCTGTTCCTGTAAAAACTGTCTGCAGAAAGTGAGACAAAAGGGCTGGAACAGGATGCAACTTTGAAAAAAAACCATATAAACTAAACTACACTTTCAAATAGTGTTTTTTACTGTGATATCAGCAGGAGATTTTTCTTGATGTGGCCTATATTTTTGCATATGTGACAACTCCTAAAATCTTTCCATATGCGACTCTTCATTCAGGGTAACATAATACATAAGTGAATCTTACCTTAGGGGTTTTTTTTTTACAATCCCTAAAAGACCTTCACATATTTTTTTTTCTTAACTCCTCCTGCCAGAATACATAAAGAGTCATCATCCTGTTTTTTTATATCTGATTTCATACTTAATTTTTCTCATGTAATCATTAGCAGTTATAGGGAATACAGTGTCAGAGACACCTGTGTTTAATTACTGTCTGCAGGGTCTCAGTTTCAGAAATAACTCTGTCAGCCAAAGTTTATTCTATTTTTTCTTCAAGTCCAAACAGCATTATTAGGTTTATTAGGGGGTTTTGGGTAGGGCTTTTTTTCTGTTTTGGCTTGAGGAGGGTATTTTTTAAGTCTGTATGTATATTGCAGGATGGAGTTGATTTTTCTATATATTTTTTAACATGTTAGATATCAGTCTTTGGAAATCCAGAGTCAATTTGGAAATCATATTTTTCTAGCTAAAACAATCCCACTTTACTCCTTACAGATTATTTGCCAAGCCACTTTTGAAAATGACAATAAATTACATTCAGGTATTTCTATTGCTGGCTTATAAAGAGATGAATTTTTGCTTTTTAATGCCTAAAATGTTTGCATTAAATTTACACTGTTAGCATCCTACAATCAAATTAGAGGAGAAACCCGAGCTGTGCATTGCCAAAAATTGCTCTCTTCTTAGTGCCCTTCTCTTCTCAGCCATGCAATGAAGTGCTGTTGGGGCTTGTGTGAGTTGCCTTCCACAACCGTGAAGCCCCAATCTCAGGTGGAGCTTTTGACTCCTCATTTTTTCTGAGGCATCATCTGAGAGGGTGTTTAAATGACAGCCAAAGGTTTGACAACAGCTCAGGTAGACGTCCCTAATCAGCTGGTGCTGCTAGCAGGGCAGCTGCCCCAGCATGGAGCTCGGCGTGGCTGGCTGCCAGGCTACCTGCTCGGCTTCTCGGAATAATCCGAGCTGCATTTAGGTTCCACACAGCACTCTGTCACCCAGAGTGAAAATGTCAGCTGACAGACCTTGCTGTAATTAATTCAAATTCCATCACTATAATAATGTTGTCTGACCAGAAGTAAGAAAAATCCACCTTGCAGTTAGTGGTGTGCATAAATGAACTTTCAATGAATAAAGAGCATTTAATTACCATGTCCATGCACAAAACTTTCTAAGATGTCCCACTGAGATCCTCTGTAGTTGACTGCAATATTTGCTTTGAAAGATGAAAACCTGCAGATATCCCAGTAAATTCTAATATTCCAGTCCATCAGTGGAATCAACCAGACTACATTTCAATATTTTTGTGTCCGTTTTATTGCATATTTTTATGTCTGAGACTAATCCGTTTTGTAGGTTGTCTCAGAAAACTTCATCATGCAAGGTAATTTTTAACATGTGTATATATTTAATATTGTAAAAGATATTTTAAAATAAAATAATGTTTATTTCATCTCCTTAAGAAGGATATATCTACAAGAAAAACCTACAATAGTCATGTGACAAAGTGGCAAGGTCAATTAGAGTTTTGCAAGTCTGTTCAAGAGAACTTCTAGACAGATAGATCTTGGAAGTAGTTGCATAAATAAGTTTAAAAAAAACAGACAAAAGTACAAACTTTAAAACCTTCACTTCCTTACCTTTCTAACTGTCATAGCTCCTTAGTTCACGTTTTGCTTGCACCACAACATAACAGGCTACCAGAAACTTGGCTTGCTGGGCTTTGTTTTTGTACTTAGTCATTTAAGTACTCTGTAAACCTGGCTTGCTGGTGTTTGCTTTTGCACTTAGTCATTTAAGTACTCTGATTTTATTATCACCTTAAGAAAATTTTACTGGGTAAAAGCTTCCACATTATTTCTCAAAAGGTTCTCTAATACTAAGGCTTTGTAGGATAGTCCCTTTTAGAGAACAGCCCTTAATTTTTCATAACAATGTTTAGGTATGATGTACCTCTATAATTAAGTTTGTTTGTTTTGGATAAAATATAACCTTCCTGTGAATTTCTATTGTTAAAACACTCCTCAGAATAATTATGTGATACAATATATTTTTTCATTATGCTATGTTTTTCTTTCATATTCTCCTGATTGAAAGAAACAGGCAGGAAAGAATTAAAACTTAATTTACTTTAATGGAGGGGAAACATTGTTTTCCATATTTTTTGTTTCAGTTCTATTGCTAATATGTAAAATTTAGCATTCTGAAATGTGACTCTCAATGAATAGTATAAATTACACAGCTTTTAGTGTTTAGGCCTGCAAAGAAGTATGGTGTTTTTTTCCTGCAATTCCTAGACTCAGCCTGAGAATCTTTCTTGACCAAACTCAGAGTATTAAGCTGGTTTTTATTTTAGTTCTTTCTCAGGATGAGTTTAAGCCATGTGTATATTACTAGGTTGGCTACTCCATCCTCTAGTTTCTACCGAACTCTTAGATGAACACAATCTGGTCCTTTTGATTGATTTCAGTTGTGTTTCTGAAGTTGTTCCATCAACTCTTTTTGATCCCTTTATCTCTGTAGTGGTTTTACTCTCATTACCTGTAAAAACTAATCTGAGGGTAGTAAATGTCCTCTTTGGTACAGACCCATGCCAACAAATCATTTACTTTTCCTACAGACTTTTGATCCTCTTTGATTGCACTCTGGTGGTCTAAAAGATTCAGAGTCTGGCTTATGGGATTTGTTTGATATATTTGAAGAGTTTTTGATATGTTTGGTCTGTTTGTTCTTAAATCTTACCAAGGTTTTTTTAAAACTCGTGTGTCAAGCACTGTGTTTCAGAGACACTATAAAAGAAGGGAGAAAATATACAGGTAACATATTACCTAGCAATAAGGCAGCTCATCTCCCCTCTTTTACATTTCAGTATTTACTCTAAGTTCTCTCTGTTTCCATTTTCTTTTATCTTTGTACCCCTAGGAACAGATGTACATGCACAACTATTTCAGATGACAGGAGAAATTGTTACATTTCCTCACTACTAGGGAAAGTGTTTAGAAAGAAGGAAAGCCTTACCAGAGGAAAACTAAAATACTGACTTGGGTAAAACACTGAGTTTTGTGATGGGACAAGGTCTCCTGTAATGATATTACAATAGGGATGCCTGCAGATGAATATGGACTAGTTTTTTCTTAGGAAATGAATATAGACTTGTTCTTTCCTGGGAAAGACAAAATATTCTATTCCAAATGCAGACTTTTTGGTTTAAGTAAACACAGAAAATAAAGAAAACCCTTTGGAAGCAAAAATTCTCCAAGTATTTTCTAAAAATCTGTAAGGGTAGAGATGGAGGGAAACGGAGATGTTACTCTTTATAAAATCACAGACTACAGTGAGGGGCTGCAGAGGCAGCCTCCTTGTTCTGCATCCTTGCTTCCAGGATGGAGGGGAAGGAAACATTCTGGGAGAGGACAGAATAAAATAGTCACTTCGTGTTACAGAAAGTGAGCCTGATGAGGAAAAGTGGTTTTGAATCACATCCCCTTCAGAGGGAATCCCTCATAGAAGGTTTGAAGCAAAAAACTTTGTCTAACATATGTGCTAAAAAATACATTTCAATTATAAACTTTTAAATAATATCATCTTTGTTTCTGATGCTGCTCTCAGTTACTCTTCTGTTGAACACTTCATGATAGATATGGTAAAATGATTGCGTTTTCTAGTAAAAATTGTTTGTTAAGTATCAAGGTGATCTAAATCCCTCACAAATACTTTGCTTTTGAAAATTCAGCGAACGTTTTGTTTTTCTAACTTTTTCCACAGTTCATAAATAGACAACTTCCTTCTCTCTTCCATAAGTTAATAACCCTCCCCTCTTTAATTTTGGTAATAATTTTGGTCTCTGACTCCAAGAGCACTTTATCTCCAGTTGGTTTTCAATAAATATTTCACTTTTGTTTTACAAAAAGCAAACAAACAAACAAACAACAACAACAACAAAAAAGACTATTTCTTAAACAGGTATTTTCTTTTAAACAGTGCCATTTTCAATCAAGGATGAATTTTATTCCCCTGATAGACACTGCAGTATTCAAAAAAGTATCAGTGAAGTGCTCATATTTATACCTCTGACCAATTTTTTTCCTGATTTTGTTTAAACTTTATCTAAAAATATATCTATGTTCTGAAAAATCTCTGGTCCGATTGAGTAACAATTACTGCCACTTAAATCTCCAGGTTCTGAACATCTTTCATTCCCTCATGCCAAATACATTTCTTATAAGTTCAGTTTGTGTGTGTGTGCATTTACAGCAATGACGAGAAATGGCATTTGTTCCTCATTTGTGCTGCCTCTGACCTCATTCACTACATAGCTGAATATTATGCAGTGAAACATTGGCTGGGTATTTTAGCTTTAGAAGTATGCTTGACAGTAAGAGAAGTCCTGTCTTGGGGAATGAAATTAATATATTATACAGTGTATTCTCATCTCAGGTGTTGGCAAATGGAAATTTCTGGTCATACTGCAAGTTTTGTCTGTTTCACTAGAAACATGTTTTGAGGAAATTGAGGTATTATTATTATTATTATTATTACTATTCTTTTGTGTCCAGATTTCTTGGTGCCAACATTTTATATGTGGGGAGCAGTTGAACCTCTGCCCTTCCAAATTGGAGTTATTTTCAGCCTATGTATTGTATTTTCTGCAATCATGTTATACTTCAGAAAATTGGTCAGCTGATATATGTTATCAAAATCAAATTAATTAGTGCAGTTTTGATACATATAAAAGACAAAAATGTAATTATGATATTGCATACTCTTCTGCAAAAAAATAGATCACATTTTCTACAGTTGTAGAGAAGGCATAATACATTTGTGATAATGGGAAATAATCTCTATATTCCAGTGAAGCAGATAACATTACAGTCATTTGTGTGAGAGGCATTTTGTAAACTGTGCTGTTGCAGTGTCTCACAGATAATACATAATGTTGGAATTACCAGGTGGTAATAACTAGCGTTCCCCGTTAAATTTCACAGGAACAAAATGTGAAACAAATGCACAAGAGCCTATGTCTGTCTGAACCTGCCAGAGTACATTTTGTTGCCTAGTTTCATAAGGAGTACCTGTGTTTAAGGAAACAATGGAGAAAATGGAAATGAAATTAAAGATCACTAAACAGCAACATGAAAAGAATTTAGCTAAAACTAAACAATGCTTTCACAAATTCTATGACTTTTCCTTAAAAACGAGAAAAAAAAAAGATTCAATATTTTTTTTTCCTATGTCCAATTAATTTTTTAACACCGAAACATAGAGTGGGATATTTTTAAAGCCTGAAATAATTATTTCTCAGATGTATATTAATTCTACGCAGATTTCAGTCACAAATTTCAGTAGAGATGCTGAAGTCATTTTGGATCCTAACGAAGAGCAACTATTCCCTGCTTAACCTTGCCAGATGCAAAAATTTCTGTTATTCACATTACTGGCAAGAAACTCTCAGCAAAATAAACCCCAGGGATGCAACTACCATGCTCAAAATAAATCATAATTACAAGTGTACTTTGTTTTTCATAGTCTATACCTCAAGGATATAGGGAACATTTCTTTCTGTTTTATTGTAGCTGCATCGATGTATTGCATTTGTAAGTTTTTGTTGATAAGTTTGATGTTTTTGTTGATAACTGGCTAAGCAGACAAATGTCAGTTGTTTTGAGCAGTTTCATTTGGTGATGCCTCTTCAAAAAACTTTTTATACACATTCTTCTGGAAGAGGTACCTTTACTTTCTGCTTCTCAAAAGATTTTTTTTGGCAAAAGAAGTAGAGAATAAGGAGATGGAGAAAGCAATGAGTGTTGTTTATATTACAAAATATTTGTACATCTCTAATTTGCTATCCAAGAAGAAAAGAGGCTGCCTAAACAGAGGTGTTTAATATTCAGTGTTGAAGTGGATGTATCTCATTTCATTCCCATATTGGGCCCCACTTCTCATGCAGGGTACAAAATTTTCATTTTTTTATTACATCAAAATCCCGCAGAGCCTGGTAGAAAAATCCCATTGTCTCCTATGAATCCTGGATCAGGTCTGAAGCAGGTAGTTCTGCTGGCCCTGGAAAGATGGTTATTTTCACAC
>VZTN01007905.1:2179-68634 GCA_013400515.1 Erpornis zantholeuca | reverse complement strand
GATTTGGTGCAACATTCTCTGAAACATTATGCACAAATATTTTGGAAAACTCTCCCATTCTTGACTGACTCCTGAATAATATAGGAAATACAGTCCATTACAAGAGCTTCTTCACTACCTGAGCATAAAAATGGAGTGAACAATCCAAAAGTAATTATTGATTCAAAAGAATTTTTAATTTTAAAAAATGTAGTTACAAAAATTGCTTAATGGAAAAAATCAACATTTAGGAAGACCTTAACTAATGAGAAAAAAATATTAGGTGTATGCAATAATCTAAGCATTAGAAACATCTTGATAAGGTGTAGTGTGTGATGTTTAGGTGAAAAGGCTATGAAGACAACATAAAAAAAGGAAAAACTATCAGCTTAATAGAGAAAATACAGATTTCAGGATTTTGGTTAAGAGGTTAACAGTCTTTGTGATTCAAATATCTGTATCTACCTTCAAAATCTAAGATTTATGAAGGCCTTTTTTCTATTGAAACATTTAATATTCAAAATGAGAGGTTCAGTGGAACACTTAGGGAAAAATGTGAAAGAGCTTTCTCATTCCAAATTAATGTATGTATCTCTGATCACCGGCAAGAATTGCACCTTTTTATTCAAGTTTTCACTGACATAGGACTTGAACTTGTTTCTTCTTTGTACTGGGGACTTAAATGTTTGTGCATTCCTGGAGTTAGTAGGAAAGGCATGTTTTCTTTCCTCTGAATTGCAGCCAGATTTTGCACTATGAGGTTCATGAGATTTTTTGTTTATGAATTGCACGCCAGTGACACATTAAGGACCAGCTGCTGAAGCAAGTGTAGATGTAATATACCCTACTGACGGTGGCACAGCTGAGGCAAGAGTTCAACCAGTAAATCCTGCAGAATCCAAACACAGAAGAGTGGCTCTAAGCAATTTTGCTTTTTACTATTTTATCTTTTAAATTTTACGTGAGAGCAGACTCTGTGACAGGCTGCCAGTGTGTTGCAGAGAACTAAGGACTTAAGAACTCAGCAGAAAACAAAACAGGAGCAATTAATAGAGCCAAGGACAACAACGGCCCCAAGCAAATGGTTTACTTTTGTTTAATTGGCTGTACTTAAAAGTACTGCACATGGTGAGATCCTTGTCTGCTAGTGATGCAGTAAAATCAGTAATTATCTGAAAGGACAAAATTTTTCATTCACTTAGTTTAATGAATGCCCACTCAACCATTTTATGAAGAAGAGAAAATTTTCAGGGAGGTTGTAAAAGACTAAACATATAATGTACAGTTTAAAGGGGATATTTAAGCATAAGGGGACAAAAGAGACAACAGGCAAATGTATTTTTGTTTTATGTTTTTCCCAAAGATAATAACTGTACATATGTAATAACTTCACCAAAACTGACATTACCAATGTCTTTTAATGATATAACTGGAGGATAACATTACTAATAATAAGAATTATTGAAATACATTCTGTACTTGAGCTTTGCTTAATGTGAAGACAGGGCCTCTTAAAACTTAGAGTGTAAAGGTGTGGGAGACTGGGAGGACAGATATGTTACTATTCTTCTTACATTCAATTTCATAAACTCAGGTTCCTTATGGTTTTCTCTACAATAATAAAAATGACATATGAATCATTCAGAAGCTCAATTCTTGTAATCATCTTCACAGCCTAGATCCAGAAGTATTTCCATCACATATCCAGGGATAAAAAACAACTTCAAGAATACAGGCAAAAGGTCTACCGCTTGCTGGTATTTTACCTCCAGGATGAAGGGAAAACTCTAACTACCAGGAGCATCAGAAAGTACCTCTAGCATGAACAGAAATGTGATTTGATTTCAGTCAGTAGAAAAATAACCGCTATCTATCAACATGGTTAAAATGAAAAGAAGAGATAATAGGAGGTAGATAAGAGCATCTAAATTACTTGTGTCATTTACCATCTAATATAACCAATGTCTCAAGGGGAGAGGAGTGACAAAGTTGCACGCACTTAGGCAATACCAATAAACGCAAAGAAATAGCACTTATTTCCATAATTAAAAGTGGGGTTTTTTTCTTCCCTCACCACTTCTTGGATTCTAGTCTTTTTTAGATTTCTCTTTCATCTTCTTCAGCTGTATTCATGTGTTGCTGACTTCAATGAAAATAATATCCTATGGTGACACAAACTTATTTCTCTTAATATCCCAGTCAATAAGAAGATGCTGGGAACACAACTCAGAGTGATTAATAGCACTCTGTCTATAGAGGTTTCAGCTGTTCTTACACTAATGTAATGGAGTATCATAATGCCAGGTTTTGTGGTGTGATAGTAACCATCACAACAGGCATTTCATGACCTTTTTGAACCTTTGCTCCTTTGAGAATGAAAGATTGCATGACTAACATATACTTCCTTGAAAAGTATGATATTCACCTAAAAACACATTCTTCTTAAAAGTCATTGAAATGAGTTGGAGCTGTTATTCTTCTAAAAGAAAATACATGGTCAGAATCTAAGGGGAAAATTTTTTTCCAAGCCAAATCCTATTTATGACCAGGACTGTATGGACAGAACCACTCAATATGCCAAAAAATACACAAAATAGTTTTTCATACTGGCAGTTTGGGATTATTCATTGTTTAAACAAATACAGGAGAAGTCACTTAAAATGGGACTGAAATCTAAGGCCAAGCCAAATATATGTCTTTTAAATGTCAAAATTATACCTGAGTTATCCCTAGAGAAAAACTGGGAAGGAAAAATGTAGTTGTTTACAAACCTTGCTTTTCCTTTATAAATGTTCTCTTCACTCCTGGAAAATCAGTTTTCTAGAAACTTCAGGGTTTGCACAAACCTCAAGGTTTGCACAAACCTTTGACAATAATTCAAAATTATAAAAACTGTTAACCCTTAATGAAAGATTTTAACAAGCTGTCAACATCTGCAGAGTTCTGTTTATGTGTCTTTTCACTCTGAACCATATCAGTGATATCCCTTGCTTCACAGTGAAAGATAAATTGTAATAAAATCCACAGAGGACAAAAGAATCATAAAGACCTCATATGAGAAAGGGAGTGATTTCTGAGATGGGAAAATGCACACAAAAACTTTTGGTAACATATTTTGCTACCTGAAGATCTTATTTTGGTGGTCCAGACACTGCTGTACAAGGATAGGTATTGCTGTGCTATAACACCACCACATTATCTACAATACCTACCTTATCAATGGAGTATGAAAAGCTGAAATACTTTTTAAATTGTAGAGTCCTTTTGATGACCAGGACTGTAAATCCAAGTTCCAAGTCCTGAAGTAAAAAGATCTTTTACTCAATTTGTGGCATGTGCATCCAATGGAGCCAAAGAAGTTCAGGGTTTTTTTCCTACTTAATTCCAGTTAGTTAGATGATTTAATTAAGAATTCATTCCATAATTTCAGATGTATTCTTAAGATTTTCTGACATTACTATATACTACTGGAGAGCACATGACATCTTGTTTCTCGTGGGCAGTTTTACCACAGTTAAAATAGTGTTTTATCAGTACTGATATGTGTCTGACTCTTCTCTTTTGGGATTTTCCTTTGGTTTTGATGTATAAGAATTATTATAGTTGTAATGAAATTGGCATATTATCAGAATAACTGATAGTATTAGCAGAAAACCTATTTTAAAATGATAATTAAAGCTTTTATGTGCAGTACTTAAATTTACTGCTGGATCTCAGAATGCTTAAAAAGTGTTTCCTTTCCTCTGACACCTTTAATTATGTGCACATCAAAAATATTGTACCTATTGTACCTATTGAATTATCTTCACTTCCACTTTTGGAAAGGCAGTCTAATATGAACACAATAGTCAGATGATGCACAGTGACTGGGTTTCCTAGGGCTCCTGCAGCCAAATAGCAAATGTAATATAAATTTAAGACCATTTCACATCCTTGACAATCCCTAAAGAAACAAGCCCACCTCATCTGTGTGACAGTCTTACCTTTGCCCCTTTAAATTCCAACCCCCCAGCAAAGACTGAATTTAATTTAATGTGGATTGTATTTTAATTTTTTTTACTCAATTCATGAAAGCCATAAAGTCAGTTTTATCATTCTTCTGTTCCAACCAGCTCTGGGTGCTATACCAGGGAATTAACGTTTAAAAATATCTCAAGGCATAATTTCTCCCTTCTTCATAAAAAGACACCACCTTCATAATCTGTTGCTATTAAGTATTGAGGAATTTTGCTTCTCTTGACACTAGCAAACTATATGTAATATGTGATTAGGATGTAACAGTAAGAGACAAGCTGTGTTTCAGACTGATATGTCCCTATTTATTGTTCCCTGCCTTTCATTTCATGCCAATATTTGCCAGTCTTGTAGTACATACCCACATGCCCTCTCATTTCCTTTATCATGCATACGGTGTGAAACATCCATCCTCTTTAAATAGAGTACTGTAAATTATTCTTAACTGTGTTACAGATTCCAGAAGTGATACACTTATATTAAAATGGGTAATGTGCTGTGGGTAAGCAGGGATTTTGTTCAGAATTCACCAAAACAGTCTCTGTCAATTTTACATATACACACACACTGTATATATGAGTGCATTTCAAAGTTTCTCTTTCTAGTTGTCAATGCAAATAATGCTTAGTTTAGAAGTGACTTTAAAATGCTAAAACATTGGTTTTGGTTGCCTATGTGAAGCAGATTTGTGTAGCAGCCTGCTCATGTTAGAAAGCGGATCAGAGATCACACTGAGTGCAACTAACGCTAATTGGCAAACTTGGCAGGTTGATCAGAAAGGCTAAAAACTAAGTGGGCAATGGGATTGACCTTCTTTCATAAGTTAACACCAAAACACTCTGCTGAGCTAGTGCAGAGAAATCTGTTAACTCTATCTTTCTTCCATGTAGGATTTTTTTCTCTGGAACTGTCAATCCAACCTTTTTCAGCAGCCCTAAAACTACTAATAAATAAATGTAGAAATACATAGCAAAAGAGCTGAAATGTCCACATTCCCAGAAATACTTAGAAGGTAAGATTCTAAAAATCTCTTTCTCTCTCTCTTTATATATATATGTTGGTATATATATCTAAGATGTTTATGACAGAACAGTGTGCTATGGTAATATATTGGAATTGTCATGTATCTTCAGCAAACCTTTGTCGAGTAAAGTGTGTCCTGTGAGTTTTATTTGAGAATGGGGAGATAGAGATAAGAGATCTTTTTCTTCAGAATTTTGTATTATTTTTGTGGGGGAACATCAGAGTATACTGAGTTGTAAAATAATGAATCAGTGTCTGGATACTGCTAAGCCTCCACCAAGCTTTTTAAACCTGCTCAGGTGGGAAATATATTACATTAATACTGTATTACTCCACCTTACTAGGAAAAAGACAGCTTCTGCTTCACCAAAGTCCTGTATCTGCAGCAGCCCTTTTTCCTAGTTATGGCACAGACATATTTCAGTGGAAAACTTTCATGGCTGTGTACATTATGCCTAAGTAACTATGTTTGTATCTTGTATCTTAGCACACGGGACTGAGGCTGATATTTTTATTTAGCATTTGGTTTGCAGATTCAGTTGTCCTTGAGTACTTCCAGATCAGTCTTTCTAGCCTGTTATCTTATATTTATTCAATGACTTTGTAGCACCTATGGCGAAAAGATGTAAATACATTTGTATTCCTAAATATCATAATACTTCATCTGCTTTTCTTTACTCTCCATAGGCATTATTAGCCCCAGAATTGCTGTGCTTTGCTGTTTGGGAAATCACCCTGGGAAGGCAATCTCTTCAGATGAGTGACAGGCCTTTATCACCTTCTCTACCCCCCACCATTTCTCTGGCTGCTTAAGGGACTTCAGAATTTCTGCTTCAATGGATGGCAAATACCATTGTATCACTTGCACAATGTCCTTGTTCAGTGAATAAACACAGGTGAAATTTGAAGATGCGGCTTTAAATGATTTTACTGTCTGAATATATTAATGGTGTGTTTTCTTTCACCAGTGAATGAAAAGAGGAGAAAAAGAAACTAAAAATTTTTACTTTATGGAAGCCAGACCCCAAATCTAAGAAAACATCATGTGCAAATTGTGGAGATTCAGGCCCTGTCCTTCTTGGCTCCCAAAGAGTCAGCAAAATTCTTTTTCATTATAAAATAAAAAGATGGATGCAAAAACCAAATGTAGTTCATCAGCCCTTTGTAGCCCTTTGACCAGCCACAATAGACATTCCTTTTAAAGTTTATTGATTATATATTCAGTTTTATCCAGGTAAATAGTTTGGGTTTGGTTTTATTTTTTTTCCTAGAAATGCGAGTGAGCAAATTTACTTCATGATTTTCTAAGTTATTTGTTCAGATTTATATGCATATTCTAAGTATTTTGAAGGCCTTTGCTTGGGCCTGTGGTTTAAGCTATTTTGTATTCGTTTCAATTTACATAATGTTTACTGCTAATGACTTGTAGAGGGGAACAACAAACTGCCTTACCACTGTATATATTTCAATTCTATTAGACTACAACAGGTAAGGATTGGGTCCAAGAATTTAATATCAAACAGTGCAACACAGATGTTTCCTTTGGATTAAAGCTCTATATATTTTTGGAACAGTAGGATTTTTCTGCACTAACTCTCCCTATTCCTTCGTTGCGTTTCCCATATAATTCTTTGAGTTTCACTGAATATTACAGTCCAAGTGAAACTTTGGTTCATTAACTCCAAAGCTACAAGGTAATATTATTTAGTAGAATTTGCTTTTTTAACCATTACAGATCAATATTTGTCCACATATCCTATATTATAATATCATCATATCTGAAATATGTAGAAAAAGTCATCTATACACAAACAACATTTTCTGGATTCCAAAGTTAGAAACATTACACAAAACCACAGAGCAAGCCAGGCCATATTCCAAGATATTTATACAACCTTTCCCTGTTCTTAAAATCCTCTGAAACATGATTTTACAGGAAGCATTTTAGTCACACTTAAAAGGAACTGCGTCTGTCCATAGGAAATATACAATATTGGAACTATTGTCTCATCTGTGAAGATGACATTTGGGGTTTTTATTTGCCTCAAGGCATCTGTTGGCCTTTTACAACATTTTCTTTTTATTGGTGTCCCTAATCGAATATAAGTGCATATTGAAAAGAAAGTTTTATTACATCAACATCCTCTCCTTTATTTAGAGTAGTTAATTTATATATTTAATCTGTCACCCTCTCAGTCTCATTTGGTGCTCTGCAGAGTCTCTTATTTTGAATTTCTGTATCTCTTTCTGGGCATAAAAATCTTCTTTGCACATCCTGTTGATCATCACGCTAAACTTTTTGATAGGTAATTAGTGCAAAACTGTGATTAACATTTAAGTGTTCTTAGCTTATTGAAATACTTTTCAGCCAAGAAAGAACAATAGGAAGGATGGAAGGAAGGAAGGAAGGAAGGAAGGAAGGAAGAAAGGAAGAAAGGAAGGAAGGAAGAAAGGAAGAAAGGAAGAAAGGAAGAAAGAAAGAAAGAAAGAAAGAAAGAAAGAAAGAAAGAAAGAAAGAAAGAGAAAGAAAGAAAGAAAGAATTTACATCACCTTGTAAGATGGAGGGGAAAATAAAAAAGAATCCTTTAAATTAATAAAATTATATAGTATAATTATATATTGAATATATATAATTACATATAAAACAATCCTATTATCAAATATTATACATTTAAATAATATTGAATTATATTTCTATTATATTATTAATACATGTTTATTATATATTTGTATTTGTGTACCGTTGACCTCCATCCTCCTCAGCCTCAGGCTGCTGGTGCTGTTTGTGTTCACTTGAGTGCTCTGTCTGTCTGGGATCTGTGTGGTTGGGTGCAGACATATGTGGTGTACACAGGGGCTCTGTGTGTGTGTGTGCCTGCTGGGAGCACACCTGCGCTCCTGGTTGGACTGGGGACACAGAGGTGCAGCAGCTTCTCACCTCTGCAGCTGTTGAGTGCAGTGTAGTATATTTTCCTCTAACTGTGTTGAAGGTGTTGACAAGGATGACGAAGATAAAAATAATAATACGGATAGCAATACTAAATGTAGAAGATATGTTTATACCTTTGTGCTGAGTACAGGAACTGGGATCCCAGCAGTCACTCTGATGAGTGTTTCAAACTGGTCCAAAATCCTTCAAGTGTAGGAAGAAGTATGATGAAGTCCATGCTCTTCTTTCACTGCTGTGAACACCAGTGAAAGCTGTCTTGATTAAAGATACCCCAGGTACATCTGTGAGGCAACTACACAACTGCTTTTGAAGCAATACCCTAACTGCAGTAGCCTAAGGGATATAAGTGAAGCAAATTTTTCAAGAAGTAATAGATTTATTGGATGTAGCTGGAATATGTAAGCAAGCCTTTGGACATGTTTTTGCTCTCTTATCAAGTTGTAGCTTAGGAAATTTATTCAGGTTAATGCTTCTTGGTCAAACAGATTGAGCAATGAGATAGGGTACCTTTGGGCAGCATCTATGCTGTCAGAGACTTGAAGTCTCTTGGAGATCGCCCACCTTTCTGCTACCTGCCTAGCTCTGCAATAGCACTTGCTGAGACAAGTAATTAAAGCTGTGTGAAGGACCTGAGATAGTGTTCTTGTGGTACCTTTGAGGGCTCAGAATTCAGAGCTCTTGTCATGTGTGGCTCTGTTCAGTATCATACCCAGATGTTTGCTGTTGGACTACTATTTTTTCAGCATAAGGCCAAAAAATGGAACACACTTCCAAAAAGTACTAGAAGAATCACTTCATGTTATACATGTGAATGTCAATATTATAGACATATGACTAAATAGATCACTGGAGACTTTTATTTATATATTAAAAAAACCCAGATTTATTCTTCTTAATCCTAGCTGAACTTCAAGAAGTCTGTTGTAACTTGCCTTCAAATCTCTCCATATTTAAGGAACACTTTCAACTGCTTTCTCCAAATATTGATTATTGTACTAATTAACAGTTTTGGCACAAAAAATTCTAGAAGATTAAACACTCCGCACTATTTTTAAAACGCCTCTTAATTTACTTCTCATCATTGATACTCTATTCTGGACTGATCAAATCAGTTTTTAGATGACTGCTAAGTTCAAGACTGTTGGTCATAAAATACCATGATGAAGACTGATTAGTGTATAAATCCAGTGCCAAATTCCATCTGAAGGTGAAAAGATCTCTACTATATTGAAAACTGTCTTGGTCTATCAAATGCAGTAGTATTTACAGAAGGGTTAGTCTGATCAAGGATCCTTTCCTTTTCTTTTAAAGGCTTAGGAATTAGACTTATTTGTCTGTTTGCCTATCAAAAATGTGCATTATAAAATTAAAACTCTTTCTGTTTGTCCTCCTGCATATTTTCCATGGTTAGCCTGAAGGTTTTTCTGAGAAGTAATTCAATTAATAGCATTTAAAATAAATCGGATACTTATTTTGCTGAGTTATATTCTTTTACTCAAAAATGAAAAAAAAACCTGATGGCTGAATTTTTGGGAATATGGAATTAAAGAATATAGAGTTGGAATGCTTTTTAATTTTCTTATGCTTAGATTATATTGCATACTAAACAAAAAAGCATGGCTTTAGAGGCAGAGCATACTGTGAGCTTTGAGTGCACTGTTAGCTGACAGTGGTGAATTAATTAATTGAGAGGGTAGCAGTATGATAAATGAGGTATGAGTAGCAGCTCCAACAGGATTTGATCTGCAAAGAACTCTATCCCGTCTAATCAGAAGAGGAAGCTATCGGTCAGTTTTGAATATGCTAGGAGACATGCAGTACTAGACAATGATAAAAGAGCCTTCAGTCTCACAAAGTCATGATAGAGCCATCTAAATTTTCCATTATATAGTTATGTTGTTATTGTCCCATTATACAGTCAAATGAATTTTCCATTAGGAAGGCACTCCTATCCCATAGCAGGATTTAAAATTGTAAATGAAGTAAATGGTAAACCTGAAGCCTTGTAGTCCATCTGTGGGTTGATGGTGTGGGTTGTTGTTCTCTGATCTTGTCTTTGTGTGTGTTGCCAGAACTCAGCCAGGTAATCTGATCTTTGTGTAGGGAAGAAGGGAATTCACTAAAATGAGTAAGATAAATAGACATTATCACTTCTCCAGGTAGATATATCTTTATAAGGCAGCTTCAGACTACAACGGTCTATCGAGTTTTGCTACATGAAACATAAATAAAATAGCTGATTTCAATATTGTTATCAAAATTCTACTAATAAAAATACATGTGTATATATATATATATATATATGAATTGTGTTTAAATAATTTTTCTTCTATACACTTGCAGAATATTTTAATGATAAATGAAACTGGCAGCAATCAAGATATTCCCTGCATACCTAAGCAGATTGTAAGTATTTGCAAGGTGTTGTATTGCAGTGTGTCCTAGGAACACAGTAATGTTGCAATAGAATTTTGATGAAGGTTATGCTATTGTTCTTCCAAATTCTTTATGTATCTATCTTGAGGAAATGCTAAGAGACTCAAGCTTAGCATCACAGCTTTTCTGCTTTGATTGAAATTTCCTACTGAATTTGATCTTTTGCATTTCTAATAGAATCATGATGGTCATTAATAACTACGCATTTTTTCAAAACTGTCACCACACAGAGAGGTTAATTACCCTTGGTGAAAATGAAAAGGTATAAAAAGAACAAGGTTGCCAACAAGGCTGAATCTAAAAAAAGACTGACAGGACACTTTTGTTGAAACTTCACAACTCCTCAATATATGTTCTATAAAATTTTAATGTTAATACATATACTTTAGATGGTGACTTAAATGCAATCCAATGAAGAATGTTTAGGACATGCATATCAGATACTCAGCAGAATATCAGAGGCTAAAAATTAATGACACTGACTGGATTGAAAGACAGGTGAGAAGGACAGGTGAAGGTAAGTTTCATTTTCATCTTGCCTGACTTTGTCTTTAAACAAAATTTGTTGGTTTCTCGTTTATATTTTTTTAATATTTTTAATTATTCTGTTCCTAATTCTCTATCCATGTGTCATTCTTTTTTTTCTGTCTTTTTTCCTGTATTTACAGGATCTCTTAACTTGGTCATCAAGGTTCCTCTATTTTGTGGGTCAGCATCTCCAATAAAAAACCAACATTGTTCCAGTTTATGCTTTAAAAAATCTGTTTATTTTGCTATAGCTGTACAATTTTCCTAATATAATAACCATTACCAGATTCTCCTTACTGGATGTCATGATTTAGGAGTGGAATCTGTTAATTCAGTGCTCTCTTCCCCTCACAGGCTCACTCATTACCCTCCCTGCTCTGTTGGGAAATACCAAAGGCAGCGATTATAGGTTGAGATAAAAACAATTTACTGGAAATAGCTATGAGATAAGAAAAATGAATAGTAATTGCAACAATATTAATAACAAAAGTGTAAAAAAGAGGGTGATTTACATGCAAAATTCTCACTGAGTCCAATCCAAACCAACTTGACTGCCGCCTGCACCAGCCCTCTGCTCTTCCACCATGTTTTTTCCCAAATGGAAAGGGATGCACCTTTTTTGGAAACCAGGGGAAGAGAGACAGTCCCTTCTTGCCAGCCCCTGCCAATGAGGTAAAATTGTCTTGAATAACCTCTTAGATATGCCCACAGCCACACCCCATCAGCTACTGCAGGAATTAATTTTGTCCTGGCCAAAGCAGGGCATCAGACTTGTTACACACCTTGTTACATTCCTTTGTTGCTGGGGTTGCTGGGGGTGCCAAGTACCAAGGGACAGGATCTGCTGTTTGAGTCCAATTTATTATTCAGATAAGAATCAGTCTCAATGAACAATGAAGCTACCATAACAGAAAATCACCAGATGTCTCTCTACATCAACAGATATAACTTTCTGGACTAATGGAAAACTGACACATATACTGTTTTCACTTACTGACCTATCACTTTAAGCTTATTCTACTGCAATGCAGTAATTCTTAACCTATGTCTTAACCTGAACGTTTTCACATACTTCTTATTAACCCTTAACTTATTCTACAAAATCACACTTTTATTTCTAGTTTAGAAACTCTTTACTATCTTACTCAACATGATTTCTTACCTACTTAAAACAACTTTTATCCTTAAATTACAACACTAAAAGTCTATAACCCTTTACTTATTGTCCATATATACTTTTTATTTCACCAATCCAAGCTCTACCAAGGGCCTCAGGTTAAACCCACTAGATTCTGTGGAAGTTTCTAATTTTTGATTTCCTACTCTTTGTTAAGCATTACCTTCTTGAATTGCATCTAGCAGACTCATGTACATAACTATATATATGTTTATAAAGTCTAGGCAGTCAAAGGCTTTGAATCAGTCCATTTAATTCCTCAAGTTTACTAAAAAATATGGCACTTAAAAAATAAAATTAAATTAAAAAAACCCCATTTTTGTGCTTAGGTGTAGCTTTCAAACAAAATGACAAATTCTTTCCTTAATATTAGAACTTCAGGGTTTATATTATTTTCAGCCATAGGATCTAGGGATTTGGGCTGAAATTTTGACTTTATTGTAATTAATATCAGCATTTCTAGTAATGTCAATAGTAGCAGATTTTTACCCTTATGCTTATTTATTTCAGAAAAAAAATGCATTTTCTTATTATACTAAGAAGAAAGGACTGTTATTTAAAATACTGTATCCTTGGAAGCTCATGAGGGAGGAATGGGTTAGAGCATACATAACATAAGTGTGGCTTTGCACTTTTTTTCAGCCCTAAGTTTATTGATTCAAAATACCCCGGGCCAGAAGGCATCGTTGCATCAGCTAGTCTGTTGCATTGTACATCACAGGCCATTACACTCCAGACAACCTCCACTGAACTTGATTATCTGCATTTGGATATGGATCATTGGCTAATACTTGTCTTCCAGGAAATATAATCTTCACTGAAAGACACCAGAAGAGAGAGAATTTTTCACTTTCTTTGTTGCTTGTTACCAAGGTTGATAATACTATTAAAATATATTGAGTTTTACTTTTAATTTCAATTTTTCTGACTTCAGCATTGATTCTTGTTATGCTTTTCTGTTCTAGGCAAAGACACCCTATAATAGCTATATTTTTTTCCATGAAAATTGGTAACTCCCTTCTTTTCTTTAGGTATTTAGTGTCTTCATCTGCAGTCATGGTGATTGCATGTCTGCCAAAATCAGACCAAAATACTGTTGTAAAAAACTGCTTTTCTTTTTTTTTTTTTTTCTCAGCAGACTGTTGGTTCACAGTGGATTTCTGAAAGTCCATCTTTTATGTCTTTTAAGTTGTGCTAGCTTGTAATAGGCCCATGATGAGAAAGACATATTCCAATCTCTTCCCCTCTCCCCCAAAAGTTTGACATATTAACTCTGCATTCTCCAATCCCAGTGTGGTGTTTTGAGATGTTCTTACAGAATTCTATAAATCTCCCTAACACAGAGAGCAGAAGAATGATTTCTAGGTAAGAACATAACTTGATTTTGAAGGTGAATGTGGTATATTATTAAAGTCTCTTGAGCCAGTAAAGTTAGTGCCTTGAAATAACCCATATAAATAATGAATCAAAGAAGGGATGTACAAGCTCTTTCAGCAGGTACTTACATAGGAATAAACTGCTGAGGGTTTTTACCTGAAAGTCTGATTATATCAGTTTTAGAGGTGGGAAACTATGTTTCACAGCAGAACACCTTCAACATTTTACTGTAGAGGACAGATGCACCAGTCTGAAGCAAAAAGGCAGCTATAGTTATTAACTATTCATGCATAACACTTGTTACAATTTTCTCAACATGTTCCATTTTACATGATTTTTATTTTTCCTGTCTTCTGCTGATTCCTAGATTTTTAGCTAGACTTTTTTCATATATTTGTAGCTTTGTAGACTTTTAATATACAGTTGTATAGTTTCTAGTACTTTTCTTGCCCTTTCACACATTTTAGAATAGTAAGCTAACCCTTTCTAACACTTTCTTGAAATTCTGTCTTGAAATTCTAGTCTTATTCCCAAGAAGAGAATTTCTAACAAAGACATCTTGTTTTTCACCAGAGTTTGAAAGATATAACAAGATATAGGACAAAGACCCCTTGGACCAGTTCCAAGGGGCTGAGCAAAGGGTGGGTTGCTGGGGCAACTGGTCTCTTACTGGCGGTACCTGCTAGATATACTAATTAACTAACCTTATAAAAATTATAGAAATCCTGCATCGCGTGTGTGCATAGACAAATTTGTGCACTTGAAAGCTAAGACTTGCTTTATATCTTACCACTCTTAATATTGCTTGGAAAGTTTTTGGTTCTGGGCAACAGTTCAAAGACCAGAAGCTGAAGAATCAAAACAAACAATTAAAACTTGTAGGCGACTTTTAAGACTTTTATACATGGTAAGAAAAATAAGAATAATAAAAAATCAGGGAAAGTTTCTAATTGCGTGGCAATTTCTATTCAGTTATAGGTTTTTCTGCATCTGTATGGCCATATTTGCTTGCACTGATGTGAGGGGTCAGGCCCGAGGTCCATACCTCATGTATGTTTTCCTCTAGTCTGGCTTTTCCACCATGCATTTTCTGTGCTGGAGAGAAACAGCAATTTGTCTTATCAGGGAAATTTGTGTTTACACTGAACAGCTAGAGATTGTCTAAACTAAACTGCCCAGCTTTGACAACTTGAGGTTTAACTCAAGAATTTTTGTTTATAAGAGCAGTAAAGATGTAATGAAGAAAAAAACAAGCAACAGAGCAGCAAAATTTTGGGAGTCATAGGTACTATTACATTCACAGTAACTTTCTGTACCTGGAAGTATGGAAAGTCTGACATGTTTTACTGTAGCTTTAAAAGTTTATCTTAAATAGGGGGGTAATTAATTCTGAAAGTCAATTGTTGGCTAGAGCTTTGCACAATAGAGCCTCAGATATTGTGGGTCCTTCAGGTGTTAAAATTCCAGAAACAGTAGTAGAAATAATTATCAGTTATTAATTATTCTTTTATAATAAATTCACTTGAAAACTGAACTTATCTAGTTATTATAGGTCCAATCAAAAAATGTCTTGGAAGAAGAAAGAAAATATAAATGCAGAGACAAACTTCCTTTTTGACAGCTGCTATATAATTATATTGATTCAAAATAAGTGAAATAGGGTAGACAAAGTTATCAATACATTATGGAACTGTTTAACAATTACTGTTCTGTATAGTCAATCTGTAAGAGTCAAAATTTGAGATTGTGCCACACTGCTGACAAGGTTGTATACAGTTTTCCTCTATCTGTCAATGTTTCTTCCAGTCAGTTTACCCACATGCAATTCAAGTATCATTACCTCAATTCCAAGTGCGGTGGAAATAATTCTTAAATTACAGGATGTGAAAAGAGAGAGACTTCTTGCATGTGTTAACTTTCTGAAGATGTGATCTGACATTTTGTCACCCACTGCAGCATAAAACTTGTTTTATCAGGAATTCCCAATATTTTTCACACTAAAGCATTTTTTTTAAATTTTTCAATTTATTTTGTCTTCTTGATTCCATTATGTGAATGTGATAACTGAATCAATTGCTCACATTAGAGAAGACTTGCTGAAAAAGTCTTTGCTGCCTTAAGTGATAGTAGAGAAACAGGTGGGAAGTCACCTTCTGGTGACAGTCCAGGTCTGCATGAGCCTTAAACAAATACTCTTTGAATTTCATTAGAAAAGGGGTGACACAAAGCAATTGGGAAGGGATCTACCTTACAAGTCCAGCACCACATTCTAAAGTTTAAAGGTACTGTAGCATCCCCTTTACCCTAGCCTTTGCACCTGGTACTGCAGAGGGTGCTCCTGATATTAGATCTCTTTTCAATTCCACTCGTAGTGACTTCTGTCACTGTCACTCTTCTGACTGCTGCCCTACTAACTGCACAGCTGGAGCTCTGATTGGAAGGGAGAATTTTATTTGAATTCTTCACATGAGATCTCCTTTCACATCTTTACTTTTAACACCTAAAATAAAAACAAACATTATAACTTAATTTGCTGGGGAAATAGATGCTGCAGGAGAGACAAATAAATTAAAATATTCAATTAACTAGTATTTCTCATTTTGATATAAAATGACAGAAATTCTTAGTCTGCCCATCATGAACACAATATGGCTCATTGACCTCAAAATACTTTTCAAAAATAAGGACAATTTTCAGTAGTATGCACCATATCTAATATCTGATGCATGTCATGTACTACCCAGAAAAGTAAACTTAGAATGATTGTAGTAATAGTTTTGAGAGCCAGGGCTAAATTAAGAGGCATTCAAACTTAACTAAATGAATGGAGACCATAGAGATAGAGAACAACTTGATCATTTCCTCGTTTCCTTCCACTAATTATTTGTTACTAACTGAATATTTTCCAGCAAACCCCATTAATCAATGCTAATGTAGCTTTCCACAGAAAGTACAACGGTCAGTAAGTTCAATACAGTTATATTTGCACATGATAAAACTGCCCATTTCTCTTTTCATCCAGTAGTAAGACAGAGTCAGGCACTGGATGTGCTCAGGACAATATTTTTCTTTGATATTGGACACCAGCATGCACACTGCTCTTCTGCAGATTTCTTTATTCAAAAGTGTTTGTAGTTCAGAGTTGTTTGATCTTATAACATCTCCCTTATAGATTTCTCTGTTAAAGTTTTTTTTTTCTTTTCATTTTCAGTGTTATTTCACCTTTTCTATCACTCATTTCAGTGGAGTATTCTAGCAATTAAAAATAACATATGTTTAGACCTTAAAAAAACCTTTAAAAAATTAGGATTCTGTCTCAGCATTCACTGACTACAAGATGATAAAACAAGTTATAAAGTATACTAAATATTATTCCCCACTACAGAGTATAGAAATCATAAATAGTGGTCACACTGAAATGATACTGCTGATGTCACAAGCTGACTATTTTTTTTTTCCAATTAGTTGAAAGTGGATCAAGCTTATATCCCTAATAATCATGTTCTGAATCATAGTATTCTGTTACATATTTTTTTTTAAATTGGAAATAAAATGCTGTTTTAAATAGCTATTTTCTCACTATCTGGAATTTTAGAAAACTTAGGCTAATGCACTGCAATGAGAGTTTCCTCCAGTGATAACAATTCACATCTGTGTGCTCACACGCAACATGCACACTGCAAAGAGTCCTCCAAATGCTGAGTATTGTGACTAGATGTTTGCAAGGAACTTACAGATCAGAGGCAGTCAAGTAGGCTGATTTATTTATCTCTATTTTTAACCTATAATGCTACATTTACTTAGACTGAAATGACAATGATCTATGATGAGTTTGTTTCACTTTAAACCACTTCTTTTAAAAGTGTTTTTTTTATTTTCTAGATATGTGGCATGATTTATATCTTCGATTGGAAATCCTTTGTGAATTAAAAGAATGTAAACCCAAGTATATTTCTTTTTTATTTCTTGTTGCATAATATGACTGTTGTCTATTTCTGTGAGATTTCTGTAAAATACCACAATGTCTTTTGCAGTGCTTGACACAGTTAAGATAATGCTGTGTTTTAAATTTTGCTTAATTTTCAACTTTTGGATAACTTTATAAGAGATTTGAATTGCATTTTTCTCTTCTAAGACACAAAAATAAACCAAGAAAATATGACCTTCTTTTGTGTGACAATCAGAAAAATCAGAAAAATTGAACTATAAGAAGAGAACATATGGTAAAGTTCTTCCTTTAGAATTTTTTTCTCTCTTATTTATTTTCTATTGAAGGTTTCTGAAAGGAAGTTCATACCTGAACAGCAAGAGTTTTCAAGGATCAGTACATCTGTAAAGAAAGGAAAGTAGAATTTTTGTGTGCTTTTGCCACAGTTTTGAACCTTTTGTGTTTGAGACCAAATTCTTTACAATGTAGGTTCAGAAGAGCTGTTGTGAACATGATGTAATTTCTAATATCCTGCAAAAATATTCTGGACTGATACATAAACTATTTGAAACAGCCATGCCTCCAGTCAGTACCTGAAGGCCTTATCTTATTTTCTAAAGCAGAACTCTTGTTTCTGCTCTAATGAAACGATCTGAAATTCCATGAACAGAAGACATCTTAATCTAGAAAAATAGTTATTTCAATTAAGGTAGCATTGAAGATATGGAGGATTACATAAAAGGCAGTAACTCATTTAAGATATTTATTATGCCTTTTAGGAGTGGTACTAAATACTGTCCATTACTATTGCTAAACTCATAAAATATAAAACTAATAAAATAAATGTACTAAAGAATGCAAAAATATGAAAGAAATTATAAAATAAAGAATATAGAATAAATAGCTACTTGACTTGAGATTTTTGTGAGAAGTTTAATTTAGAAAATACTGGTAACTCCAATTTAATCTAAGACTGCACAATCTCACATACACTAACTTTGTGATTGGAACAACACTTTGCAATGAAAAATATTCTGACAAACAGCTTTCAGCAGCTCTAAGCATTATTTCATCATCACTTTTCTCCTTCAATCTGTTACACTCACTTGCAGCTTTGTGATTTAAATTGGATTGTAAACTCATCATTGAAGAGACTGTGCCTACTGGTCTTGTGCAAAGCAATCCTGAGGTTCCATCCTAACTGTAGTTCCTGGCAAGGCTTATATTGATAATATTAACTTTACAAAACTCACCCAAAATTCATGGATTTTATAACTGGAATCTCTAAGATTGTGATTGAAATTATCTTAACAAAGGCTGAAATTAAAGAACTTTGCTCACTCACTGGAAAAAAAAAAGCCCATATTTGTTCTAAGTGCCAATGTCTCATTCAGCCTGGAATTTTCTTTCTGTCTGCGAATTTGCATGATAAAAGCAAATGATGAATGGACATGGGACTGAAATGTTTGGGAGAGGAGCCAGTGACAGTTCCTTTGAAGCTTTAAGAGTTTATAATGTAAATAAGTGTTTAGGGGATTATTAACATTCACATATTTTACCCCAAAGGCTTTCCATAAGGTCAACATTTAAGCAGTTGAAGTATGCAGGAAGAATTGTAAAATGTATGTGTGAACATGTTCAAAGAGTTTAGAGAGTCTGTGCTGCAGATTGTTTTCCTTTGACTTTTAATATGATATTGTATATGCCAAATTAGTGTATATAATTAGTCATCATCCTATATAACATAGGTCTTGGGAGTTTTGGAAGTCAAGGAATGCATTTCTTTCATATGAAAACATTTTGGTTTCAGAATATCACCAAAAGAACAGACAAGACTAAGAAAAAGGGTTTTCAAATGAGATTTAACAAGCAGGGGAATAATTTATTATGACTGTAAAAAAGGTAACTTTTTTCTCAGAAGTATAGCTTCATACAGCTGTTATCTAAAACATGTCTGGAAACCAGTGTGCTTCTTTATACATCCAAATGCTTTTAGATATCCTGAAGCACACATTTTAAATTCTCAAGCAGAGGCATATGACCACTGCAACTCTAATTTCCAGCTAAATTATTAACTATTAACTATTATTACTATGATATAAGGACTTGACGATGTATAATGACCCAGTGACTACTTAAAATTTGATGTACATATTATTGAAATGTTGGAAAAAACCTCATTTCTCTCATTCAAACAAAAATAAATTATGTGAAAATCTAAGCATGAAATCAGTTATACTCACCTCTTTTATTGCATTCACCAGTGTTGACCTGAATTTTCATTGTGCAGAAAACAAGCCAATCTATCCAAAATATTTTTGCATATGTACTGAATTCCAGGTCTCTCTGTGATACTGTATCACTGAAATTTCATGAATGATGAGGTAACCACTGCTTATGTGAACTGCTATAATTTCAACCTGAATTTTGACTACTCGAAAAGCATGAATGTCAACCTTAACTAATGAATTTGGCAATATTATGTCCCTTAATATATTACCTATATACTCATGAAGTATGCTGAAGCTACAAAAATTGTCAAAAGGTGCTTGTCATCTCTAATAAACATTTGCTATTTCCCCTAGAAATCTAGTTCAATTACACCTGTCAAGAATAAATCAAGAATAACTTCTGCAAACTGAATATTCCTTTGTTTCAGTCACTGTGCCTTGAGGAATTTTTATCTCCCTTTTGTTTATATTTCAACAATTTACTTCATAAGGAAAAATAGACAATGAGCATAGCAGAAAAGGGAAAGAAAAAATGTTGGATAGCACTCCTTCTTGAGATAAGTTAGTTGAAAAAACTGAATTATTCATACACCAATAAAGTCACACCTAGGGAAGTGCAAAGTTGCTTATCACAAGGAGAAAGAAGGAAATAATCCAATCTGTTTACTAACATGTATAATGCAGCCATTCACTTAATTCTGCAAACATTTTCTTATCAAATTGCTTCTTAGAAAATGAGAAATAAATTGCTTGACTGTATTTATACACTGCTTATATAGCAATTTTCCTTTAGTATTTGTCAAATACTCCAAATAGCCATAAATTCACTCTGTCTGTCTTGGTTATGCAGTGAAACAACAGCACCGCAGTAATGCCAAAGTCCTATGGCTCCTCAGAGTTTTTAAATAATAAGGTTAGAAATAAAAGTTGGCATTTTTGTTCTAATCTGCTGGATAGACTCATCCAATTAAAATGCGAACATGGAGATATGAAGAAAATTCTGAATTTGAAATGCCAAAATTATAATATGAAAAATATCCTATTGACATATAATAAGAAAAGACAGTTTTCATTATCTAGAAAAGTAACCTCTCCAGGAAGCTGAAATTAGAAATTAATCTTGAACTGCTGCTTCAAAGACTCTGCCACATTACTCAAAAACTTTTGTTTGAAATTTTAAATGTATAAATAACTTTTGCAAGTATACATCAATGAAATAAAAAGGCCACAGTCAAGATGCACAATTTTCTGCCACCAAAACCACCTCTTTTTGGGTACTGGGAAAATGTGCAAGAGAGGAAACACCTTGAGTACAAAGGAGACAACATCAGTCATATATGTTACTAAGAACTATTCATTCAAGGAATCGATAATTGCATAGAAATTTTTATAATTTCTCCACAGAAATACTTACAAGCAAATTTAGGCAAACATTAATTTACACTAAGAAAACTTAGTGTTTTCTCTGTTTCAAAAGTGATTGAAACGCTTTTAAATTAAGGAAAAATACAGCAGAAAAGGAGAACCTCTCTAGAGAAAATGAGAACCCAGACGATTAAGAGCTTCATTCTAGTTTTCATTGCTCACACCTGAGGAAGAGATGGCTTAGAGCATCTTGGATGGTGCAGGACACATGTCTGCAGGCAATTGAAACAAGATTCCACTGCTTACAGTAGCTAAAACCTCAGAACACTCTGTGTTCAGTACACCCTGAATGTGTTTTCTAGTGGCTTGAGATCTTGTATTTCCTGTGAATACCATGTCAGACCTGTGTGGAGGGCTGGAGTACTCTGAAGGCTCTTAGACAGCATTGAAATCAGCCTGTTGGGCCATTTTGGGTAGTACACAGCTATATATTTAGCACAGAGGCAGAAACCTAAATATACTGTCTTGATCAGGAACTTAATCCACACTCTATATGTGTTTTATTTCAATATATATTTATTTATAGTCCATATGTAATATGCTCTAAATAGACATATTTTTCTTGGCAATAAAGCTAGAAACATGACTTTGTAAACTTTTCAGTAAAGTTATCCTCATAGTTCATAAACTATGTGAATAAACTTCAAAGTGCTGAAGAAGAGATTTGAGTATGCAGAAAGAAAAGGAGAGCATTTTTGAAAAGTACTCTGCTACAGCTCAGAAGCAACAATTAATTAATGAATTTAGTTTATTAATTTGGAAATATATTTAATTGACATAGACCATCAAAATGCTCTGTTGAAGATGGTGTCTGATTTTGTAACTGCTAATTTACAGGACTTTGGGGGAAAACCTCTGCTTGAGAAAGAGGAATTCAGTGCAGCTTTCAAGTACTGGATGTAGCTCAAAGATCAAACTAAAATATTAATTGAAACAAGAAAAATTATAAATGGCAGCTTCCTTACTTAAAAGTCGTTAGATTTAACACAAGGAAAATATATTAGGTCCTATCTTCCTATGACCATAGAATCGCAGAATGGTTAAGGTAGGGAGAGAATCTGGTCCAACTCCTTGATCAAGCAGGGGCACTTGGAAATTAAAGCCATATACAGATGGCTTTTTTGTATATCTCCAGATATGCAGACTCCAAAACCTGCAGCTAAATAATTAATTAAGACGTCTCTATGTTACAAATGGAAGAACACAAATCAGAAGCTAGGAATTTGAAAGAAAACTAGGGCTATACATGGGGAAATATAGTCAATATAAGGCTAAAAAAGAGGAGGTTTTGTGTGTGTCAGAAAAAATTCTAATTATAATTGTAAGTTTTATCCATTAATAATCGCATTTATGTTTTTCTGTTCTTATGAAAATATCAGATGTTGTATTTAGATTACTTGAAAAAAGGTATTCTTTTTGTGCCTTGATTATTGGATTAATGTTGCACAGCCTGTGCTAAAGCTTAATGGGTTTTAATCAGAGAGTTTACTTAACTTGCTGCAAAATGTCTGACCAATGAATATTCTGCACTATTAACATTGATTTTCTGTTAATTTTGGAACACTGGGGCAGTCCTCCAGAGACTGAAAGTAAGATGATATTGTGATAACATTCAAGAAAGGTGAGTTGGATGACCTGGGTGATGCTAGGCCTGTCAGTCTGACATTGATCTCAGGCAAAGTAATGAAAAGAGGCTGAGAGAACACTTGACTAATAAAGAAATAAAGGAGGCAAATATAATTAATGCCAGTCAAAATGGGTTTATGGGAAATAAATCTCATCAAACTGACTTGATATGTTTTTCAACACTACAAGTTTTGTTAACAATTAAAATGAGATTGATGAAATACACCCATTGCACCACAAGTTTTTCTCTTGAAAATGCCACACCTTGTCTAATGAAAAATGAAGGTACTAAATAAGTCTCACACACAATAAATAGATGTAAAACTGTCCAGGTAGAAAGTTTCAAAATTAACTGAGAGTTGAAAAACTTTTATTAGTCAAGATTCTATCAGGACCCTATTCAATTCATTATTTTTTGTGTGTTTTACTGTTGTTCGTTACCTATGTCTGGTAGAAGAGCATTCCTCCTCATTGAATATGCTAAGAGAAATATGGTTGAAATAGTTGAATGAGACCAGTTACTGATATTAAAAAGTCTGATTTTTTTCAATAAGCCTTGGTCTACACAATGAAAATGTTAACTACAGCCAAGCATAGAGTAAAAATATAAAAAAGAAAAATTAGGCTTGTTTTTTGCAGCAGGGTGGGCACTACGATGTAAAGCAGAGGTCTGAGAAATGCTTTGTATAATTTTAAAAATTTGTTGAGAATATATACTGTAACTCCTTGGAATAATGTAATCTGTGAATTCATAAATAAAACTACTGTGAACTAATGTGTCTGGAAAATCTCCAAACTTTTGTATCTCAGGCTGCAGTAATTTTATGTTAGTAACATCTAGTTTTGTAGTCCCCATCAAACATGACTTAAATAGAACAGGTTAAAAGAAGAACACCAGAAATAAAGACGTGGAGAAAAAATGTTGCTGGCAACTAATTTTTGTAATTAAAGGGGACAGCTGATTGGCAAGAGAAGTTTCTTCAATCTATCAGAAAAAATAAATGATAATGCCAGATGGCTTGTAGTTGAAGCTAGATATATCCAAATTATAAACAAAATAGTTTTAAGAGTAGCATGAGACACATTTTAATCAAGTGATAAGCATTTGCTATTCTTAAATTCTTAAATGCAGGTTGGTTCCCCATGCTGCTCTAACTCAAGCAGGAATTAATTTGAAATCTTACATTACACAAAAAAAAAAAAATGCTGGATGATTGAATGGACTTTTATGGCTGCAGTCCATGAATATATAGCAATGGGCAGGGCTGACTCCTTTGCTCTTCTTGCCAGTAAAATGGATAAAGTCTGATCCATAGAGAAAATGTTCACTAGCAGAATAAGAATTGGATGTTATGTGATTTTTTGATTAAATAATTACACTGATAAAATCTCTAGTGTAAATTCACTTATACACAGGGCAGCTTAGTCTGTTTTTTAAATCAAATAAACATTCTGATTTACATTGGAATTACTGAACATTCATGAGAGACTTTAAGCTTAAAATGAAAGAACTTTTGCAGTTATGCTGTGCTTAAAATTTATTATAAATGATGGACTGACTAAACCTTGATGAAATATCCTGACCAAACCAATATTTTGAGTAAGATGGAAAATACATTTTGACCAACTTTACAGGAAAGTGTTCTGTGCCAGTTTGTTCCTTATACCCAAACTATTCTGTGTATCATTACAGGGAAAAGTCTTCAGTGGAATAAAGTGCATTTCTTAATGCATTGTGCTTTCTTGTCAATGTTTTTGCAACAGGTGTGGCTACAGGAATGACAGAAGCTGCCAGAAGTTTCCCCTGTGTCCAGCAGAGCCAATGCCAGCCGGCTCTGGGACTGGCAGTCCGCTGGCCGAGGGCAAGTCATTCAGAGAAAACAGTAGCACCTCTAGGACAACATGTTTAAGAAGAAAAACAAAGTTATTGCCCAGAAGCTGCTGCAGACAGAAAAAAAAGGAATGAGAATCTGTAAGAGAAGCAGCTATGTCTGCACGTGTCAGCTTATGTCTGACACCAAGGTCAGTGCAGAAGGAGGAGCAGGAGCTGCTCCAGGCATGGGAGCTGAGGTTCCCCTGCAGCCCGTGGTGCAGACCATGGTGAGTCAGCTGTGGTCCTGCTGCCCGTGGAGGAGCACGGGCATGCAGAGATCCACCTGCAGCCCAGGGAGGAGCACGGGCATGCAGAGATCCACCTGCAGCCCAGGGAGGAGCACGGACATGCAGAGATCCACCTGCAGCCCAGGGAGGAGCACGGGCATGCAGAGATCCACCTGCAGCCCAGGGAGGAGCACGGGCATGCAGAGATCCACCTGCAGCCCAGAGAAGAGGCTCGCACTGGAGCAGACTCCTGGCAGGGACCTATGGACTGGCATACTACAGCAGGTTTCCTGATGGGACTGGTGACCTGGTGAGGGGCCCACACTGGAGCAGGCTGTCCTTGAAGGACTGCAGCCTGTGGAAAGGGACCTACACTGTGACCCTAGGGGCAACCTACACTGGAGCAGTTTGATCCTGAAGAGCTTCACCCCATGGAAGGGACACAGGCTGGAGTAGTTTGTGAATAAGTGCAGCCTATGGGAATGACTCACACTGGAGAAGTTTGTGGACGACTGACTTCCATGGGAGGGCCCCACAGTGTAGCAGGGGAAGAGTGTGAGGAGTCCTTCCACTGAGGAACAAGGACTAGAAGAAGGAACATGTGATGAACTGACTGCGATCCCCTTCCTCTTCCTGCACAGCTGGCAGGAGGAGGTAGGGAAATTGGGAGTGAAAAGGTGAGCCCATGAAGAAGGGAGAAGTTGGGGGAAGGTATTTATTTCTCATTACCTACTCTGATTTCATTGGTAATAAATTAAACTAATTTCCTTAAGTCCAGTCTGGTTTTGCACATGACAGTGACTGCTGAGTGATCTCTCCCTGCCCTTATCTCAACCTGCAAGCCTTTTGTTTCTATTTCTGTCTGGTTGAGGAGGGAAGTGACAGAGTTACTTCAGTGGGCATGAAGCCAAGGCCAATCCACTACAGTCATTTTCAGCACCCAACATGGGTTCTGTGAGGGCTGCTGTGGTGAAAATTAACTCTAGCTTAGCCAGACCCAGTATATTTTAAATAGTGTTTCTAATTTACATACAGAAGACTTAGGATTCTAAGATCAGCCTGGTCTCATACACAAATGGGCTGACCACTGTTAGGGCAAAAAGTAAAGCAAAAAAATGAAGAAGATGGCATTGCAATTAGAGCAGAGGTCTGTGAAACTTTTGAATTAAAATTGCAATAAACAGAATAATATTATTTGTGACTTGCCCTAAAGACAAGTATAAGCCTATCAAAATAGTGCTACCAGCAACAGTATTAAAAATTTGTGACACTGATGGTAGACCAGCCATAATATACAAGCATTAGCTCCAGGTGTGGGAGTGATGTGATCAGCAAAGTTGCAAGTTGAATGCAGGAGCAATCAAAGTGTCAGAAATTGCAGTCCCAAGGGTTGATGAACAATGAACAAAATAAATACAAGGGCCTTCAGGTAGGTAGAACACCCCGCTTACACACAAAAATATTCACGGTCAAAATCAAAACCAAGATAAAAAACATCTGGAGCACCATCTGAGATTCCTTTTGGGTGGAGGCAGCAAGAGGTATGAACTGCCAATAATGAACTTAAAAAAGAAGATTAGGTCATGTTTGTTCTCATTTCTCTTATCAAAGAGCACTCAAACCTGGTCATCAATGGACTGCAGGCATCATGCAATAACCTTACAGCATTGGCTTCAAGGTATTTTACATCCACAACTAATTCAGGAGATGATTTTTAGTGACAATCAGTTTGCTATTTGCAGTGATAATGATTAATAATATATAAGAAGAGCAAAGGATTTTATGAATTAATGAAGTTAGTGAACTTTGATTGTAAAGTTTAAAGAATGTCCTATCTGCCAGTCCTTTAAACATTCCTTTAAACACACACACAAGCATACATGTATAAATCTGTATGTATACATTCAGTCCAAAAGTGTGTCTGCCACACAATGTTGTGTGACTACTTTCTGTCATGGAAAATAAATACGGCACTTCTGAGACTGTGTGTACTTGCCCTCACTGCTTTTTTTGAGACCACCAAAAACCAGAAAAGAAGCCAGCACATTTTTGTCACTCAGTGTAAAGACCTTCAGCATAAATGTTCATTATTCTCTAGTAAAAACTGTGTTTTATTTTGAGTGTAGTTTAACAAAAGTACCGTTGTTCATGCATGTCTTCTACTATTAGCGTATAATGATAAGATATGAGGGAAAAAGGAAAGGAAGTTAGTCTGAAGTCTATGCACAAAATAATTATTTATTTTACATTTTTATATTTCTGATTCCTGTTACTAGTGATCCTCAACCAGTTTTGTGTTATCCCTGAGAGGCCACTAGAACTTAGTAGAAGATTATAATGCAATTAATGTATTACTGTTTAATGATGCCACTGTACATATTTTATGTATTGCTTGTCCAATTTACTAGATCCCAGAAAAATTATCAGCACGTGAACAAACTGAAAGAGATGCATATTTGAGTCTATGGAGCAAACTATC
Organism: Erpornis zantholeuca; assembly: GCA_013400515.1. Lineage (NCBI taxonomy): Eukaryota > Metazoa > Chordata > Aves > Passeriformes > Timaliidae > Erpornis > Erpornis zantholeuca. The sequence goes on along the minus strand of VZTN01007905.1, from coordinate 41,360 downwards.
ACTATGTAAAAAGCAGGGGTCCAGAAATGAGGAAACAAAACTAGTTGTCTTGTAGTAAGACAACTTTCAGGAAACTTTGTTTGCATCTTACTTACAAATAGCAACCTTGAATATGAGAATGTGAGACTGGTCTTACCATAAACTGTAATTTAACAATTTTTCATAGATGCCTTAAACTCAAATTTGCTTTTCACTGAGGGCTTTAATGACACAGGTAAAGCAAAGATTGGGACAACAGCTTTTCACTTATTCTTTTTTAATTTAATGAATTACACCCCATAACCACAACAGGGATAGTCAGATGAGAAAGAGCTTTGGCCTTTGTATGTAAAGCTAATTATCAAAATGCTTGTCCATGAAACTGATGACAGAATTTGTAAGGTGAACAAGTAATAAACTCATATATCTAGTATGCCCCAGAACAGTATCCACATATGGAATACAGTCTGCATATACATGCACACACTTGAATATCTTCATATACAGACATAGGTACATGAATGGAAAAGATGCAATTGGGAAATCATAATTTGTATTTTTCCATCCAGAAATGGAGACCATAAAAGAAATAATGATTTAGATTTGAAATGAGAATGAGAGCAAATCTCGAATGCATCAACACTTTGGATGATACACAAAAATAGACTCAGTCCTTTCCTTTCCTTCAGATATCTTTTCAAAGAGCATTAGGAAAGAAGTATTTTAGCACACAGTCAAAGAAAGAAACCTAAAGGATGCACAATTCAAACTGTTACTTAAATACAAAAGTTCAATAGACAGAAAAGATACTATATATGCTTCTCTGATAGACATTCCATATTATATGGAATATAATATTCCATATTATATTCCATATTATATTGAAGTGTCTTATTCCAAAGGTACAGGGTAATGGGAATGCTATTCTGAGATAGCTAACTTTGGTCATTCCATAAATACACATTTTAAACATCCACTCTAATATGTTTGCTCTCCCTTGCAGAATTGATTATAATGCAAGTTAACATTCTGCATTGGTCCAGTACTACTTTTTCTTTGTTAATAGGCCACATGTTTCTGTTTGGGTTTGTTTCTTTGTCTTGGTTTTTTAATAGTAGACTATTTTTATGTTTGGGGCAGGGGGTTTGACAGTTTAGGTAAAATATATTATTTTGGTTCAAAACTTCTTTTAAAAATAAAATTAAAAGATACACCAGGAGGATATTTTCTGACTGGAATCCCAAAGCCTAAGAACTACTCTTACAATAATCACTTTAGGAAGCAGATTCAATATAGGCACTACTTGCACAGAAGCTTGATAGACCCATGAAAAATGATAGCATATTTTTCTGTAAGTCAACAGCTAGTTCACAAGAACACACACATAAATATAAAAAATTGCAGTGTAACTAAAGGTCTGGAAACTCAAGTGGGAAGTCCAGAACTGGTAGGTAGATCTTTCTTAATCTTCAATTCTATAGAGAAGACTCAGAGAAACTAATTAATTTTTTTTTTTCTCTCAGACTATGTATAGCAGACAAGTAGACAGAAGGGACTGAAAACATGTAACCAGGTGATTCTGAGATTGTTATACACAAATTTGCCTTATATGTGTCTGTCTAAATGAAATTTGACACACTCACCTAACTACTGTATTGTGCTTGTTGCAGTAGATCAGTTTCAGTCAATCAGAGATACATTTGTGTTGCATCTGCCCTCTCACATCAGACTTACAGACTTTCTATATTGTTTTAAGTAGGGTAGTTGCTGTCAGTATTATATTTACCTACATAATTTCTCTGAACCTATCAGCAATCTGATCAAATATTTAGATCTGGAATCCAAATTCTGAATTCTACAAACAGCTGTGTGGGTGGTGGTACTACCTGCATGTATAGGTTGAACCCCAGCCCTGCCCCAGCTCACTTCACCAAAACAGCTTTAGCGTGGATAAGAGAATTTCTATGTTATATAAACTGGCACCAGTCTATGTATTCTTTAGGTTTTAAGAGATTCCATCCTTTATAGGCAAATTTCTCTCACGATAATAGAAATGCAGACAGCTGTATAAACAGAGTATTTTCAGACACCTGTGCTAAACATACTAAAACTCATCTTAGTTAAAAATGTTAAAATATAAAAGCTGGTAGAGGTCTGATCATCTCTTGCTCTAAAGCGATGATTTGAAGTGGAGGCAAAAATCCCAAGGTTTCTGAGGAGTTGGTTGTATTACCACAGCCTCAGGGGGGAGAAGGGGCAGTCAGGCTTTTTCCAGGTAAACCCACATTTCTCAGCATGTAATTCTGGCCTCTTGATATGATCAATGAAGATTTTTTTCCTGTAGCTGTGCCTGCCTTTTTCATTCCATGTTATTAGCGTGGTACTGATCCCTGTCAGGGAAATGGACATTCCAGGGGGGTCCTAAGAAAAAATGGTAAACATATAAAAATCCCATTGTGAGACAAAAATAAAATTATTGAAACTGTTTCAGTTAGACCCCTATATAGGTAATAAAAACTGTAACCATACAATAAGAACTAAGAAAAATAGATTTTTGGTACTACTTAACCTCTCATCATAGCCTTAAAAAGCCCTGTCGAACAGAAAGGAACTAACAGTATGATGCTTTCTAACAACACATCAAAAATCCTTGGAACTCATCCCTACACATGGAACTGACAAGCTATTTTCTAGCTACACATAGTTTTAAAATAATTAAATAGTTTGAAGAATGAGAACGTATGATTTCTTTGCAACTGTGCACCCTCTAAAGATAAATATATGTTTCTTACAGGAAAATATGTGCACTTTTCTAGGCAACTTCGGTAAATTTTGAGTAGAAATAACTTTTTAATCAATCCAAATCTTACATTAATACCCAGAAGTTAGGAATGCTATTCTTCCTAACTTCTGGGTTAGGTTCTGAATGCATTGAAGGGATCAATAAGAGTGGGAGTTGGTAAGAGAGAACCTGAGCATTCTCAGAAGTAATTTAGTAGGTGCAATAAAATTATAGTCCTTTATCTGTGCATGGATATCTCTTAAACCTTGAGTAATTTCTCTCTGTTAATGCAAAACTCAAGTTCAAGTATAATTTTATGGAGTGCATGTAAAAGGTTGCACAAAATTGTCAGCTTAGTTTCCATACTGTTCTTTTATCTGTAGAAAAATTAATGTGAGAAACATTTGGAAAAGGAGGTATCAAAGTGCCACAGAGGTTTTGACATTTTAGCAATGATAGGAAAATATTGTTTTCCTGAACTACATGTATTTTGTCCTGTCACAAGATAGAAATAAGTGGCTACTCTTGGTGAATTCTGTCATCTCAGCTGAGCTTACACTTCCATGGACAGCCATCGACATTTGTGCCATTGTTGAATATATCTTATTGATTAACTAGCATCTGTTACATCCTTCCATCTTGCAACTACAGGTTACTGGAAACAAATATAAACATCAAAAAACATTCTTATTTTCATCTTTTATTTCCCAAACCCCCAAATCTGGGTTTTCAATTTCATCACCCACATTTACATCTATCTTATATCTATATTATTCAACAGACTCATTTTGAAGAAAATCACTTTAAAATTTACAGAACAGCTAGATGGGTAATGTTAACTGATAGCTGTCAAAAAAAGCCTTTCGAGAAAGTATATGCATGCTTTGTATGAAATCCTAGCTTCCTGTTTTTATGAACAGTTTATAGGGAAATAAACCCAGCATTTAATTTGAACTGGTGACATTGCTTTCCTCTTCTCATAGCAAATGATGTTTAGATGTTTTTAGTGCCAGATCAAAACTTGAAGTAATTTTGCTGAATATATTAATTTTTCACTTATTCTTCTCTAGAGCATGATGCCCTTGTGCTTTGAGATGCTTGCTTTCCTAAATATTAAACCTAAGGCATTTATTCACCACTGGCTCCTTCAGGGATTTTTATGAAAAATCTCTGTGAAGAACATCCTGTAATTGGTGCTTAATTCTTTGGCAAATATCTCTGGAGGCTACAGATTTGTGACATGTATTGTATATATTGATTTCTTAACTTAGTATGCTTATTGGACAACATCTGCAAAAGACAGTAAAGCCCCTGATGGTTTAATTTAAAATGAAATTATATCAAAATATATAAAACTTAAAAATCAGTGATCTTCAAAGACTAGAAGAGCCCAAAGCCTAGTCCCAGGAAATTCTAATTCTCAGGAAAATAATAAGTGGCTTTAATAGTTAAATAATAGTTAAAGATATATTATTTGACATACTGTTATAGCATCCAAGTCCTCTCCTAAACCTGTAAAATTATCCACTGCAAATAGCATACAATATTGCAATTAGTATTGTTTGAATTTATTAGTCACTTATTTCCAAAATTGAGTTGTTTTGAATAGAGGGTCAAGTAAAAAACTTAAATTAAAAATCCACATATTTTGTCATGAGTGGATTTACTCAGGAATTTAAGTGTAAAAACTAAATATGTGATGGTTTCAGATTAAAAGAAGTAGACTTTGTGTGAAAAAATCTTTTTAATGTGCAGTAATGATAAAGGTAGAAGCCATAATTTGCCTGATTGGTTACAAAATAAATAAATTTCAGGTTTTATCTACAAGGTGTTTCGAACCTGACTTTGATATATGTGCTTGAGTTTAGGTTTATATTCTCAAGCCAAAGGTTGTGTCGGTAGGACTCAACGCACTTGTGACTCCTCCTGATCACACCCATACCAGCCTTGAGCAAGAAATAACTAGGACTTAACAAAGACACCCAAATCCTTTGTTACTCACACTAACCAGTGTGTGTGCCTGACCTTGCTCACTAGGGCTGCTAGATAAACTACAGCATGTTATCTGTGAGGAGAAGCCGTTTTCCTCTGGGCATCCAGGCAGAAATGATATCTGTGGTGGTTGTTGGGACAGGCAGTGCCTAAGAAAGGTGCTTTAGTCTGTTTTCTGTAACTGGAGGCAGAACTCCCACCCTAATACCAGCCCTAATCCCTAACACATGCAGCGCTAGGAGCACATATTTCTTTTACTGGTGCAGTCTAACAAGTCTTTCTAGGATTAAGAAGATATCAGGGTACAAATATGTATTATATATTGTACCTCGCACTTTTTCTTCCCTTGCCTCATGCATCCCAATCTGGGCAATGAACCTCAAAAATTAGTTATCAGATTATTTCAGGATAACCAGAAGCTCAGAGGGCTAAATCTCATACACAGTTTTGTACTGGAAATACATTTATTGGAGTATATTGGTGTGTTTACTGAGGACACCAGAAAGGTGCTTCACTGGTACAAGGAATTTTAGATGTCAGTTGTCACAGGAATGTTTCAGCAGCCTGAACTTAAGGTGAATGGGCTGCCTTTAATTTGCCAGCTTGTCAAACTGCATCACGTACTAAATAGCTATAGCTAGGGGGCATGGGCAGGAACACTTTTTCCTCCAGTAAATCTGTAATTTACTCTGACTTTCTTTACATACAGAATGGATCATGTCCTTTTTGCTTTTTTCAAGCAGTGGTCTCTCTGACTCCCTTTCATGACCTATTTCACCCAGCTTCAGCCTGTGGGCAAACATCAAGTCATGTCATCCAGTGTAATAAATCCTAGAATCCAGGTTGTTATACAGAGGTCTTTGGCTGCCTCTCAAAATAATGTTTCACACTCCTAATAGCCCTCACATGTGCTCTCCTTCTTTCTTGGCACAGAAGATATCCCTTGAATCTTGAAATGCCACTTAAATCACTTCTAAAATCGCTCCATTCCAGACTTTACCTCCCCGGAATTTTCAGCAAACTGTCAGACAGGGAAAGTGAAAACTTAAACGCTTTCAGAAAAGTTTGAATAGTATGAATTCTTTAAAAGGCTAAACACATCTGTTTTTTCATCAGCATTTGCACATATGTCTAACAATAAGCATAATGGAAATGTATGCTGACAAGGGCATTATGTGACTGAAACTGAAAAGGTAGCAAATGTAAAGCTACTTCACTCCTTCAGGAGTTCCTGAATTAAATTTTCTGGGGTCATTTTTATGCCAACATGTGGCGTTCTGCAGTCAAATAATTCCATATTTCTTATCTAATTGTAAGAAATCATTCAGGCTTTGAAAATACCACAATTTAGAAAGGTTTCTTGTATTCAAATAGACTATTTAAATTAAATAAATAAATAAGTTCCTTTTTGCTCTGCTCAATGCAGTGTGGTGGCCTGATTGTATGGCAAAATCTAAACAAACTGGAGGAGTAATTTCATCTTTTATGTTCAGTTCATTCATTAAAAAATGATGTCATTCACCCTGTTTGCACATTGGTCTTCAAACCCTTACCTTCAACTGTTGTTTTCTTTTGTCTTTTTTAGCTTTTTTGCCAAAAGGTCAGTAGCAGATCATTTCTGTGTGCTTACCCTACCTTAAGGCCTGGTTCTGTTTCCCCTTGCTTCTTTGAAAAAGCAGGAAAGAAATCCAGAGGAAATATGCTTGCCTGAGACATCGGTAAGAGGAATGAGTTTGATAAGTTACAGTTGTTGCTTAGCCATTGATTTGGGCCCAGGGCTGAGAATCCCTCTTAGGACCTATATGTCTGGCTTGATGTTCTCCTTCAAATGTGTCAGCAGAAGAAAAAAGAAAGGAAGATATATTAGCCTGTCCAGCTCTCTGAAGATATAAAATACGATTCACTTTTAGATAGCTACAGTCTGCTGACACCCTAACCCATGGCTGTATTTGTAACCTACTCTCTGTATATTCTGGCAGATTCGTCCCTTTGCAGACCTTTTCTCAGGAAGACTGGTGAACAGCTCTGGAGAAAGCAACAACATGTGTTCTCATGTGAAGATGAAGATATTCAAGATTATCATTTTGGCTCTTCACAGATCTCTCCTGAGATCCTGAAGATGCAGCATTACAGTTCAGGGCCCCATCCCCAAAATGGGTAATGAGACAGGAAGACAACCCAATAAAACAGTGTATAGTGAAAGCACCTTGTTTTTATGTGAATTAAAAAAGTCTTGCCACTCAGTTTTTCACAGAAATAGTATTCAACTGTTAATTATTTTAAATTATTTTTTATTCTGTTTAGTTGTCAATTTTTTTTTTTAATTAAAGCCTATTTTATGTTTTGAATTTGCATCCATAAGTACAATGACTGCACTTCAGGGTTCCATTTAGTCCCTGGGATCTTTCTGAGCAATTGTTGTTGAAAGAATTACTGTGTATCACCAGAACATGCTGTAGAACATGAAAACTTGAACTTCAGCATAAAGTTTTAAGAAGGTAGAATGTTTGCCTTCACAAAGTTTTCTTCAGTTTTGTAAGCTTTATTTGCTGTAGACTCTTATGAAGTTCCTGCACAACAGTTAAATAGGAAAGAATCAAATGAGTAGATGAATGTGAAATAAACACCTGCAAGGTATGTCTGCTATGACTTTAAGAAAAGTCTGTTTTGTAATTACACAATGATTAACAATTGTATTTGTATTTTGTTATCTTGGTGTCATAAACATCCCCCTTTTTGAAGCTGGCATTAATATGAGCTTTGAAAAAGCCGAATACTGATAGCTCTTTTGAATGTCGAACAATATTTTCTTTGAGGATTATGGAAATTAATTTTAAAGTCTCATTAAATGATAATTTTAAAACCAACTCTAAAATCAAACTCTAAAATTTTTTTGCTAAAATTCAGATCAGTGGAGCATGAAGTTGGTAGGTCACATGTTCTTAGATATGGTGCTCGTACTTTTATATTCTGTAATTATTTTATTTGCATCCAATATTTTCAATGTACTAAGGGTCTAATATGCCCATTAATTATTTTCATAATATATTTATGAGCCAATTAGTGTATTCTTGATGTTAAATACAATTTTAACTTTTTTTAGGGAAATTAGACTATGCATCAAGAGAATCTGATAGCCAGATACTGACAGGACTGTAAGTAATAGGTTTATAAGATTGCATAATGGTATTTAAAAAATAATTAACTATAAATTGGATTATTTAATCATCCAATCATTGCTTACAATCCTAGTACTGTAGTAACACTATGTTTTTCATACAGAGCAAAATTTAAATTGTTCATAAGCTTCTTTTCTTATCAAGGGATAATGTTAAACATGTGACAATTGACTGTGTCAAAATGTGTGTCAAATTGGACAGCCACTAAACAGATTTATTGTAAAGCCATTTAAAATATCTTTTAAAGAAGCCAGGAGGGAACTGTGGAAATACTTGATAAATCATAGTAATATTAAAGAATGTCAGAAGTAAGCTTGTGGGGATTTGAGTTTGGGTGTCTACTTACTTATTATCAAAACACATGAAATTTCCTGCCACATCTGAGAGGGAGAGAAATTGCACTAGTCAATGCATGTATTAAAGAAAATAAGAAAGCAGCAGCCCCCAAAAGACAAATAAAGCCAAGAAAGAAGTTGGAAGATGAAGATAACACACTATTCCCAGATGAATCTTGCAATATTTGTTTTCCATTCATTTTTATTTATTGAGAATTGGGTTCCTTCATAAATATAGAAACAAAATTACACACAAATGAAGAAAAAAAAGATAAATAACCTTGGACACTTTGTAGATTGTTTACAACAATCTGTTTCAACTGAGCAGTAAATCAAAAGCTGCTTTGTTTAATGTCAACAGATTTCAGGTTCTGAACTTGTGCTTCAGTCTAGAATTTATTAACTATGTAAATATTGTTAATTGTAAATACATTATTAAATAGAAACACTAACAAATCTTCCTATGTTCATATTTCATTCTTCTTTGAAGATCTCCTTATTGTTTGCCAGGAGTTACTTTTATTCTTTGGAACTCTTCAGTGATGAGCAAACCTTTCAAAAAGAACATCAATGCTTTGATTTATTTTGAAGGCGTTCTCATTAAACTCTGTATTGCTATATTGAAATACATGATTACTGTAAAAGTGCTGATGCAAATATTTTTTCATATTACTCTTTAAGTTACTTGATTTTCTGTAAATGTTAAATCAAGGACATGAACATACACTTCATCTACATAGAGATGAAGATGCTTCATATACTCATTATTTCTTCCTCTATTGTTAGTTTTACGTAGGTAGATTTTTTAAAAGTAAATGTACTAAGCAAGTTCTTAATAAAATCACCAATTTTATAGTTCTATAGCACTGTAATTTTTTTAAAGTTCAATTAGAGGAGTAAACATCTCTATTAGTAATAAATGTACTAATAGACCTTCCTGTAAATATTTTATCACAATTGAATAAACTAATACCAACATTTATTTTTAGCCTTGATGTGTCTAATTTTTAGTTGAGAAGTATTTCTAATTTAGCACCTTCTTAAGGCCTTTCTAATTTTCTATGAAATGTTTGGAACAAAGTCTTTTAGGCTTCTTCTGAATAACAAATTATTCCTTTTTTTTCTAAATGGAGGATGATTGCTCTTCTGATGAATTTGAACTTTACATGAAGAACTTTCTGTATTTTGAACATTGACTGTAAACAATTTTAGAGTGTCTTTGAAGCATGAGGACTGATTTTAAATACATTTTAAGAGAGGTTTGTTAGCACATTATTCTCTTAATGTTTCTAAAGCCAGATACTATATGTACTTGTGGTGTGCATACCTGACTACACTCTGGTCTGCTAGTAGTGACTGAATAACATTTATTTAACCAGAATACCACATCCTGAGTGTGTGAATGAGGCTGAACTTTGTGATGAATATTCTGGTCAACATGTCTGATTCTGAGCATTTTCATGTATGAAATTGTCATGAAATTTATAAAGAAAATAATTAATGTTACCATAAAGCATCATATTGTTATTTAACAGACTTTCTCTCTCAATCTGTAACCAAAAAATTGTATCAGTAAACATAAGTGGTGAAAAAAATTTAAATACCACATGGGAATTACCTTCAATATTATGATTTCTCCAGTAGCTTTTGACTTCTTTGCATGCTGCAGAACATATAAACAGAGAGTTTTGTCAAACTTATTCTATTTTTAAATTCTGAGTTCTCCATCCTCTTATAGTGTCATGAGGATTTAGGCTTTTTTTTCAAATTTTGTGATTTTTTTTTGGATGTCCTTCATCAATATCATAGAAATAATTATCTAGTTACTTGTTAAAAGTTATTTGCAATGTTTCGTTAGTTGGTTTAGGGTTTTTTTGTTTGTTTGGGGTTTTTTTGGTATAGTAAACAAGTTTGCTTTTCATTCCTCTGTTATCACTACTTCTTGAACCTTATCTGACAAGCTGAGAGGTAAGTTAGCATAGTTCTTTGGGCATCATTAATGAAAACAGTGTTAGAGAGCACTGAATTTTCTTTCTTACTAACTTGTATAATATTAGTTATATATGCTCATTAAACTTTTTATTTTCACCAAAAAGAAAAATTGTTCTTATCTTCTAAAGATGGTTTAATCCTTTTCCAGCCCCAACAATGCAGACTTCACAGCACCACTGGCTGTTTCCAACACATATCTACAAATAAGACTAATCATTCTTCCAGCTTCCTTCTACAATATGTGACTTGCTCAAATATTTTGGGAAATATATGAAAACAACAGTATCAAGTCTTTCTATTTAAATTCTTTAAGTTATTTGAAGATTTTTCTTGATTAGTTTCTTTGCACTAACACAGATCTTTACTTCTCCTTTAGCAAAAAAGGTCTCTAATTCTACTACTAACAGCAGTTATTCCTGCACTAAAAATTTGCATACGATTTGTACTCCAAGCACTTGAACTTTTTCTATATTTTGGATGAAAATATTGAAGATTTAAAGGCTAGTGAAGTAGAGATTTGCATATTGCTACAAGATGAAAAAAAAAAAAGGTGGGGACATCTAATTAAAGAGAAAAGATAAGTGACAAAAGCTATTAGAAATGAAAAGAGACAAAATCAGGGCCAGAATCAGTGGAGACCCTGAGATATCACTTTGACAGTGATAATTTCAAGAAGAAAGAAGAAAGGTAATAGATAGGAAAGCCACTAAGAAGCTGAGACTAGCAGGATTATGCAGTACAGGTCTGTCAAGATAGTGAGAAACAAAAGCATCTGACATCAAATGGAGTATCTTCCTTCAAACACAGAAAATAGCTGGAAGTTCTAGGACTACTTATTGTGTTTTGGTTGAATTTTATTATATTGGTCCAAATCCCTAAGCCTCAAGTGATGTGAGTTCTGCTTGTGTGAGAGACTCTTATTATCATTGCACTACAGATTTTATATGTGTTTAACAGCTTTCAAAGTAATTCATTTTATCTTGGAATGAAAGCAAAAGATTTTGTGAGTTTGAGTGAAACAGAGCCAGATTACTTGATCCTCAAGTTTCCAGTTAGTCCTTCTGGTCAGAAGCAAAAACCTGTCAAAAATCTCATTACAGAAATCTTCATAAAAATCAATAAATCACTGCAGAACAACTTGACTTTGAAAAACCATGTATTTTGTCAGATTACATGTTGCCAAAAGTATTCTGGCCATTTAAACTTGTCAGTTTAACATTTTGTGTGGGGTTGTGAAACTCGTTCCTTCCTTTACACTCTCCCCCTGAAACCTCATTTCTGAACACAAATATCTATATTTTAGTTTTCTGAAAGCTTAGGAGGTCTGGGATAACAGGTCTCTGTGACTGGATCCAGAAGGGGAAACTACAGCAAAAGTTTTGTGAAGCAATAAATATAGCAAAAGACGAACACATTTGGAAAATTATTGTCTCTAATGAAATATTGAAGGATTTAAAGAGTTTACAACAGCTTCTAGCTCACTTCATTCACATACATAGGAATAAAATGTAGATCTCTTTGAACTTAATATACAGAATAATGGGTCTTTACCCTGCCAAAAGTTTTTATGCAAAGAAGAGGAAAATGCATAGGTATGCACACACACACATATTTTTTTATATTTGTGTCTGTGCTTTTAATATTTTAAGTGATAGCACATGTAAACAAATATGTCAGAGGGACTATTGCAATATTGGCCAATGTAACATGCACACAAGCTCATATATTTTTCTACCATGCCAAAATGCCAAAATGCCAAAATGCCATTTACAAATGTAGAAAGCACAGAATATATTGTTCCTTCATCCAGGCTCTCATTGAGAATTGTATTTATATATAAAAGAGATATATATATATATTATATATATAAAATTGAATTTATATATTCATGTTTTTACCAGTAAAAGTCCATAATTTAGAATTATATGTGTATATACAGAAAAAAAATGCTGCTGTGTCCTTTGCTTTGGCTTTCTCCACTGACATTATAGACAATTTCTGAATTTATTTTTCAAGATGAGAAAGAAATCCTCAGGGTTGGCTACATAAAGAAATTATAGAGGATAAGATAACCATCAATAGTGTTTGCACAAACTCAACAAAAAAAAGTAAATTATTGTTGCAAACATTTAAGATCAATTTCTGTTTGATGTTATGCAATAATCTCACAGGTAATTTTAGGAATGCACTTAAATCTTTATGTTATAGACATTAAACAAATACAGAAGTACATGTTATGGCTGTGAAAAGACAAAAGAAATATTATTATTCTCCTTGCTTATAAACAAGTACATTTTTCTTCACTCCTATTAATACATACCACGTGAAATTGCCTACAAAAATCAGTCAGGTTACATCAGTGTAAAGGCAAACCAAGCTTATAATGAGGCATGAAAAGCTCTTTTATCACTTTCTAAAACATATGAAAAAGGAACAGTCGCCTTAAGATCTTCTGTATTCTTTCGAATCCTTTATAACTCAAAAGTTTTGCTACTAGAATAAACAAGGAAAAGCCCTTTTGCGTAAGTGATTGCTTACAAAAATACTCTAGGTATTAATTTTAATATAAAACATAATTATTTAAATAAATAAAACAATATTTTATAAATTAAAAATGTGCATTTGTTGTAAAGTTTTAGGATATATATAATTTACTAAAAGTGATTTACAAACTATTTTCCTTTTTTTTTTTTTTAATAAGGTTTATACTTCGTACTTTTTTTATTATANTCTTCATAAAAATCAATAAATCACTGCAGAACAACTTGACTTTGAAAAACCATGTATTTTGTCAGATTACATGTTGCCAAAAGTATTCTGGCCATTTAAACTTGTCAGTTTAACATTTTGTGTGGGGTTGTGAAACTCGTTCCTTCCTTTACACTCTCCCCCTGAAACCTCATTTCTGAACACAAATATCTATATTTTAGTTTTCTGAAAGCTTAGGAGGTCTGGGATAACAGGTCTCTGTGACTGGATCCAGAAGGGGAAACTACAGCAAAAGTTTTGTGAAGCAATAAATATAGCAAAAGACGAACACATTTGGAAAATTATTGTCTCTAATGAAATATTGAAGGATTTAAAGAGTTTACAACAGCTTCTAGCTCACTTCATTCACATACATAGGAATAAAATGTAGATCTCTTTGAACTTAATATACAGAATAATGGGTCTTTACCCTGCCAAAAGTTTTTATGCAAAGAAGAGGAAAATGCATAGGTATGCACACACACACATATTTTTTTATATTTGTGTCTGTGCTTTTAATATTTTAAGTGATAGCACATGTAAACAAATATGTCAGAGGGACTATTGCAATATTGGCCAATGTAACATGCACACAAGCTCATATATTTTTCTACCATGCCAAAATGCCAAAATGCCAAAATGCCATTTACAAATGTAGAAAGCACAGAATATATTGTTCCTTCATCCAGGCTCTCATTGAGAATTGTATTTATATATAAAAGAGATATATATATATATTATATATATAAAATTGAATTTATATATTCATGTTTTTACCAGTAAAAGTCCATAATTTAGAATTATATGTGTATATACAGAAAAAAAATGCTGCTGTGTCCTTTGCTTTGGCTTTCTCCACTGACATTATAGACAATTTCTGAATTTATTTTTCAAGATGAGAAAGAAATCCTCAGGGTTGGCTACATAAAGAAATTATAGAGGATAAGATAACCATCAATAGTGTTTGCACAAACTCAACAAAAAAAAGTAAATTATTGTTGCAAACATTTAAGATCAATTTCTGTTTGATGTTATGCAATAATCTCACAGGTAATTTTAGGAATGCACTTAAATCTTTATGTTATAGACATTAAACAAATACAGAAGTACATGTTATGGCTGTGAAAAGACAAAAGAAATATTATTATTCTCCTTGCTTATAAACAAGTACATTTTTCTTCACTCCTATTAATACATACCACGTGAAATTGCCTACAAAAATCAGTCAGGTTACATCAGTGTAAAGGCAAACCAAGCTTATAATGAGGCATGAAAAGCTCTTTTATCACTTTCTAAAACATATGAAAAAGGAACAGTCGCCTTAAGATCTTCTGTATTCTTTCGAATCCTTTATAACTCAAAAGTTTTGCTACTAGAATAAACAAGGAAAAGCCCTTTTGCGTAAGTGATTGCTTACAAAAATACTCTAGGTATTAATTTTAATATAAAACATAATTATTTAAATAAATAAAACAATATTTTATAAATTAAAAATGTGCATTTGTTGTAAAGTTTTAGGATATATATAATTTACTAAAAGTGATTTACAAACTATTTTCCTTTTTTTTTTTTTTAATAAGGTTTATACTTCGTACTTTTTTTATTATAAGAATAGAAAACCATAGCCTAGATTATATAAGAGAATCTTTCCTGGATTTCTCAGTAAAAAAGTGTAAAGTCCCAGACTGGGACTGACAAAAAGAAGGATTTCCTTCAATTCAGTACAGCAGTATGTTGAAGAAATAGGTGTTTCACAGAGCCGCGGGGTCACCGAATGGGTAACAATGGAAGGGACCACAGTGGTCAGCTGGTCCCACCTCCTGGCTCAAGCATGGTCAACCCAGAGCACAGGGCACAGGATTGCACCCAGACCATTCTTGAATATCTCCAGTGTAGGAGACTCCACAACCTCTCTGGGAAACCTATTGCACAGTCCAATGCTCTTCCTAATGCACCCCAGGTCACCACTGGCCTCTTGACCACAAGGGCACTGCTGGCTCAGGGAACAGCTTGGTGTCCACCAGGACCCCCAAGCCCTTCTCCCCAGAGCTGCTTTCCAGCAGCTCAGCCCCCAGCCTGAATTGGTGCCTGGGGTTATTCCTCCCCAGGTGCAGGACCCTGCCTTTGCCTTTGCTGAATTTCAGCTGGTTCCTCTCTGCCCATCTCTCCAACCTACTGAGGTCCCTCCTGAAGGGCTGCACAGCACTCTGGGGTATTGGTCACTCCTCCCAGCTTTGTGTCATCAATGAACTTGCTGAGGAAGCTTCTGCCCCTTCATCAAGTCATTGATGAACAAGTTTAACAATTGTAAGCCTAGTACTGAGAAACTGTTTTTTGTCAGTAGATTTTCTCCTTACATAAATTTCTGGAAGGTTCTTCTCCTCAACATTAACTTTCTTTGACAGAACTCATGGAACATTTATCTTTAGAAGACACCTTCTAAATGCTGCAGCATTATTTGAAAGAATAAAAAGTGTCTTGCATCCCTATTTTTTTTAATTTAAATTTATTTTCTAGAGCTAAAACCAACATAAGTAACAAATACCATTTAATAATACAAAATTTATACAGACAGAATACAGAAATTATGACTATATCTCATCCAAGTTCAGGAAAACTCTTTTTGCTACTTTTATGGATTTGGGTAGTGTAAGATATTCCTAATGTATTTGGGACATCATTTTATATCAGGAAATATACATTTCCAAGGGCATCCAGTTTTAAAGAATTTCTCTTGTCTTTCAAAGCCCATGTAGAAGTCTGTTCTATGAACACATTAGTTTGTCCAACAGAAAAAAATGGCTTTGGTACATAAATTTATCTTTTTTGCAGCCATCTTTGCCTTAGGAAGCCCCAAGGCCATGCAATTCAAATAATATCTGAGAGCATCGCTTTGGTTCCTTAAGTTTCAGCTGACAAGGTGCCCTTGGTGCAAAAAAGCTTAGGGCATCAGACTAACACTGTTTTAGAAAACTGTGTCTTTGAGAAAACAGAAAGAAGGGATTTCTTTAGGAAAACTGTGAGGTCATTGGACTTGAATTCCCATTTTAAGTCAGATAATTATATTAAACCCCTCAGTTATAGCCAAAGAAATGTGTACTTTAGGGTGTTAATTTGTGACAAATTAAAATACAACTAAATGAACAAACAAATAAACAAGCAAACTTCCCCAAAGTTGCCTTAGGGCATCAGCTTTGTTCAGGTTGCTTTTTGCTAGGATACCCCAATGGCATAAATGAATAATAAAAAGCAGTAGACAGACAATATCCCAGGTGGACAACAACACATGAAGTGAAAGATAAAGAAGCTCTGTTTTCACATAATGTTTTTTGTCTAAGGTAGGAAGAATGTGAATTGAAAAAGAAAGAAGAAATGGATGTTAATAAAGACAACTTGAAACAGACATGAAGAAGGCAGAAGGCACAGCAGAGGATGAGGATGAGAAAATAGAGGAAGAAGTGGTTAAAAAAAGAGAAGGAAGGAAGGGAGGTGGTTCAGCAGGGAATGACATGAGGTTCTTTGCATGTTATAATGTTATACACTATAGCAGCACAGTAGTACTGTCATATTCTATGTGTAGTAAGACTTTTACAGAAAAACCTCTGATATAAGCTGACTAAAGATTTGAAAACAGAAAGTAAAAATGGTTTAATCTTCCAAAGTTTATACTTTTACTGAGACACGAGAAAAGTATGCATTTATAGATCAGCCAGAACACAAGGATGGTAAATAGGATAAAATAGGCAAGAAAAGTAGCTTTCATTCAGGCAGGTCATATGTATAAACTCAATATACAAAATAGTTCCAGAAAGGATTCCCTTATTTTATGTTTGTTAATTCCTGTATGAATCATGGTAAATGTCTTTACTGAGATTTATGAGAGACAAATGAGGGTAGAGAAAAAGATAGAAGAGGGAAAGAGCTACTAAGACAAAAAGGGACATTAAATCACTGTTTCTAGGCCCATATTTAGAATACTGACAATAAACATTTTTTCCTCCTTTTTGTAATAAACTATCTGTTGATTATGCAATTATTCAGTTCAATTTAAGCTTTTAACTTCTCAGGTGATTGGTTGTTAATGTCCCAAGGATACTCCAAATGTTTTGCTGCTGTTGTAATCCAATTCTGTATTGCAACCTTATGTAATTTTATTTATTTAATTTTTCTGAAGAGATGAATACAGAAGACACCGAGTTTTCCTGTCTAATATTTTGTCTCTGTCGTTATACAGAGTAGAAATACAAGGTAGAGTATTTCCTATCAGGAACATCGAAAAGTAGTTTGTAGTATCTATAGAATTTGCTTTGTGAAACACATTGCCTGTTATTTAAGACACAGTGGAGAGAGTTCTTGTACACAGGCGGTAAAGTATGTTTATCCCACAGATATTTACCCGCTCAAGCAGTGCCAGGAGAGCTTGAGCAGGAAGGGCAAAAGACAATTCTTCAGGCCTTGCAGGATCAAGCAAGCTGATAATAGTAAAGGCTGAATTAAGCACTTGTGACACGTAAAATATGGGATATACTGTCAGTCTTATTGATTTTAATCATCTTCATTGAGTAAGGAAATGTTTCATATAAAGAATGCTGTTCCAAATTGATATACTTAAAATTTTAAGGAAAAAAGCTGAGGTTACCCCAGGTGCCCCATGGCTTGTGGCTTGCGGAATTTTTATTTAGCTACAAGCTCATTTCTTTAAATTAGAGTTTAGCCACTGTTAAGGAGAGATCAAAGCAGACAGGAAGAAAGATGGCATATGCATTTTAAATTGACTTTGCTGAACACATGAGGAAATAAGCTCTTTTGAAGCAAGGACCTCAGAAAAATAGGCTTCTCATATGCTGACTCCACATAAGCTATTGAATTCTTATTCGGTGGTGAGGCAAGTTAAATGTTATCTGAAGGACTGGATTTCTGCTGAAAACCTCAAACATATAGCTTTCTGAAAGATTTCCAAAGTGTTTAGAGAAGAAATATTACTGTGTCATTCTTCTCAAAAGCATCCATGTCATACATGCTACATAATACTATTGCTCTAGAAAAAAGCATTCTGAATGGTGTGTTTACAGTAAATCTGCCATCCTTGTTTTATTGCTAAAAGTTTGTAGTTAAAATCATTTAGCAAGAGAATGAAGGTGAAGAAATCTATATAAAGGTCATTAGAGTATTTGTAGAGTATAGAGAATATTTATATGTTTGTATCATAATATTTGCATGCATATTTGTATGTATAACACATACAGAGAATATATGTAAAGTAAAAGTATAAACTATAATGAATTATAACATATTTTAAAAGTATTCACAGAATTAATAATATATTTATTAAAAATTTGCCTCTGTTTCGATGCTTTGGGTGAACATTAAATCCTGAGTAGCAACATAAATGGAGATATTAAAAATGAAGGTTATTAAAATAATTATATCTTTTATGTACTTTTCACACTTATATTTTAATAAATAAAGGAGCATTCAGTTGAACTTTTCAGTCATTAAGTTTTAATCATACAAACACTCGCAGGGACCTCTACTTGTTTGCTAGAGGAAAAATAGAGCCTACTTCTATGTATCTACAGGGTAAACCAGAAAATTCTCAGTGAATTTTTAACTGTCACTTAACACTTCTAAATCTCCAATGACTTCAAGGGTCACAGAGAATACAGAAAAAAACCCATGCAAATACCATTATGTTAAAATTTTATATACAGGGAGAATCTATAGTCTTTCTGGTTATTCATTATTCTATTTTTTAAAAAAATCTCTGCTGTTTAAGCTCTTTAACACAATATTCCTGCCAGACAGATAATCAATCCATCTCCTTTTATTATCCTGCAACGTATTCTCTAATTCTTGGTTAGCATGCCATCTAGAAGCATGACGTACTATTTATGTTTTAGTGTTTCCAAAACCATCCAAATCATGCTGAAGAAGAAATAGATAAAAAAAAAATTATGATGATATTAAGACCATTAGGTAAAGTTTCTATATTCTGAACAGTAAAAGGAATTTAAATCCTTGCACCATCTGCTTAAAAGTGACATCTGAGTGAGATTGAGAAAGGAAGTATTGAAAGGCAATATTAGATAAATGAGGGATTAAGACAAGGATTAAACCCTGGAAGACAGATAGCATGAAAATTCTAGTGCATGGTGCAGGTCGTAGCATCATAGAATATCTCTAGTTGGAAGGCACCCGTAAGAGTCCAACTCCCTGTTCCTCACAGCAGTGCCTCAAACTAAACCATATGACTAAGAACATCACGCAGAGGCTCCTTGAACCCTGTCAAGATTGGTGCTGTCACCACTTCCCTGGCTAGCCTGTGCCAGTGACCATCTTCTCAGTGAAGAACACTTTCCTAATGTCCAGCCTGAACTTTCCCCGATGCAGTTCATTCCATTTTCTTGTGTCCTACTTTTGGTCACCAGAGGGTAGATCACTGTCTCTAGATCTCTGATGAGGCTACCCCACAGCTTTTTCTGAGCACTCTACAAAGTTGTCACTGAGTGGAAAGGATTGATGGCAGCAGCTATTTTAGAATCCCAACATGGAGTAATTGGACAGACAAAGACTGATAACAGGACAGAAAGTGTCACAACACTAAGGATGTAGTATCGCATCTTGTTTCAAATGCTTTGTACAAAAATTGTGGAAGACTGTGTTCAGTTCAGTCAGCGAGATAAGCAGTGGCAGCAGCAACAGCAGTGGCAAGTCTGGTAAATTCTGGGGCAAAACACTAGACAAGGGATTCCTGGAGTCATGGAAACCTGAGACAGCAGGGACCTGGCAAACCCTGGCAGCTCTCTGAGTGAGGCTGACCTGAAGGTGTTGACAGAGCAACTGTGGGAGGTGGAAATGGCTCTAGAGAGCGTGAGCAACCAGGAGCACAGCAAACAGGGCAGGCAAACAGGACAGGGAATGTTAGAAGCACATGATGGGGCAGTTTGTGTGACAGTCTGTATAGGCTCACCAGGGGGTTTTTGCCTGCTCAGCTAGAACAGACTCAGCGATGGTTTACCCATAGTCAAAAGCCATCACTAGAAGGGGCATGGAGACCCAGGTGGAGCTTTATTAGCAACACACAGCTGCCCAGGTCTCTGGCTGTAGGGTGTATTTCAGCCTGACATTAGTACCAGAGAGCAGCAGAGGTGATGCCTGTGTGCAGTGTGACCAGGCAGATGATCTGTTCAGCCTGGTAGCAGAGCTTGAAGTGGAGAGCCTGAGGAGCATCAGGGTATGAGAGACTGGTGGAACCACATGCTTCCATCCCTGGGAAATGCAGCAGACAAAAGCTTTGCAAGAGTCAGAGAAATTCTGACCCTCTTGCCATCAGGCAGAAGGAGAGGACCTAAAAGACAGAGGGAAATGAAAACAGGGGTCTACTCAGAGCAGTGGAAGTTCCTTCTGGCCTCCAGTACCTTTGCAGTTGCCCTTACAGAATAGGACATGTGCGGCTCTGGAACCTGGGGGTCAGGCAAATGATAGTGAAATGAAGCTCAGTCCTGGAGGTTTCCTAGATGAAGTCAGTCTACCTTAGAAAATGATATTTCATGTATTTAATAACATATTAAAAAATAGCACAGAGTTCTATAATAAATTTTTCCTCCTGTTTGTCTTGTTTTGAACCCAGATGTTGTACTTTCTCAATTGCTAATTCTGTCCACTAATTATACTTTGCAAAAGCAGGACTGCTTTAGGAATAACTTGGGTTTGAATATGGATGTTTTCTATTAAGTAGTTTTATTGTTCCTGAAACCATGAAATAGCAGGGAACGTAACTTTTTCAGTCAGTAAATGTAGATATCCCCATATATAGTCATAATAGACACCTCTGATTTATTTAATAGAGATAGTTTATTACTTGTCACTGAAGTATCTGCCCAAGCACTCAATATTATTTGAGAGTTTGTTGTGAAAGTATTGAAATTCTATACTTCTCCCTATAGATGAAGATGATTTTCTTAGAAGAGCATAGAAGACTTTTGCTTTGTGAGACATAAAATGGCACTTACATATAAAAAAAATACAAAACAAAACAAAACAATACAAAACAGTCGCTGGAAATCTATTAGAGATGTGGTTTCCATTTTGTTAAAGATTTGTGAGGGAATGGGTTAAAACAGTTATGACAATAAAATACCAAGAATAGCATGAACACAAAGGCAAATTTGTATATTTTTGCCATATTTCAGTGATATTGAACTGGAGCACTAAAAATGCATGCAACCTGATTACTTATAGGTGAAAAACATGTAAGTGCAATCCTGCGAACGTTTATGCATGTGCTTACTCAGTTCAGTGAGACAATTTATGAATTGCGGCCAATAGGTCTATTTTTATAAGCAGTTACCACCTGGCATTGAGTGCTCACTACTCAGAGGGTAATGGATTATTCATGGCAACAAACACATAATCTACTAACAAATGATGGCAGGATGGATCTTAAGACCATTTGCAGGATTCATGTTGTCCAATACTAAATTGTCTCTCCAAGTAAAATGAAGTTTTCAATAAGAGATGAGTTGCATCAGTACAGAGTAATCAATGGCTTTTGAAGCTTACATTTTACATTGCATTAGTCTCTCTGGAAGCCTGGGCTTCACTTATAAGAGGTGCCTAAGGTATTTTTCAACCTAAAAATATGGTTTTCTTCAAGTTTTTCTTCTATCAGCAAAATGAAGTTGAGCAAAAGTTGAAAATGTCAACATCATTGTCAACAAATTCACTGTGTGTACTTCCAATTTTTTACATGTACTGTAGTGAACAGAGGAAATCATCACCAAACTATCAAAAACTGAAGTAAAATAGTGGAAAATGGGTGTAATTTTCCAGAATATTTTGTCTGATTAGTATCATGCCATAAACATCTGGTTAACAAGAAAATCAAAGAATGCTCTTATTTATGTTGTTTAGGTATTAGGAATGCTGTAGTTATAATTATGATGGTCAGAATGTCCTTAAACGAGACAAGGTGTATACAAAAAGGTTAGACCAGCTTTTATTAAGCCAGCTGCGAAAGCCTGAAAAAAATGGAAGACTCAGTGGGCTTTTCTGAAAGATTTTGCACAGGCCCATAAGCCAAAACCTCTGCTAGTTTTCGATTTTGCTGGAGCAACTATTAGCTATTAATTTGTCTTTCAATCCACACTTCATGTACCTGTTTCACTATAGCTGTGAAAAGTGGTAAATCTGATTCAATCTCATTTATTTGTGCCTGGAAATGTAAATCCATCTGCATGTTCCATCATACAGCAAGGTGTCAACTGGAGCCAAGAACATCCTTACAAATCACTGCAGTCTTTTAATCAAAAATGTACAGAAAAGAATACTTATTTGTGATTAAAAAAGAGAAGTAAATTATTATTAACTATATTAGAGTTTATTTCCAAGAAGAGGGGAGAGAAAGTAAAAAATATTCTAATAGGTTATTTTTTTAAAACTGTTTTTACTATCCATGCAGAAGCACCTGATCTCAACTAGATTGTTTGTAGAAAGAAAATACGTGCCTCTCAGAAAAGTCTGTGCAGTGATGCAAGTTGCTTTCTACCACCAAAATTAATATCCACCTGAGACCCATCAGTCAAAACCAGAAGCCTGTAGAACATACACAACTGCAGGTTATCCCCTGCAATTCAACAAAATATCTTCTAGAAGTAGAGGCTCTCTGTTTTTATTCAAAATACAAAGGGTATATATGAAGCCCTAAAGAGCAGCTAAGGGACTCATGGCTCCAGGTCCCAAATTCAGAAAGAGCTTAATCCTTTTTTAAGAAAGTGAAGCACATTCCTACATTTTACCTTGTCCTGTGTGTATCCAAACTGTCTGAAATACTGATATCAAAGAAGATAAACAGCATTATAAAGTTATGTCATAAATCAATCAGAAAAAATTGAAAGCACAGAAAACCATCAAAAGAGCGAAGCTGTTAAGGATGCATCGAGCTGTGGGTGAGGAAACTAACTGAAATCCCAAACACAAGAATCCTGTCTTACCAAGAAGTTTCCAGGTGTATTTCTACAATCAGCGATGCAGCCTAAAGGCACGGGGGCTGCTGCTGCTGCCTCATCAAAGAGAGGACCAGGTGCTGCGCTAGAATCCCCCTCAGGCTCTAGAGAGCAGTGCTAGAAATCTTTGCAGCCACAGACTACCACAGGGAGGAATGCATTGCTAATGTGTGCTTTGGGTAAGAAAGTAAGGCTATTGTATTTGTTATGTCAAGACATGGTGTTGGCAAATTGAAAGCCATACAAGGCTATATTTTAGGACGTGAGTTTATTCATACCTTCATACCTGAATTATCCCTTTTTAATGCAGCCCCGGACTTAGTTCCACATATTCAGTTTTGAATGTCGCTCATCAAGATCTTGTGAAAAGTCAATAGAACCATATAACAGAATTTCTAACGATGAAGCATAATTTCCTAACATCTTCTGTGATGCATCCACAAGATAAATTGCATACATGTAAATACGCATCTGGGGTTCATAAAAGCCTTAGGAACGCATTCCGCAAAGTCTTGCTTTCAAAAGTATCATTATGCTTCCTCTCACTTTAAATTCAAATAATTTCTAATGAAAGGTGTCTGTAATTAACAAAAATGGATTGGGAACTAAATGAAAGCTAACTTTATGTGAGCCAAGGGAACAACAGTAGGAGCAAAAAGCTAGCAGCAGTAGCAGATATATATCACAGCACCCACAAAACCTGCTTTAGTTTTCTAAAAATACATAGCAGTGCAGTGATGTTTATAAAATATGTTTGAAAGCACAATGCCAGCACCAGCATTACAGAAATGTACAAAGTTGCATGCTGAAAGCTGTGGTTAAGACCATAAAAATACAAATCAGGGCATACTCAGCAGCAACACCATCATCATTGTATTTCAGATCTTGTACAAATCAGCATGAACATTACACAAATTCATATCAAGGTATGTTCAGAGTAATATCTTGGACTCTTACTGTTGCAGCTAGCCTTTTTAGGCCTCCTGCCTTTCTTCATAATATTTTGTGATGTGTTAGATTTGTAGGTCTCATAAAACAGAAACTGGTCTTCCTGCATGATGTGTAAAGCCAGATTATCCTATGCTGAAATTCAGACCACAACAGATGTTCACATAAGCAAGCACAGAAAAATGTGTGTGAAATCCATATGAAAAAAATGTATTTACACAAAATCTAGCTACCTTGAAAATGTGTATATTTAATATACTTCTTAACAAGAACTTCACTGAACAATTTGTTGTCAAGTTTTTGGTAGTAAAGCTTCAAAAAAAATGCTGTTCTTCCTCTTACTTCAGCTTCATGGAAAAGCATATATGCATGAAAAATTTGACAAAACAGATTTCATTTTATTTCAGGGTTTGTGAAGTGTACTAGTACTTCACATCTTAGCCTACTAGCATTTCTGTGATCACAAGAGGATTTTCAGTAACTTTATTCATATGTGGTTTAAAACTTGAATTTCTCTATGTTATTAATCACTTTCAGTTTATGCAGAGCTATTGAAGAAGCTGTGAATCTGGCACTGCCAGGTTCTTATTCTAGAAAGGACTAGGTTTTTTTCTACATATGATTTACCATAGGGGTAATATAAACAGCCAGCACATTGTTGTCACTGAAAGAAAATCCATGAACCCAAACCCTTTCTTAATAACAGAATATTTACATTAGAATTTTGGCTAGGGAGAATCTTCATATAAACATTGGCTCACATAAAGAAATTATGTTCTGCAATTACCTTGGCTGCTGCATAATAAGAGCACAGTTTAGGGGAAGACAATCTTTCCAGTCATGTGCCTTTATGCCACACAGAGTTTTGAGTCTTGATAAAGCTGCACCACCTGTAACAAAACTGTTGTTGCATGCAGACCCCAACAACAGCATCCAGGGCAATCAGGCTGTGGTCTCAGAAACACTACAGAAAATTAGAAATAAGTGTGAGGAACTGGGTTAAAGTTCACTTGAGAGTTCATTGCTTCAGAGAGTATTTTTGGAGGCATAGGACTGGATCCTGCAATCCTTGTATTGCTTGTATAGTCCAAAGGAAGGGTATTATTTTGGGAGGCCTGATGCTTTGGGCTGTATACAGACAAGAAAATTTTCAAACAAATATTCTTCTGAAGTAAGTCAGTCAGTATCACTGCAGAGTCTGACATCACATATCTCAGGGTGCAGATTTTTTTTTTTTTTTAAGATTTAAAGTGTTTATTTCATTGTTATGACTGAATGCTGGAATTTAGAGACATTAGTCTTGAGAAAATCAGAACTGTCCTGGTTTTAAGTGTATTCTGTTACCATGTTTGTGAGCTGTTAAAACCAACAACAACAACTTCCTGACTTTTCTGAGGAGATCTTTCTGGCAGGCTGAAGTGCTATCAGAAGTTGATAAAAGTTTAGGAACCACACTAAAAGCACGCTCCTAATTCTTATGTGTCCTCTCACAAGATGAACAAAATGTTTTTCTTTTGCTTCTTTTCTTTTCTGTGTCTTCTAGGCAATTTGAACATCAGATGACAGGATAATATTTCTACACCTAAAACGACTTTTGTAAAATTTGTCCTGGGAAAACGTCATCAAGGCTGTGGCCTCTTGTCAGAAAGAAGACATTTGGGACTAATTCAATAGCAAAGAGCTCTCAGTAAGCCCTCAGTATCTACATACCCAAAAGATGGAGATTTCCATCTGAATATCCAAACAAGAATTGGCTCTAGTTTCTGTGGGTCAGACAGAATTTTTGCCCTTACTGGTAGGTAGAATGTTTCTCCAGCAGGCACAGCCCCTTGTAGAACCAGAAGTCATGCTGCTTCAGAACTTCAGAAAAGTAATGCTGTTTCAGAACTGGGGCTCAATTAGGGAACATCAGTGTTATACACTTACTGGCATTATTGTTGAACAGTTCAGAAATAAATAATAGTGAAGTTTGTTATAAAATCTGTAACTCAGATATTGCCTTTTCAGACTATTTTCTTTTCAGGCAAATGGTACTCACCTCTCCTAATATTTTCCAGTTAGCCATAACAGGAGAAGGTAAAGTATACACTGGTTGCAATGTCTTTTTATATAAATTATGAGATGCAAATGCCAAGAATGGGAAAACTCTGTTGGACTTGTCAAATTTTTGCCTAGTAATCTACAGGTATCAGAGACAGAAAAAAACAAAAAAAAAGCAGCATTAAATCGCACAGGAGAGGAGAAGTCATGATTTGTGACAGGGCTGAACAGAACCTGCAAATAAAAAAAAAAAGTGTTATGTCCAACTGCTAATGCCATATAAAAGTTTTATTCAGTTCAGAAGAAGACCTGCATTTTATATATTACTTACATGGGTGTTCACTTAACTTGACATATAAATATACCAAAATATTTTTTCAAGGGCAGAAAGGGAAATAGAAATAAAAAAAAAAATTATCTACCAAGTAGATAATTGATTCCAAATTAAAAAAAAACCCAAATTTGCCTTTAGTGCTATCTGTTTACTGATAAATCATAGATCAAAATCCCTCCTATAAAATATTGAACCAAGCTTCATACTCCCCAAGCACAGATTAGCACTTTAATGATTTGCACATACTAAAGACCATTTGAATCCAAAATAAATTCAGAATGCTGAACTGATGTCTGATTTCATTTCAATTTTATGGTTATCATCTTATCACAATTCCAATCATAATATTTCTGAAAAGAAGATGAACATTCTTGAAGAGTGCTTTTACATATGCAAACCATAGGAGTTTTCATTTTAACAGAATGCTTAGATTTACTCCCGTAGAGACCTCCGGATTTAAGCCAGATATATGGTCAGTAGTCCATATGAATAATCTTTTCAGATAAAAATAGCCTTTAATCTTTAAGAGAATTTTTTTCCTACTTTGTTTTCTGGAATAATTGGCTATTGTTTTACAAGCAACAAGATTATGTTTTTGTCTGCAGATATTCTGTTAACAGAGTTTCTTCTCCTGTTTGTTCACAAATGGTATGCCTTGTTTTTGTAATAAAAAATGTGAAAACTTATGCAGGTCAAACATATCAAAGAGATAATAGATTGCTGTCGGGTTTGGCTTGCCAATGGTAAGAACTTGAACTAAGGTTGTGAAAATTTTCCTGGAGGTCTTAATTGTGTACTTGAATAGAAAGTCAAGACTTTTTTTTTATAGGTGACATCTGCAAAATAATTAGTTGTCATCTACTCTTTCAGTAGATGAATTCTCTTTGGCCTCAGAAGATACACACATTCTTTCATTCTTTGTTCACTTGATTAAAAGACAGAACCCATCAACACAAACTACAATCAGTCTTCTAACTAAACCATATGTTCCTTTTTCTTCATTACATAAAGTTGCAGACCATTAAGTACCAAACCTTTGCCCTTAGACATACTTTTACACTTTTATGAGGCCAACTGTTTTTATATTCATCTCAAACTGTGTATGAAAATCCTGTGAAATACAATGTACTTTGTACACTTAAAAAATTTTGACCACCATATTCAAACTGTTTGGGGAAATGGTCCCAAGGGATGGATTTTTCATCATTTTGTTCTACACAGGAAGATTTTCCCGTGAAAGAAAATCTCTGATTGTATTTAGTACAGCAGAAGGTGGATATAACATGCTTTAATTTAATTTGGGTCCCAAAGCAATAAAAAATCTTATCAATTCTGCAAAGAGATTATGGCAAAATTAGCATTGTTCAACTGTAACAATACTTACACTAGATTTTTCAAGTTTAGTCTTAAATCCAGAAGCCCTGTGCTCACCATATTTGATTTTGGGATAATGACAATAACTTCATTATTTATTTATGCTCAGGTAAGGCATAAATAATTTCATCCATAACATACTTTTAACGAGATTTTTGTCATTGGGCAAATCTTGGGTAATATTCTCTGCTTGGATAAATAATTCCAGTGCCATTAGACAGTCAGTTTTATAAAGTTATGATAATATGAGAGAGAATACATTTTGTATCTTGGAAGGCAGATTTTCATAAGAATTTTCTAAGAGTGAGCTACATGAAAAAGGACTTACTAGAAAGAACCATTGTGAGCTGCCAAGACATTAAAGAATATGCACTGGCAAAGAGAACAGTGTTATCCTGGAATTATCCATCAAGCACTGGTGCATTCATAGCCTCATCTGAATCTGTAGGAAACTTGCAAGGTAAGTCTGACAGGTTCAAGGAACTACTGGCTTTCCCACAGAGACGTTTCTCCCCCTGATTCACTATTTTCCTCCTGTTGTGCTCTTTGTAGAGCAATATTCTAATGACCAGTGCTTGAACTGTGGCCATTCTTAATAAAGTCGTGTCAACTAGTCCATTCATTTACCACTGTTTTCTCCTTTCTGTGTCAGATATAAGCAATCCTGTCCTTAAGTCTATGGTAGAGGTTGGATGATGTTTGTAGCTGCTGCATGTAAATATCTGTTCAGAAGATGCTGGCTGTTTGTTCACTAGCTCTTGTGTTTTGGAATCAGGAATTTCTCTGAATAAGAAGACGTCACAAAATATTTTCTTCCCTAAAGGTGTTTCTGCATAACAAATTTTCTTTTTGTACCTTTTTTTAGTATTTTTAAAATTTTGTCTACTCACATCTGCCAACTGTCTGCTGTATCCAGCAGGTAAGGGGAAAGACCTCACCATGGTTCCAGAGCTTAAGATTCTCAGGACTATACTAATGCTTTCCCCCTTCATATTGCTGAAAAGATTATTTATTGCTAATGCCAACACGAGCACTATAGTCGGACTACACATCTTAGATGAGCATCACTCTTCCTCATCCAGAGTCAGATTCCAAACTATTTCTCTTTCCAGCACAATTTGTAGGTGCTAACATATGGACAAACAAGGATGGTCAGACATGAAAGAATCACTAGTTAATTTAAAGAGCTTTTTACATTTTTACTGCCCCCACTGACCCACCCTAGAAGAATTAGTGCAGTATGTGTGGGTGTGCCATTGTATCTATTAGGTATTCTAGGTATTTCAGGGGGAAGTATTAATATGAATTTGTAGAGCTGCCATGGTTCTAATTTCTTAAACATGACATGATTTGGAAGTGCTTCTGATAAGGAAAGTAGGTAAATAGATGAAGCCTGAAGAGCCCAAAGGCACTTAAGATAGTTTCAGGTCCTGGCACTATTCCTTTACCTAAGGCAATCCTTGCTACCATGGTAGTAGGATGCTTTACAGTCTTTAGCTCCACAATAAACTTTTGTGATGCCAGCAACTGTGGCAAGGTTAGAGTTTCAGGATTGAGGACATCAAACACAAGGGTATTTGGGGCCAAATAAACTGATGGACTAAGATACCTCATACGATATTGGAAAGTAATTAATGCAAAAACCTCGAAGCCCATTCAGCTTCCATCCCACTGTAAGGATTTAATGTCCAAAGGCATTCCTATATTAAACCTGTTGTTGTTTTATGCCCTACAGTTCTACTTTAGGAGAAGTTTTGAAATGCCTAAAGTTTCACATAATTGAACAGTTGAATATTGAGCACATCTGAATTTCACTAGCTTTCACAATTTGGATGTCTCTGTGCAAGAGGAGGAGCCTGTTCCACCTGGTATCCTCAGAGTATGTCTGCCATGAGAGAACTGTCAGATAAAACTGATCCTTCTTCTTAAAACATAACTGCTGAAGGAAAGTACAATGGAGGTGGTAATGTCCCACTTACTCTATAAAGGCAAGAGTAAAACAGCCTGACAGGATGGGAAGAGTCAGGATCATCTCTCTTCATCTCCTGTCCTCCCCACTTGAAAGAAATTGGAGCCATATCACCCAC
Organism: Erpornis zantholeuca; assembly: GCA_013400515.1. Lineage (NCBI taxonomy): Eukaryota > Metazoa > Chordata > Aves > Passeriformes > Timaliidae > Erpornis > Erpornis zantholeuca. The sequence continues at coordinate 11,566 of VZTN01007905.1, read as the reverse complement.
CTTAAAATGAAAGCTATTTTAAGGCATAGGAGGCAGGGAACATCTCAAAATCTTCATACTGAAGTGTTTCTGCTTTACAAGGAACATTTGAAGACTTGTGTGGTATTAGAAGATAGCATAAGAGTCAGACGGTCTTATCACTTAGGAAGAGCATCCTTGTTCCAGTTGCAGCTCCAGCTCCAGGTCCAAAGATTGTGTATTTCTGTTGCAGGGGTTATATGAGGCAAATCACAAAATTGAACTCAGAAATTCTGCTTTCATGTGGCTGTCTTGTTTCCTAAATAACATTAGAAAAGTGTACTGAACCCTGGTAGCTATGGTACAATCAAAAAAGGTGAAGATATAACACCGTCAGCTTTCCTGGAAAAAACACCTGTGTTTTAAAGAAAGGAGATAACTGAAATGGGGATGGAGGTTTTTTTCAATATTTTCATACCAGCTTTTCTGGGTCAGTGCTTAAGCACAGTGCTATTGCTGCTGTGGTTCCTATCTAACACCTCTGAGTCCCTCATCTCAGAGGGAGTTTCATCATCCACTATGGCAACCAAAGCTGCAGGAAGGAAACATTGAATAGAGACCAAGTTCATTATGAATACCTGTCTTAAAATCCTTTACACCAATACCATTACAAAGTATGTTAACATGCTTTCACTACCATGTTAACAATTTAACAATTTAACAGATGTTTCCATCCTGTTTTCATGCCTTTTGCATGAAAGTGGTCTGATGAGACAGATCTAAAAATAATTAGCAAATTTTAGTGTTCATGTAATAATCATAGTTTCTATCATCCTATATAGGGTTTTGCTGCATGCTAGTCTGTCATATATCTTACAAGAACTGAAAATGAGACTTGTTTTTCTAGTATTTTAATCTACATTTTCCATTATATTAAACATTGTGTTATATCACAGAAAAACTGCTTTTATAAAACACTCTATCATCAGTGTCTTATTTGGGCTAAGTTGCATTAGTTCATAAGACCAGGTGTCAGAGCAAGAGAAACTCTTTACTGTGTTAATTTTATTTAAAATAGAAGTCTAAAACACACACACACAAAAAGAAAAACTACATAACATAACAGTTTAAGAAAATGTTATGGCACTAACATTGCACTGGTAATTCCTAAAAGATTTCAGAACATGGGATTCAAGATCTATTGAATTATTGCTGGAAAATCAAGCACTGACAAATTAAAGTCACTCTAACAACCCAGTGCGATGGAAAACTTTTTTCAAAAAATTAGATATTTGGGCTCATTCAGTGTCCTGAAGATGAACTATTAAACAACAGTACAAAGAAAATTACTACCTTCCTGTCTTAAAACTTGATGAGCAGACACGAAACCAAGGCCTGACATCAGTTCACCCTGGCAGAGAAATTTGCTCAGTGTTTCTTAGAGATGTTTTTACAGTGCAGTGGGGAACTGGCTGTACAGAATACAGTAATTTGCACAATTCTTAAGTGAACATGAACTCCAACACTGCTTAAAGACCACTGACACTAAAATGGCCAAGTGGAAAATGTTATTGAATGCGTCTGATCTCTAAACTTTGACCTTAAAGTAATTATATTTTCAGTTTCTGAGACATAAACATTTTTGTTATATGTCTTTTTATTTGATCCCTGTACCAGCTCTTTCATAGCTGGCTATTCAGCATTCTATTTGTACTTTTACCTGCTGATAGCACAGTAGCTGCTGGATTGCAATGAAAGTGCAAGATGCTCCAGTTCAGAGCCTTGCTAATGCTGACAATTGATTTAGCATTGTAAGCTACCTCAACAGCGCTGGGCTGGTTTTTGTTCGGAGATTTCAGTAGGGAGTTATTTTAAGGGATATATTTCCTTTGTTGAGGCAAAAAAGCACAGTTTGTCTTAATTATCCCTGACGTTTCAAACCTCATACCAGGCACTTCCTCCAGGGACAGAAACAAACCCGTCTCCTCCAGAAACCAAGTGTGAAATGAATAAATAGGGCTCTGGTTTCTTAATGGCATAGTGCGGTTACTATTTTTACTGTGGGGGGAGATGCTGTCTAGATTATTTCTTTTAATCTCTGAGGAAATTCAGGGTATTGATGGGTGAAATATTGTGGACAATTAAGAAAGGAAAAAAGCTGGTCTAAAAAAGCAATATTTGGTAGGTGCTTGGTTGGCTGGTATATTCAATCTGAGAGCTAAGTTTTTCTCAAAGGAAAGAGCTGGAGCAGAGCAGCTATGTATCAGAAACAGAGGCTGCTGTTGTTTTCATCTGCAGTCTGCTGAAGATGATAGTAATTAGAAGCTTCTCTGCATCATTTTTTACTTTTTTCATTGTAGATTTTAAGGCAATTTTTGTTTATATTTCATGTATATTTTTAATGAAATATCTGGTTGGGGAGCTACTCTTGTCACATCCCTCTGCAAATTCACAAAATCTTGCAAAGCATCTTGATGAGGCTAAGTGTAATGATTCCAGTGAAGGAGATGATTATGGAAAAATACTCTTTTCTTTGTTTAATGCTGGTAGATAAGTAGATAAATTGTAGAGCTCCTTTTCTGAGCTGAAGGTAATTATTAGGTCTTGATTAGAAAGGTTGTAGGGCTCTCTCATCTAGTTAGGAAATCCAGTGTATCATGACTAGTACTAAACTTCATTGAAACACAATGATCTAGGAGAAAAAAAAATTAAAAAAGATGCTTCTGTATCTTTCGTGTATTTTCATGTGCTTGTGAAGGTGATGTTCTTTCAGAAGGAAGTCTGTATTGCTGCCGCTCACCATGATTATTTAAATGAAGGCAGCTCTGAATTGAAACCTCAGTGTAAGGGCATTTCTAACCAGACTCTCAAGACTATTCCTAACTAGATTCAAGGGCATTTCCAACCAGATTCAGTGAGGGACTTGATCCAGGGCATAGAGGACAGTCTGGCATCTTTATTTTACTTAAAGCCTCATGCTCATGCTGGCAGCATCCATGTGAATGCAATGCTTGCTTGTGAATAATCAGAGAAGTGTTGTGTTTTAATTATTAATTAAATCTATTTTATAGCACTTCATGACCACAGAACAAACTTCAGACAGTGGCCACCTGAAGATTCAAGATTTTCAGCTTTCATGATATTGTCAGAGTCAAATTCAGAGAATGTGGACTGGGTGAGTGAACAGTGAGATGGATTGAAATTTGGTTGAATCCCAGAGGGTCATAATCAGTGGCGCAGGTTCGAGCTGAAGGCCTGTTACTGGCAGTGATGTCCCCCAAGGTTCAGTACTGGGTCCAAGCTTATCCTTGAACTTAGGCAAAGGGGCAGAAGCCTCCTCAGCAAGTTCATTGATGACACAAAGCTGGGAGGAGTGACCAATACCCCAGAGCGCTGTGCAGCCCTTCAGGAGGGACCTCAGCAGGTTGGAGAGATGGGCAGAGAGGAAACAGCTGAAATTCAGCAAAGGCAAAGGCAGGGTCCTGTACCTGGGGAGGAATAACCCCAGGCACCAGTTCAGGCTGGGGGCTGAGCTACTGGAAAGAAGCTGGGGAGAAGGGCCTGGGGGTCCTGGTGGACACCAAGCTGTCCATGAGCCAGCAGTGTCCTTAGGGCAAAGAAGGCCAGTGACATCCTGGAGTACTTTAGAAAGAGCATTCCAGCAGGTAAAGGGAGGGGATCCTGCTCTTCAATTAGGTCCTAGTGAGGCCACGTTTGGAGTGCCGTGTCCAGCTCTGCACTCCTCAGGACAAAAGAGACATGGGATTTTTTGAGCTGGTCCAGTGGAGGGCAATAAAGATGGTTAAGGGGTAGGAGCATCTCTCTCACAAGGAAAGGCTGAGAGTTGAGGTTGTTCAGCCTTGAGAAGAGACAACTGAGAGGGGACCTCATTAATGTCCTCATCAGATACTGATGAGAGGGTGCCAAGAGGATGGAGCCAGGCTCTGGTCTCCTCCTGGGCAGCAAGACAAGAGGCAATAAGCAGAAACTGATGCACAGGAAGTTCCACCTGAACAGGAGGAAGAACTTCTCTATTGCATAAGTGATAGAGCACTGGAACAGATTGTCCTGAGAGGTTGTGGAGTCTCCCACTCTGGAGATGTTCCAGAACCATCTGGATGCAATCCTGTGCCATGTGTTCTAGGATGGCTCTGCTTGAGCAGGGAGATTGGACCAGATGACCCAATGTTGCCCCTTCCAGCCTTACCCATTCTGTGACCCTGACTCTGATTCTGCAGTGTTTGTGGATTACTTTTATAAAAACACAGTCTTTGAGTACAGGGAACTAAAACGAGAAGTTCTGCCAAGACTTAATTCCATTTTATGATAAAGCATGTGGCTTGATCTGCCAAAGGATATTACTGAGGGCAGAGTGCTGCTACCTTTGTGGATTGTTGAAGAATCTGGACCTCTACTGAGAAAACATTAGGCTAATGTTGAGAAGAGAAAAAATAACTATGGAAGAGAGAGATTTCAAGGATTTCAATGTATCTACTGCCATGATAATTAAATTCAATTAGTCCCTTCTATATCCACAGTTTGCTACTGTTAGTGCTTAATGAGGGTTATGAAATTTTCTAGTAAAGGTTTGAAAGAGAAAGTAGGGAAGCATCATGCAGAAAATCCATACCTTGCTCTGAGGCTTTCTAATGCACTGAAATTCATACGCACATCCTGAGAGGACTGTGTGCAAACTTTGTGCCCAAACTCATGCGTGCATGTCTGAATTCTAATGTTACAGCGGTATTCAAGCACTTCTAACCCCAAATAATAGAAAAGAATACCAGATGCATTTGGTGTGAAATGAATAAAATGCAAAACAGCTTTGAAAGGTCCTAGCCTGAAGACAGAAATCTAAGAATAAGCATTTATTTGCTATGGGGACACATATGCGCTGAAGCTCTCTAAATTCCAGATATTTTCAGGGTCATTAAAAAAACGTTATATTTTTTTGTTAATATTGCCAGTAGTATAAGACTGGCAAAAAGACAGACGAGGTTTTAAGGACTATAGTGCCAGTTTACACAGTGTTTTATATGCATTATTTTATAAGCCTTAATTTATAAATATATGGTTGGATATAGTTCTGTTATTATATCTTGTTATCATGTTTATCTTGTCTGTCCTGTCGGTATAGAAATTCTGTGTTTATAATTTTTCCCATAATTATTGAAAATTTGGCTTCAATAAGACTCAGTTGAATGTATCAATTTTCATTTTGATAATTTATTAATGATTTTGATTCCCATATGGTATTAAGCATACAGTAGAAGTAAAAATTACTTCATGGGTCACAAGTTAAAATTTAGTCCAATGACGAATGTTTTAAAATTATGATCATGCCCTATATGAAAATGCTGTCTACTAAAGTTAGAGAACCATGCTTTAGAGATAGAGTGTGCTCATTTAATTGCACAAAAGTTGCATTACTCATCAACCTATATTAATATCATAGTCTATAAAAATACTACAACATTATAATGTTTTTATGTGCCAAGAGATTATTAAAGGATATTAACGAATTCTATAAAATATAAAAAATACTGATTATCTGCTCAATGGTTAAAATAGTGAGACAATTACCAGAGAGGTCAATAAAAATTTTTCTTTGTTATTTTGACCTTTCCCATTACAGAAAATGGAGTAGATTAAATGAAAATAGAAAATGAATTTCAAATTACAAAATAACACCATGGTGAAGTCTGGAGACGTTATTGCTATGGAACAGAAAGTAAATATTAGCCTTAACCTATATTAGCTAAAACTGTTTTAGATAAAAAATACATTCATCTGTTTATTTAATAGCGAGACCTAAGATGCTGAGAGAAAATCATTGAGTCTTTTTTTCTTTCATCTCCTTGTTTTTGTAAATGACTCTGGTGCCAAAAAAATCCAGCTATATGTCTTTGTTATATATTATGGCATTATTAGTTTTTTAATATATATATATATGCATACATATATATATATAAACTTCATAGAATTAAAAATCTTTCACAATCATATCTCTTCAAATGGTTTTAAGGACATGATTTCATTTTTTTTCAAAATCACTGCATCACTGAATAAGCTGAGTTGGAAGGGACACATAAGGATCGTGTAGTCCAACACCTGTCCCTGCACAAGATCATCCCCAAGAGTCACCCTGTGTGCCTGAGAGCATTCTCTAAAAGCTCACTGAACTCTGTCAGGCTTGGTGCTGTGACCACTTCCCTGGGGAGCTGTTCCAGTGCCCAAACACCTTCTGGGTGAAGAATCTTTTCACAATATCCAATGTAAAACTCCCCTGACACAGCTTCAGGCCATTCCCTTGGTCCTGACACTGTCACCACAGAGAAGAGATCAGTGCCTGCACCTCTTCTTCCTCTCACAAGGAAGTTGTAACTGCAATGATGTTTCCCCTCAGTCTCCTCTTCTCCAGGCTGAACAGATCAATAAAACACTACATAAGAATTGCACTACATACTGCTTGAATTATGCTGAATCTTCTAGATACATTAAAGGTTTTCAGACTAATTTTTTTCCAGCAAAATATTTTAATCCTAAGAGGCAGCAAATACATATACTTACAGTGGACACTAAGCCTGCACCCTGTCAGGCATTAACTCCTCTCTCTGTTAACTCTGTTCTCGTACTTGTTTGATTTTAAGAAACACATCATAGTGCTCTTGTTGATTTCTTGCTTATCACTATTTACTAAGGTACAATACACAAAAAGTTACAACTGAAAGGCAGATTAATAATTCATACCTCTATTATAAAAATCTGTAAATTGTATTCCAAGCAATGAGCTGCATCTGTTACCTAAAAATAAGAAGACAGGCACAGCATGGTAACAATTTAGAATATGGAGCATTGCACGGCAGGAAAGTTCCCATTGAGATGACTTTGGCTTAGATGAAAGTCCTAGCTGTCTACCTTCTTTGATTGAACAGTCTCATTTTTTAAAGTAAACACTACTGTATATTCTGTGAATATTGCCTGTCTCCAAGAATGTCAATAATTCTTTCTGACAAAGCCAAACTGAAAAGAAGAGGTTAGGTTGAGGGTACAGCGCATATTGTCTTACAAAAATTGAGGGAAATTTCTTCAGAAAACTGCCTGTTTCTGATATATAAGAAATATTTGCCTAGAGACTAGAGTTTTTTGTAATATACTCTGTGCTCGAAAAAGTAATAATTTGTATCAACTTCAGTTAAAAAAATGCATTAGTTGATTTTAACATTTAAGCTTACATTAAAGATGGAAGCTATTACAAAACAATCTTAAGTCTGTCTGCAGTGTGGATGAAGAGGGACAGTATATCATATTAATAACTGGAAATCTAGACTAATTTTTGCAAATTCAGTTATATTTGTGTCACAGGAAAAGAGTGGCAATCTCACAGCCAGTCTACCCTGCTCCTAAAAAGGTCTACATCTCACAGCATTTTGTATACAGATCTATAGGTGTCATCCTAGGAAAAAAATCAATGACATTTTGTCTTTGTTGATATAGAGGGCAAAGGTCTCAATAATTTTACTGGGAAGTCGCATGCAACATGCTATGCTTTTTTCCTCAATTTTGGATTTTCAAAAACTAAATTTAAACTTTAACTGAGTGCATTGTCCTTCTTATGTGAGTACAATGACTAGATAATAATATAGTTTTTCTCAACATTCCTGTTCTCCACTACTGAAGTGCCAAACAAAACACTTAGATACAGGAGTACTTAACCATCCTGAAGAATCTGGCTGCTTACCAGCAGATATCATAAACCAAGCACCCAAATTAGTCAAAGGCCATTTTAGTTGTTTGGAATGGCATGTTGTGTTTTTGTTTTGATTTTTTAAGATTAGCCTGACTCAATGGCCCCTCTATGCTGAAGTTTTTTAAGAAATAAAACAATTAATACATATTACATACTGTGATGATGTAACATAACATAGTATTTGATGACTTTTTAAAATAATGGCAGAAAGTTCCCCCAGGGCAGGTGTCCAAAACCAGATCATTCAGCTAAAAGCTGTGGTCCATCTGCCTGTAACCCAAAATGCCTCTTCTGTACAGTGGAACTATGTTTATAAGAAACACTGAGAAAATAATGTTCTAATTTTTCATTTTCCTTCTATCCTGAGGTGCAGACAGGCAAATATTTTGGTGAAATCTCAGATGCAGAAGATTTATTTTGAACTCTGCCTGGCTAAAGACAGATAAATTTGAAACTGGATGTTCTTTTGTTCAGGCATCTTGTTAATTAAATAAGCAGAAATATATAATACAAAGCTGCTTCTCCTTTCTTTCCGGGACAAAATATATAAATAATTAAATAAATCTTGCTCCTAGCTTGAATTCCCAAACCTGCTACAGTTTTAATGCAGACATCACCTGCAAAATTTTCATTCAAACAGAGGGAAAAAAATCCTGATTTCTGCTAAAGCAAACCGTGAGAAATTACACTTTTATTTTCTAGAGGAAAAAATATGTTGCTTGCAAGCTTTTACTAAAGCAAAGCTATTAAATAACAGGTATTAATAAACAGGTATCAATTCCAGCAGTACAACTCCTTTGTGTTAGATAGTTCCTAGCCTTTTTGGATATTTCCTTGCAAAGCCATTTGCTCCTGATTTACTGTCCCATATGACAAACAGTCCAAGTGACCAGGATGGGTAACAGTGATGCACTTTGTGTCAGCATCACACGGAATATCTCAGTTACAAGGGAGAGCACACCTTAGAGCTGAAACATTCCTCAGGTTATTTGTTCAGCAAGGCAAGCTGGCCAAGCCGATTCTATTGATAAGTTAAAGGTGATAACGGGAGGTCATGTGGCTCTTTCTGCTTTGGTTGCAATGAACATATTGTATAAATCTGTGAGCTTCTTTAAAACACCTTTTTTATACATGTAACATTTAGGTCGTAGGGGTATTGCATGATGCTAATTTAAAGTAATTTTTTGTGGGGTTTATGTAAATGCACGAAATTTCACTGCTCAGAACTTTACTAAAGGGTACACACTAAACAAAATAATAGATATGCCAAAGTGTTTTCTTCTTCTGGGAATAAAAATGGTGGTGAAGGAGGGCATAGACTGTAAGGAGAAAGGGCAGTTTGCCTTGTTTGCAGAGGGCAAGTCCTGCCCATATCTTCCGTCTGAGATATCCAGAAATCTGTCAATGGTGAGGTGATTGAAGGGCCATTCTTTCAGGCTGCAACTCTTTCTATTCCGTGGGTTACCCTGCCTCCACAGTCTGGAGATGTAGGTGGGGTAGAGAAAAAATGATCAAGGTTAAGATGCCCTCAGCTTCATTTTCACATTCCCTTGAAGAGTAGGATCCGCAGAACAATAACAGCACAATTAGCAGACAAAACCCAAATAGTCCCTCTGGAACCCTTAGAGTGGTCTCTCCTACAATTAACTCATAAAGCCAGTTCTGGATGGCCTCAGTCA
>VZTN01007904.1:0-32694 GCA_013400515.1 Erpornis zantholeuca | reverse complement strand
AGGGTGTCGTGAGGCGCGGCCGTGAGCTCAGCGCGGATCACCGCGGGCGGCGAGCGGGAGGGGGGAAGCGCGGGGCAGGGCAGGGGGAAGGCGGGCGGCAGCACGCAGCAGGCAGGGAGGGACGAGGGGAACGGAGGCTGCCGCATCCCGGACCCACCGCGGCTGAGGAGGGGCTGAAGAGGGCTTGGCCTGAGGGACCTGAAGGGATCCAGTGTAGGGGATGCCGTGTTTGAGAGGGCTGAAGGGAGTGCTGGGGAGGCTGAGGGGAGCTTGTCCCAGGGGGTTGTGAGGGGATCCAACCCTGGGGATCCGGTTCTTGGCTGAGGGGAGCCTGTGCTGGGGGAGCAGGAGAGGGGATCCGGTCCTAGGGGAAACGGAGGCAATCCTGTGCCTGCGGACCTGAAGGACAAAGGGGAGCCTGTGGATGAGAAGATCCGGTCCTGCGGGGCTGAGGGGAGACTGTCGTGGGGGAAATAAAGGATATCCTGGCCTTGGGGTCTGAGGGGAGCTTGGACAGAGGGAGCCTGTCCGAGGGGGTGTGGGGAGATCCTGTCCTGGAGGTGTGCAGAACCAGGCAGGGCCATGCTGAGCCAGCCGGAATGCTCCCACGCCACGGGCCCTGTGGGAAGCAGAGCACGGGAGAAGCTGCTCCCACCACACTCGGCTCTGAAGCAGCTGTTTCCTCCCAGCAGGAAGCCCCCACAAACCTGCCACTCCTCATGGAACCCACAGCCCGCTCCACACATCCGCTGTGGCTCCGGGCTGCGGTGGGCGGAGAGGGGTCAGTCAGCCCCTGCCCGAGGCCTGGAGCTCCGGCCGTGTCCGTCCCCATGGCACGGTGCCGGTGTTCGTGCCAACCCCAGCGCCCGGCACCGCTCGGGATCGGGTTCCAGGCGGCGCGAGCAGCTCCAAGGACAAACGAACGGGCAAGAACCGAGTGCGTGACACGCAGCAGTCATAAGGCAGCTATTTCCATTGTTTTCCGGCAGGCTTTGTACCTTCTCAAACACACGTGGAAAGCCTCCCGCTGCTTAGAAATCCCAGCCCGGAGGAGCAAAGTCCGTGCCAGTGGGCAGCTGGGGAAAAAGGCAATAAACACCAACACCCTCTTTGCACAAAGCGGGACCGGCCAAGGGGCTGGGAGGGTGAATAGGTGTGTCCACACCTGCAGCATTCCCTGGACAATGAGAAATCCAACTTTTATCCCAGCCCTCTCGCTTTAGGCTGCTCTTTTATTTGCTCAGTACAAAGAGCGGCGCGGGGAAACGGTTTTGCAGCGTTGAGTGCAAACAGCTCCTCGGGGAAGCTCCGGTTGTTTTCCTAGGGAGGAGCAGAGCTCGGTTATGGCTCCGTAGGTACACGGGGGATTTGGGGAGGAGCGGGGGGTCCCGTGCCGGGCCCGCAGCGCGGAGCAGACTTGCGGCAGGAGGGGTCAGGGGAAGGACAGAGCTCGGAAGGCAGCGAGGTTATTCCCTGTGCTCCCTGCACATCCCGTTAGTTCCCCTTTTCCAGCGATATTTGCCGGATTTGTTTGGTTTGCTCCGCTTGCCCCCTCTTTGCAAATGTCACGAGGACAAGAGCGTGGGGGGAGAGGGGCCTCAGTGGAAGGCTGTTTGGAGAAGGGATCTGAGCGCCAGGGCTACCTAGGAGTCAAGGTCAGGCAGGTCGCTCTGTGCAAAGAACAGAAACTCTGCAAAGCAGCAGGGAAATGATAAAATCAGGAAAAGCGGGGTGGAGCAGGGTGCTGGCGGTGTGTGCGGGAAGGCAGACGGGAGGGGATGGTCCCGCTCTCCAGAGGCACCGATGCCGGCCCAGAGCAGAGCGCAGAGGAGCGTGCTGGTGGCAGTGGGACATGCGGGGCAGCAATGGGATCCTGAGGGATGTGCTCCTGCCGTGACATTGCCAAATCAAAGTCAAGCTCTTGGCTGCAAGAGCACACGAGGTGACTCAGAGAAAGAAACCATATGATTAAGCGGCAGCTGAGTGCCAGAAGTGAAGAGCTGTCAAGGATAATATCAGGAGCGTGTGTGTGGAGGACAGTGGGTTTATTTGCCACGATAGGAAAGGATTTGAAAGGGAATACAAGATGCTTGTACTGAGTCTGACTTGGCAGCAAGAGAACTTGGGAAGGGTGCCAGGACAGGCGTCACGGATACAGGGCTGGAGTGAGGAGGGAATGCAGAGCACAAAGGCAGCTCCGGCAGCCAGGAATGGGCGCAGAGGGCACAGACCAGTCAGCAGGATGAGATTTGGGGAGGGAATCACAGAATCATTAGACCTGGAAAAGATCTCCAGGATCATCGAGTCCAACATTTGATTGACCAAATACCACCAGCCCAGAGCCCTGAGTGCCACATCCCGTCATTCCTAAGACACCTCCAGGGATAGGGCTCCACCTCCTCCTTGGGCAATGCTGAACAACCCTTTTCGTGGAGAAATTCCTCCTGATGTCTAACCTGAACCTCCTCTGGCACAGCTTGAGGCCATTTCCTTTTGTCCTGTCAAAACGTCCAAGCAAAAGCCCAACCCCCTGGGAAATGGTGCAGAGGTGTTGGAGGTTTTGTTCTCTATTTTTAAGGCATTCAAAGTCATATCCATAAGATCTCCTAATGCTCCGGGATGACAATGATGGTGGCACTCCTGAGGCTTCCTCAGGCAAAACAGAACTGTTACCATGAGGGTGAGGTTCATCTATGCAGGACTCAGCAGTTTCCCAGGAGCCTGCTGGGGAACTCCCATGGGATTGCAGAAACCCCATCAATCTTCCCTGTTCCCCTCACCCACCAGCAATCTGCTCTTTCCTAATTTAAACACAGGAGCTGGAGGCAGGGAGGGAAGCGTTTCTACTGCTGGCTTTAAAAAAAACCCAAACCTGAAAACCCTGCCAGAACAGAAACTGCACACAAAGCCCTCCCCACAGGAAGGGGACAAGGATGGATGAAACAAGACAGATGTTACAGCCTTGGTGAGCTACTGGAAGAAACACCAGGCAGTGATGAAGGAACCGTGGAGCCACTGTGAAACAGGAAAAGATAAAGAGAAAACACAGCTGAAGGAAGCTGGGACACTTAAATCATGGAGCATCCCAAGGGGGATGGTGGGGTTGACTTGAATCCAGGGGGCAGGATCAGCACGTGTGCATCATTCTGAGACCCGGCATGCAAAAACAATCCCTGGGACTCCCCGCCAACAGCAAAGGGAGGGGGATTACCCACACAAATAAGGAATAGTGAGGAGAGTCTTTGCAGGCCCTGAGATTGAGTTATGATATCTACTGTTAACACGGGAGCTTTGCTTGTGTTCCTCTCCAACCCCTTTGAAATATTTTTAAGCAGCAGCATATAGTGCTTGGCAGGAGATCAGGCTGCTCCTTCCTCCACCTCACCTCAGTGCCCAACTCCTGCTTTGCAATTGCCCTGCAGTGTCCTGGCACATCCTGATAGGAAAATGCAAATGTTGCATTTCCATGGCATGGCCCGACAATTTAAATCTATCTCCCACAAAGAGATAACAGCGTGTGTGTGTTGATTGCAGGCTGCTGCTACAACAAACTTGTTAAAAAGCAGCCCCACCCTTATATGTGTGGAACTGGGATGAAAATATGGTGGAGTAAGATTTTTCTTGCTTTGCTTCAGAACCCTTTTTCTCATCTGTCAAACCCATTGACTTCAAAAGCAGTAAGGGCAAGACCCCAGCTAACATCCAAATATAGATAATGTTTAGTGAAGTGCAAAGATGGTTATTGCTGGCATCTAAAGGTGGATACTGGGTGGGGGTTGATGGCCAAAGGAGTTGGACTTGACTCTGCCTCTGTACTGTCCTGACCAAGAGCTCGGCCGTCATGGCCCAAGGCCACCTGAGGTGACCTGTGGCTCTGATGCCAGCTGAGCTGGCAGCTTGTGGAGCTCAGGGAGGTGCAGGAACTGTGGCAGCCACCACCTCACCGTGCTGGCTGGTTTCTGAGGGCTGGTTTCTGAGGGCTCTGCAAAGAAACCTGCACAAGGAGCTGCAGACCCCTCAGGGTGGTTGGTTTGGGTCTCCTCTAGCACTGCTCAGCATCACAAACTTCGCCCCCATTCCTGTGAATCTGTCAGCAAGTGATGGTTTCAAAAGCTGTTTGCTATTTCAAAGTATTCTAAATGCTTTAAGAAAGGAGATTTTAAACAAAATTGTTTTAAAAGCTTTAGGTTTCTTTGTGATTTATCCAGAATAAAAGCTATGGTAGAACTTGGCACAGCTGCCAGCAAAAGGCCCAGAGCTGCTGAGATGCTTGGGGGCAATAGTGGGGACTCCATGGCAGGGCTCCCTGAGCTTTAAGGTCCGTTCCAACCTGAGCAGCTGTAATTCCGTGTCGCCAGAGGCACACAAAGAGGTGTCCATGGCTCCTGGGGAAAGCAAACCCTGTGTGTGACCTGTGAGAGGCCAGGGAGCCTTGTGAAATGGGACAGTGTTTCCCGGTCACTATGGAGTCACCGAGGGAACAGGCAGATTTTCTTCCTGTTTACACAACATGTCACCAGCAGCTTTGTCCCCATCTCTGGTGACCTGCAACCACCATTTCCAAGCTGTGTTGACACTCCATGGCAATAACACTTAGCCAGAGGGTTTTTGTGGGCTGAAGAGGTTCCCAGCCAGCACAGAGCCCAGCCCTGCCACAGGATGCTGCGGTGCAGGAGGGCTGGGAGGAGATTCAGCCACAGCCTGCCCTTTGCCAAAGGCCCATGGAGCCTGCAGCCACCAGGGTATGAGGGAGGCCACACCAAATGTGGCCCAGATATGTCATGGAGGTGAAATTGCTCTCCAGGGAATCGCAACAACGACCCACATGCCGAGTCAGTCCCGTGAGGGGGGCTGAGAGAGCTGGGGGGTCTCAGCCTGGAGAAAAGGAGGCTCAGGGAGGATCTTCTGGCTCTGCACAGGTCCCTGACAGGAGGGGAGGGCTCTGCTCCCACGGAACAAGGGACAGAAGGAGAGGAAATGGCCTCGAGCTGTGCCTGGGGAGGCTCAGGTTGGACACCAGAAAGAACTTAGTAATGGAAAGGGTTAAACCTTGGAAGGGGCTGCCCAGAGAGGTTTGGAGTCCCCATCCCTGGAGGTGTCCAAGGAAGGACTGGACACTCAGTGCTCTGGGGACAAGGTGGGGATCAGGACTCAATGGTCTGGCAGGGCTTTTCCAGCCTCAGGGATTCTGTGATCTCATCGCTGTGCAAGTCCGAGCCTTGCTGGGAAGTCAGGCTGGACATGCGGTTCCTACAGGGACTCAGGACCTGGGGTTCCTACAGGGACTGCCACACTCTGTGGGTCCATCTTACAGTGCAGCAGCTGATGGCTTAAAACCAAAGGTGTCACTCAGGACCCCACAGCCTGGTCACACCACACAGGGACAGCACACTGCAGAAGTCACCTTTTTTTCACAATGCTGCGAATAAACTAAAAGTGAATTTATTCCCAGCGGTTGTGGCGAATGCTTTTGTGAGCCTCCATTCCATCTCAGAAAATTCCATTCCCAAAGAGTTTTGCTGTCGTGTGGTGATGGTGAGAAGCGACAGAGTCCCCAGCTGCACCAGCAGAGCAGCAGGCGCCACGCACGGGCTGTCACAGGGCATCAGTCACGGCTGTGCCACGGGAAACCCACACACAGCAACCAGCCCGGCAGCCCACACTGCAGCCTCCTCTCACGAGCCATGTTTGTCTTCCCTGCAGAATCCAGAGTTACACACAAACCTAAGCTCCCTGACCTTTACGTGCTGGCCTTTCTTCCCAGGCTGAGAGGAAGGGCCGTGGGTCATTCCTCAAGGTGTGCGGGGTGAGAGCCACGTCCCCAGCAGGATTTGGGGTGCCCAGTGCTGGGATCAGCTCATGGGACATGTCCCACTGTCTCTGCACTCTCCCTTCTCCCCATTCCTCTGTGGGAGGGCACCACCCTTAGCCTCTCTTTCTGGGGAGAGAACTTCCCTTTCCAGATCCAGATCTGACTCCAAGCCTGCAATTTTGGGAGTTCTGCAGTGTGTCACCTGCTGACCTGGGCTCCGTGCCTGCAGAACAAAAGCTCTCCCTGCTGCTGTTTGCTCTTGGTGCAATATCCCTCTGAGTACACTTGCCATATCTGGGCTGATATGGCTGGTGGGAGATACTCACTGTAGTATCTTGCACTCACAAAGGGAGGATCAGCACTTCCTGCTGGGGGTACAGCACTCCCCACCCCGAGATTAAGGGCACATTCAATATTTATCGAGCTGTCACACCTTGAGGCCCTGTCAGGATTAAACTCCACGGTACCTGGTGCTCTGAAACCCTGATAAGAGCCAGTCCCATTCCCCCCTGCCGTGTGTGTCCCTGCTCGCCACCAATGTCACAGTGCCCCGAGCTGCCACCCCGTTTATTTTAAGGATGGCAATGACTTACACGCAGGTGTCACCTTTCAGGACTCTCAAAAATAGAACTTTAGAAAGTGCTTCACGTAACCCTTACCCTGTAAAGCTTTCCCAGGGGAGGAGAAGGGACCAGCCAGAGCAGCAACAGGACACGAGAGTTTTGGGAATTAACTCGGAGCCAGAGAGAAGTGTAATTACAGGTTATTTATACAGAGCCTTTCTCTTTCAGACACTGCACAAAAAACAGATTGAAGCATAGAATCACAGAATCACTGAGGTTGGAAAAGCTGTCCAAGACCAAATCCAACCTGTGACCAATCCCTACCTTGTCCCCAGCCCAGAGCACTGAGTGCCAGGCCAGGCCTTCCTTGGACACCTCCAAGGATGGTGAAACAGATGAATTGGCAGAATAATCCTCATTTTACACTGAAAGAGAGGTTTGCTTAGACAAGCCAAGCTAAAAGAACATCCAAATCTCTGGATTATAGAATCATGGAATGGTTTGGGTTGGGAGAGACTAATTAAAGTTCATCTCATTCCACCCTGCCATGGGTAGGGACACCTCCACTATCCCAGGTTGCTCCGAGCCCCATCCAGCCTGGCCTTGGGCACTTCCAGGAATTGTTCCATTGATTTCAGCCCACTTGATTACAGCTTTCCTGCTTTGTAATTAATCAATGATCAATAAAAGGTAATTCCATCAGGGTGTTAAGGGCAATCCAACAGGACTGACCACTTATGTTTGCAAACGTGTGAAGCTCCCTGTGGACGTGCCTTTGGCCAGTTCTTTATGGGCATCAGAAAACAGTCCCATCCCCATTCCCTGAAAACCAGCATTTCCCAGCTGTGCTTGTCCCCAGGGAACCAGAGGCAAATCCTGTCTCTGGTTTCCAGGCCAGCCTCCCCTGTTCCATGGCACTACAGAACGTGTCAGGACACCAGCACAG
Source organism: Erpornis zantholeuca (assembly GCA_013400515.1). Taxonomy (NCBI): domain Eukaryota; kingdom Metazoa; phylum Chordata; class Aves; order Passeriformes; family Timaliidae; genus Erpornis; species Erpornis zantholeuca. The sequence continues at coordinate 25,373 of VZTN01007904.1, read as the reverse complement.
CTGATCTGGCACGTCAGCGCTGCACAAGGAAATGAAAATAAATACAGATTTATGAAGGAAGGCCCATTTCTGGCACCAGGCACGGATTTCCTGGCTGACTGCTTATACCAAAGTGCAGATCCTCTATTTTATATCAGCCAGGGGAAATCCCAGCAATTCATGCCACAGCATTAAAACACACGGTTCTAAAAATAGCATTACAGAGCTGGACTGGAAACAGCAGTAAAAACGAGAAAGGAAACCTTGTCCTTTTGTGTGCTTAGTTTTGTGAAAGCAAGGATGTTAAATTCAACCCCGAGAGCTCATTTCGAAACTACAGAGCTTGGAAGGTGAGCTGGAAATATCAAAATAGCTACTGCACGGGGACGTTTCTCTGCTTAAATCCTACATTTATTTAAGATTTCCAAAACTTGCCTCTCTAAAAAGGAGGATGTTTCCCCACCTCCATGTTCTCCATTGTGGTTTTGCCATTCCTGCTCAACCACCTTCATTTTTCCCATGATCCTGATAATTAATCCACATGGATAGATTTGGAATCCAGATATTTCACTGTCTGACCCGCAAATTCTCATTCTGATACAACCCAGGTCCCTCGTGCCATTCCATTCCCTCAAACTCACAGGGAGAGGAGAAAACAGGGAAGAATCTTTCCTGCCTGAGGGCCCTTTGGGAGACCACACAGGAAAGCACATCTCGTTATCCCACCATAACGTGGGAAAAATCAAACATCCCTAGGCCAGGGAAGTGATGTCAGGGGCTGCAGGTTTCTCACAGTTGAATTAAATACACAACACCCACAAAATCCCAGCTCAGCTGAGTGGAGGCTGGATGGGACTTGCAGTTATCCCAGGAGATCAGCAATCCTTGCAGCACTGCTGACCCCAGGAGATCCTCCTGGCCTTCCCCCGTGTGTGACTCCCTTGCAAACGCCTCCTTGGAAGGTTGGGAAAGCAAAGTTGGTGAGAATTTCTCGTGGTTTTCCCTTGGAAACAGAGTTTCCCAGGAATTACGCTGTCCGAGAGGAAGAAGTCAGTGGGATATTTATACAGCTGGCTGATCAGGTTGCCTTGGTATGGATTTTCCAGAGGTCTGGTTACTTACAGACCATCCATTCCCAAGCCTGACTCATTAAATTCACTCAGTAAGCATTTTGCTATGGCAATAGCCAGCATTGCTTTTCCGTATTTTTTAGCGTTCTTGCTAATCCATAAAATTTAGCAACTGGGAAGGAAAACCACAGGAAGAAAAAGCTAATGAGGTCCTCCTGTAAGGGTCTGTTTATACAACTCCCATTAATGTTAATTGGCCTTACAGAGACACAGCAAAAGGAAAACAGACCCTGGAAGATGGAAAAAATCAACTTATTTGTGCAGCCAGGTACTGATCCCTTTCTCACAGCCTTGCTCAGTCCAACAGCTACAGCTATTCTGGCTTTACCCCCCCTCAAAAGCCTCGAGACACGCTGCAGATGACCAGATTGCCAAAGACACTCAGTCACATCATTTACAGTCACATCACTCAGCCACAGCACATGATTTAATAGGGAAAGAAGAATAAAATCCAAACCCACAGCGGTATCAGGGGAGCACTCGAATTTCAGCATGTATTTGATTTGTAAGGTTTAAATTCTGAACAACCTGGTCTGGGGAAGGTGTCCCTGCCCAGGGCAGGGGGGGAGCAGCAGGATTTAAGGTCGCTCCCAACCCAAACCAGGCTGGGGTTTGTGATCCTGACTCAGCCCTCGAGGAGTGATGAGATGAGAGCAAATCCCAGCTGCTGCTGGAGGAGGCTGCAGGGTGTGGGTGCCGAGGTTGGCGTGCGGGCCGAGGTGTCCCAGCCTCCGCGGCTGCTCGGGGCAGCAGCGCGGTGTCAGCAGCGATCGGGGGCTCCGCGGGGATGTGGCATCTCCCCCCGGGGCCTGTGCCCCCGGCAGAGCTAATCTGAGCGATCTGCTGTGCTCGCCAGCTAATCCTGCCCCTGCTCGCACCTGAGAGCGCTGCCCTCGGCTGGACCCTGAGCCTCTTAGGGCCAGCGTGATCCATCCAGCGCTCCCAGAGCTGCTCCAGCGCTGCCAGGACGGGGCTGGAGCCAAACCAAGCCCTCGGCTGAAACTCCTTCCCATAACTATGCAAATAAAGCATTTCCATAACCACAACCAACAATCGCCAGCAGTTTCTGAGGTGACAAAGAAAGGCTTTCTCAAGTAAGTTTCATGAGAAGGAAGGTGAAAATGTGGGTGAGATTTTGTTTGGGGCCACATGAAGCCAGCTTTTGTTAGGTGATGTTTGGCCTTGTGGGAATCATAGGATGTGATCAGACAGGACATGCTGGGATGTTGGGATTGTCCTGTGCAGGGCCAAGAGCTGGACTCAACGATGCTTGTGAGTCCCTTCCAACTCGGATGTTCTGTGATCCTGTAAAACCTGTACTCGTGACACATGTCAAACCTGAGGCATCAAAAGCCTTTTACGTGAAGCCCGCAACAAGATTTCATTTATAATAAATTATAAATGAATTTATAATTTCATTTAAAATAAATAAGGTTTAGGGGGTTTTTTGGTTATTATTGTAACTACACAGCAACAAGCATCAATTCCCCTGTCCTCCCATCCCACCGGCATGTCAGCAGTGGCTGTGGCACTGAGATAACCACTGGTCAGCCTCATAAAGGAAATCATTAAAATTCACCATCAATTAAAGCCCGAGCAGTGTGGAGGTGCCTGCCCAGCCCAGGGGGGCTCTGGGATCGCCGGCAGTGGCCAGAGCTGCTGGAGCTCCCTCCCAGCCCATCCATTGCATCACTCCGTGTCCCGAGGCAGCATCTGCGTGTTCCCACGTGGGACGTTAAACTGGATAATGAACTGGTGTTTCCCGAGGAGAGGAGCTCCCCAGCAAAGTGCTGATTGTGGGAATTCTGAGGGAGGAAGGGCTCTGACAAGAGGAGGGGAAGAGCAAAGGCTCCTTCCCAGCTCTGCCAGGAGGGTGCCAGGCACGCACACACACACACACACGTCTGTGTTCCTGGGCCTTCTCCAGCTGCGTTTTGGAGAATGCTAGACAGGAAATTGGTGCCACAGGGCAAATATTCATTCTTCCCGACTTCCCTCCCAAAGCAAGCCCAGATTTGCCCTGGCTAGACTGGCTTCCTGTGGAGCACGGAGCACTGCGGCCTCCCCAGAGCATCCCCAGCAGAAATGACGAAAATGCGTGTGAGGTGGAAAAACAAACAAACAGAGGCCTGCCAGATGTTTGCAACACCAACCCGGGACTGAGGAGCTCACAGCAGCAGCTGATGCTCACGTGGCGCTTCCAAGCCAGGCTTGGAGAAGCTGCCAAGTCCAACCTTCCACCGAGTACCCCCATTCCCACCGAGCTGTGTCTCCCAGTGCCACCTTGGACACTTCCAGGGATGGTGGATGCTCCTAGAGCAGGACTGGGGTTTTTGGTGCTGCATCCCTGACAGTCAGGGAGATGAATCCTGCCTTTTTCCCTGCTTGCATCCCGGCATTGCCCACCGGATGATGAGGATTTTGGAGACATCACGGTGTCCCACGGCTCCTCGGTGCCTCACCACATTCGCTGCCCCTGGCTGGGACACTCGGGGGACCTCAAGCTGAGTTCTGCTCCCGGGGGCTGTGGAGTGACCACTTCTGCCGGGGAGCTCAGCCTGGGCCCCCGCTGGCACCTTATTCCCGTTTTCCCAAGGTTTGCGCCGGGCTGCTGTGGCCCTGCTGAGGCTGTGGCTAGCCCGAGGCGGTGGCCAGCCCGAGTGCCCCGGGCAGCCCGTGCCGTGCAGAGGTCGCGCCTGAGGACAAACCCTCGCAGCGTTTGTACATTCAGTGCTGCTCTGGCGGTGTTATCGCAGCCTTATCAGTGACAAATGAGCCATTAGAGCTCCTCAGCTGCGGTGCAGCCCCTCGGGAGAGCCCGGCGGGCTGCAGCGAGAGGCTGCGAGTGCGTGGAGAGGGGAAGGACGCGGGGAACAGCCTGGGAAGAGCAGGCAGCGCTCCCTGGAAGGCTCGGCCCCGGTGATGGAGGGAGGCGGCTCCGTCCGATCCCACCCAGCCCGGCCGATTGCAGCTCACGGAGCAACAGCACAGACACGGATAAACCCCGAGTATCAGCAGGAACAATCGGAACAACTCACACGCCACGTTCTGGTGTTGCAACAGCCCCCACGAGCAGGAACAGACAGGGCTGGGAGGGCCCAGGGGATGCTCCCGGAGCTCTGCGGGCTCCTTCCTCCCCGAGGTCGCTCCACACACGAGCTGGAGCCGCTGTGGTTAAAGCAGGGTCAGCAACAGATCCCTGCTGGTGCCGGGGTCACAGCAAACTCTGCCTCCTCATGGAATGGCTTGGGTTGGAAGGACCTTAAATCCCATCCAGTGCCACCCCTGCCATGGGCAGGGACACCTTCCCCTATCCCAGAGCACTCCAAGCCCCAATGTCCAACCTGGTCTTGGGCACTGCCAGGGACCCTCCCAGGGAACAATTCCTTCCCCATATCCCATCCATCCCTGCCCTCTGGCACTGGGAAGCCATTCCCTGGGTCCTGTCCCTCCATGCCTTGTCCCCACTCCCTCTCCAGCTCTCCTGGAGCCCCTTCAGGCCCTGCCAGGGGCTCTGAGGTCTCCCTGGAGCCTTCTCCTCTCCAGGTGAGCACCCCCAGCTCTCTCAGCCTGGCTCCAGCCCCAGAGCAGCTCCATGACCTCCTCTGGACTGACCTCTGCAGCCCCACAGCAGCTCTGGCCCAGGGGTGCTCTGAGTGCAAACCAATATTCCTCCTTTCCCTGGTTTACTGCTTGCAGTAATTATTGCTCTTTATGCACTACAATGTGGTACAAATGTGGGCACTATAAACACTTGTGTGGTTTTATCAAACAGTTCTACAGTGTGCTTCCCATGCCTAATGCTCTGGAAAATGGGCAGGAATGAGACAGAAAGCACCTGGAACGTCTCCGTCAGCAGGAGACTTCTGAGCTCAGCAGATCCCAGCTGAGATTATCTGGAAAAGGCATCAGTTGGTGCCTTGGCCTCGGTGCTGCATCCGAGTGAAAGCCAAAGCCCTTTGGTCTGACTGTGCAAACACCGAGTTCATGGGAAACAAACAGGAATTTGATTCCATAGTGGTATTTACTGCAGAACTTCCCTATCCCGTCCTTCCCGTGACCTGGCTGAGGGTGTTTGGGATGGCTCTCAATGGACACCCGTCCTGGGGGAGCAGCGTGGCCAGGCCAGGCTGGACAGGGCTTGGAGCAACTCGCTCTGGGGAGAGCAGAGGAGGGAATGAGGTGTTCACTCTCCCTCCTGGGCCATGAGCTGGGCCCAGAGCTGCACAGCAGATCCACCTCTGTCTGCATGGACATGGAGTGCCACAGAACCTTGGGATGGCTTGGGTTAAGAGGGACTTAAATCCCATCTCATGCCACCCCTGCCATGGGCAGGGACACCTCCCACTGTCCCAGGCTGCTCCAAGCCCTGGCCTTGGGCACTGCCAGGGATCCAGGGACAACTACAGCTGCTCTGGATCATCTCCACCGAGCTGAAGCCCTGTCCCCACACGATCCCACCCCGGGGCAGCTGCAATCCGTGGCTGTGGAATGGATCCGTGTCCCCACGCAGCTGCAGGGAGCTGGAGCGGCTGCGAGCGGGGCCGGGCCCTGCTCAGCTGCGGAGGTACAGGGAGTGCACCAAGTGCACAGACAAACAAAGGCAGCGTGGGTCAGCACATGGGAATGTGCTCCTCGTGCACGGCGAGGAGGCAGGAGGTGATTTATCACAGGCTAATTACGCATGAGACAACTTGTACCCACCTGGTTGGACAAGAGGGAGCCCGAGGAAAACTGAGGCAACAACAACCCTTAGGTCAACCTGACATTTGTTGTTGGGTCTGTGGGAAATTATTCTCATAAAAACAGACTTTGTAGCCATAAGAGAAGAATAAATATTAATGCAGAGGATGTGCTGTGATGGTCGGACGGTGATGACACTGTGGGGATGGAGAAACCCCAGGGGCAGCCAGAGATGCTCCCTGTTCATCCATCCCCCAGTTCTCACTCCTGTGTCAGAACCTCGGATTTCCACATTAAAAGCTACAAATGAAAGGATCCCCGCCCCCGGGCGGGGCAGGGGTTTGGTGCTGGGAAGCAGGAGGAGGCTCCTGGTGTGCTGTGCTCTGTGCCTGCCATGACTCAGCTCCTCACGAGGTGCCAAATTCCCCTGCAGCAGGAGGAAACCCAGGGTCAGTCTGTGCCCACCCTGCTGTGACACAGAGGGCGTCCCGGCCTCATCTCAATCTGCTTTTCCCAGCAGAGCTGAGAGCAAAGGAGTTTTTTTCCCAGGCAAAACTCTAGTGAGATATGTAAGAGCCATAGAAATCCGGTGGAACTCCTGGGAGAGCCACCCAGCTCTGGCACCCTGCTCCCAAGAAACCTCTCCCTGCATCCGCTGATGGTCTCACTCATCTCCAGCACCTCTCCGACAGCCCCTGCGCCGAGCCTGGGAGTCACAGACACAGACTGCAGCCCGTGGACACCAGGAGCTGGGCTATGTCACCCTGGAGCACCATAATCCTGGGTTTAAGGGTGTTTTCACCCCTCGCAGGGACACTGCCGTGCTTGGAGGTTGTCCAGGGGCCGGGCAGGCTCCAGCCCTGTAGGTTTTCCAGTGCAGGCTCAAGGCAGCCCTGTGACCTCAGAGCTGACCCTGCTTTGAGCAGGACATTGGTTTGGACACCTCCCAGGGCTCCTTCCCACCACCCCCACCCACTGCCCGCACCTTCCGTGAAGCCACTTCCCCAAACAGCCCCGCAGAGCTCTGCCCTCAGCCCCTGGAAGGAGGGGACAGGGAACATTTCGCACTCCAGGGTTATTCCCTGATGAAATCCCACAGCTGGACAGCCCCAGGACCACCGGTACAAGCCCAGGCAGGAGCAGGGTCCCTGGCGAGGGAAGGGAGACGGCCTGGCTGTTCCCACAGCACCTCCGGGCTGCCGACACTTCAGCGTCTCCTCCAGGAACAGCTCCTGCCCTTCTGCCCAGCTCCCAAATCAGCTCCTGCTCAAACTGTTCCTTCCTCCCGGCCTCTGGGGCACCTTTATCCCGCTGTCCAGAACAGGCTGTTTCATGACAAATCCCAGGCACCAGCAGTGACCGCGGCAGACAGAGGTGACCTCACCCTTCCCTGTCACTGCCCCGGCTGCTGCCTCCCGAGCCGGGCTGGCCCCAAACGCGGGGTCCCCACGAAGGTACCGGGGCACACCCCACAGCCCCCGGCTGCCCACGGCAACAGAAGCACCCGCGATGGCCCAGCCAGCCCAGCAGGTCCCTCTCGGCCAGTGGTGCCACCCCCACAAGGCCACCAGCTCCCCGAGGGGCTTTGCCCAAGCCCGGCCTTGCCCAAAGGTTCGTCACCTCGGCAATCCCGGCAGTGACACAGCGAGATCCTTATCGCAAACCCTCCCTTGTCACCCGGTTTCATCCACGAATTCCCCACCAGTGACAGCACCGAGAGCAGGGCAAGAGGCACGAGGAGGATTTGTCCTCGGGGCCAGAGGCTGTGGGCACGGGCAGAGCCCGGCTCAGGACAGAGCGGGAGGGGGAAAAGCCGGGCTCGGGCGCTGTACACCCCCGGCTCTCAGGGTGTCACCGCACTCGTGTCCTTTCAACAGAGAGAGAACGGGAGCACGGAGCAAGGAGGGGGAATACGCCCTTGGCAAAGCCGGGATCGCGCCTGTTCTCTCCCAGTGTCCCTCTCAGGAGCAGGATTTAGGAACAGGAATTCCTCAGGGCTCTGCTCGGGTGTCCCTCGAGCAGCCGCTGCCGCGGACGGCGCTGCCCTGGCGCACGTAGGAGGCAATTAACGTAATTAGGGGCACGTCCTGCCCCTGCCGGCTCTGCCCGCGCCCTCCAGCGCCCCTGCCCAGGGAGCTGGAAGCCGGGAATGATCCCACATGAGGCCGGAGCGCTGCGGATGGACGATGGAGGGACACCAGTGCTCAGCTGGCCGGGTGACAGTGCCAGGGTGACAGTGACACGGCTGAGGCCCCGGGACCAGCCGGCATCCCCGGGGATAAGCCACGGGGCCAGGCTCAAGTGGCACAGGACACCCAGGCCGTGTCGCCCAGGAACAGCCGCCGGTGAGCTCAGCCCTTGCAGGGTGGTTCAAACGCTCAGCTCGTTGTCACGGAAACTCCATAAATATTGTCAGTGCATCGTCACGGAGCTCGCTCCTCACCCCACAGCCCCGGGGAAGGTGAGAAGGGGAAGGTTCAGGCGCACTCCTCCCCGGGAGTGTCCCTGGGCACGGGGCTGCGGAGGAGAAGGACCCAGAGAAGCAAAACCCCATTACAACATCCAAGGAAAAAACGCGACTGACTTCCCACCTAGGGAAAGTGGGAGGGAAGACAAACTCCCCACTCTGAGCAGCTGTCCCACCTCCCACTGCCAGCCTGCTCGCCCCAGGCCCAGCCTGGTCAGGAGCCTCGAGCGAGGGAACAGCTCAACACAAACCCACAAGAACAGCAACCCTCACCCATTCCATGGCTTTGGCTCTGACATGAACCCAAAATCTCCCTTCTGAAGTCACCACAGCCCCCAGTGCAGCCCCCCCGAGCTGCACAGAGCCCCCCTAATGCCACCGGGGGCTGTAACTCTCCTCAGCCACCCTCCTCCCTGGCCTCCTCCCTGGCCCCAGTACCTTTCTGGAGCCATCCCATGGGATGTGAGCTGTGGCCAGGAGCAGCTCCACGTTGCACATCCCAGTGTGAGCTCTCCCAGCACTGCCAAGAGCCTGCAGAGATTGAGGCCAACTGGAACCAGTTGGTTTGACCTCCCCCCCGTGCTCACCTCCAGCTGAGCTGCAGGAAACCAAGAGTGATCCAGAGGAGAGGAACCAGCTGGTGGGAGCAGGGAATTCTCTCCCATGGCAAGACACATTTCTGTGAGGCCCCAGGAAGCAGATGTGGAGCTGTCACAAGGCACAGCTCCGGGCCCAGCTGAGCTTGGGGAGAACCCCAGGACACAGAGCCTGAGGGTCCCTTCCTTCCCAGGGAGGCACCTGAGCCCCACAGGAGCTCCCTGGAGGGCAGCGAGGGCTCCTTGGCCACAGCTCTGCTGCTGCAGGAGCCTCGAGAGGGAGACACCATTCCCTGTAAAGGTCCCAGTGAGGACAGGGCAGCTCAGGCACATCCAAACCTCAGGGCTTGAGGTGAACAATTACAGAACCAGAGGGGTGGGAGGGGGAACCTTCCAGCCCATCCTGTCCTGCCCCCTGCCAGGGAGATCAATAAGTGACAGCCTGGGTGTCCCGGGTTTTAAACCCTCCCCCCAGACCATGCTAATCTCTTCCTCATTTTCCTTGATTTTAGAAAACCATCTATTTGTGTTCTCCTGTTTAATAATGCAAAGTTTGAGCAGGTGGATGGATCTCTCTCCCAGTCTGAAATAGGATAATAAAAAGTAGTGGCTGGGAGAATGTCTAATTTAATATCCTTGGGATGAAATGTGGTTCTGATTCCCTGGAAATGGCCATGCTGAAATTCTGAGATCAGGGCGTGACAGGCACAGAACGCCACTGAATGACACCCACAGACACACTCTGAAACACGAATATTTACTAACATAAATAAACAGTGTTTTATAACAAAAGGCACAGATTTTCAACTATAAACAATGGAAAAATATGTACAATTTCCACACTGGGAATCAACCAGCAAGTGCACAGTTGGTCACTTCAGATTTCCTTCCCTCCAAGTCATTCCACCAGTTAGGAAGTGTCCAGAATTCATTTCCCCTGCACAAACTGCTGCCAGCCGAGAGTTTGTGACAGGGAACACTGCAGCAGCACAGGCTGTCAGATGGAGACAGTGCTGCTGACTTCCTCATACTGGATAATAAAATAGGGGTAGCTCTGGTCGTCGTTGAAGATGACAAAGATCTGGGGCTCGAAGTAATTGTCCACGCAGGAGTCGTAGAGGTCGCTGGTGATGCTGCCGGGCTCCACGGGCGGCGGCCTCCTCATGGTGTGGTTGCCCACCGTGTACCTGCCCGTGAGCACCTTGGCCAGGAACATGAAGTGGACGCCCCTGGGGGAGCGTTTGGAGAAGTTGTGGGAGTAGCTGGCCTTCCTGGCAAAGTAGCTGCCCTGGCCGAACATGGTGGCGTGCTTGCCGCACACCCGCGGGTCGAAGTTGTGCTTGCAGATGCCATCCACCACGTCCTGGGAGGTGCCGTGGAACAGGTGCCGCTCGTTCATGATCCTGTCCAGCCCCGACATCTTCTTGGACATGTACTCCTTTTTCCTGGAACAGAAAATGGGAGGTGAAGGGGAGGATTCGGGTCAGCCGGGGAAAAGCTGTTTTCATTACGGTGCCGCCCTCGGGAAGAGCAAAGCTGTGAGAGGAGATACAAATCTCTCTTATAAAATTCCTCCTCTAGGAATATCCATTATAAAAGAACTGGAATCGCATTCTCTTACCTTTTATATTTCTCCCAGAGGAACTGGTTCTGCACTCGCAGGATTTTCAGAATCTTGTATTTGGTCTCTGGCACAGTCTTGTGGAACAGGTTATAAATGGTTCTGTAGCTTTTGTCTTCCTTCAGAACAGGCACTTGGATGAAGTCCTGAGCTGGATCCATGCCAATCCAGGTCTCGGGGTAGAAGCTGGGAGAGGTGACAGCAGCTGGGGACAAGTCGTGTGCGGAGGCAGGGTCGGAGCACGGGGAGGGCACTGCGGAGCTGCCGCCCAGGGTCCTGGGGGATGGACAAAGGTTGTGCTCAGACACCCACAGCAGCCTCCAGTCACCTCCAGCTCATCCCCAGCGTGGCTGAAAAGCCTCTGACTACCAGGGAAGTGTCCAAGGCCACTCTGGACGGGGCTTGGAGCAACCTGGGTTGTGGAAATGTCCCTGCCCCTGGCAGGGGTGGCACTGGATGGGAGTGAAGGCCCTTTCCCAGCCCAGGAAGGCTCTCACTGCCATTTGCACAGCCAGATTTGCATTTGCAGCTGGTTATTTTCCTGCCCCTCCTCTGGGAATGCTGCCTGGAGAGCAGGCAGGGCTGAGGGAGGGAGCTGAAGGCCCATGGATGCCAGAAAGAAACCCCTGGAAAGGCCAGTGGAGGGGAGCAGCAGGACTCTGCTCTCACCCACCCACAGCTCTGTGGAATCCTCACACTCTGGAAGCTGCTACACTGAGGTAAGTGACCTTTGTGGTTTCTGCTCCCCTGATCCCACCTCAGGGAGCAGCCCTTACTCAGCTGAGTAAATCCTTGCTCCCTGGATTCTCCCTCCCAAGGGGAACACTGAGCAGTGCCTGGCTCACACCAGCACAGCTCCTGCAGCTGCAAGAACACGTGGAGCGAGCTCCAAAGTCCACCAAGGAGAATTTTCCCCAAGTATTTCCCTAGGAAAAGCTGCCAATCCCCCCTGTGCCCCAGAGCAGGCAGCAGGAGAGAGCAGAGCCCAGGCACCCAGGGTGGAGCTGCTCTCCAAACCCCACAGATGGCCAGAAATCAAATCAAATCCAAGGAAAACGCTTGGGAGGGGGAAGTTTAGTGGAAAAAGGTCTATTTTTAAATCAACACATGGAAAGCTGTGACAGCCCTCCCACTTCTCAGGGCAGAAACACTCTGAGTGTTCACTGGCTGCTACCTCCTGCTCGAGGCCAAGGCCAGGATTCCCTTCCTTTGCATGGATTTGACTCACTGGTTAGTAACCCAGAAAATGAATTTTGTTCTAAGAATTATTATTAAAATAGCAATCAAATACCAAAGTGTGCATTTGTTTTTAATTTGTCTTTCCTCTTTGATAGGCAAATGGGTAAAAAAGTGTTCCTGTAGGGCCTCATCACTCACACTGGACTGAAAGACCACGCAGAGATTGCCAGTAAATCATGGATTAATGAGGAAGATATCAAATCCAATAAAAACCCTGCAGTCCTTTGGTGTGCTTTGTTCAGTTCTTCTGACCAGTGTAAAATATTTATATTATTTATTCTACAGGGGAAGCCATTAAAAGAGTCAACATTTTTCATTTCTATTCAAGGATTCTTTTCCAATTTTAGAACAGATTTAAGCAGGTGGGAGGTGAGGGAAAGAACAAATCTCAGGTAGCATCATGTGGGAAGTGAAGGCAACACTGACTGCTTAAGGATAGATCCCATAAATATTTAAAATACTCTTGTTCTTGCCAAGAATCAGTGTGTGTAAGTGAGCTTTACAAGGTCTCTGGATAAAGAAAATCAGAATGAGGTTTGGTGCAAACAGACTCTCAGGGTTTAGTTTGTAAGTTTGGTAGCTGGCACAGACAGTTCTGGTCAATCCCTCGTGAGTGCAGAGCCCTCAAGGTCTAACAAAATTAGTTGGGAATTAATTGGGAATTACATAATTTTAGCAGATCACTGCAGTAAAATAATCCCAGGCAGCAAAACACCAGAGGACCCCAGAAATCCTCACTTTTCGTTAGGGTGAGAACCAGGACTGCTCTGACCAGCAAATCCACTCTTGTTTTTTTACTGGCATCCTCCAGTTTCTCTCTAATAACTTGGGGTTTCCTTCCAGTAAAACCCTGTACAAAAACACCTCCCAGCCCACGTGTGCTGAGGCTGTGACCAGACCCAGCCTCCCCTTGGGACCAGAGGGGTGAGGGCTCTGTGAGCACACCCAGTGCTCCCATTAAACCACCACGGGATGGTTTGGGCTGGCAGGACCTCAAACCTCACCCAGTGCCATCCCCTGCCACGGCAGGGACTCCTTCCACAGCCCAGGGTGCTGAAAAATGGACAGGAATCCGGCAAACCTGATGTTCCAACACCCACAAGGCACATTGTAAATTTAAATGAGGAGCTCCTCAGATAAATATTACTTAGGGAAGCGGCAGGAGCTGCCAGCAGGACCCAGAGTTTGGATTCTCGTTGCCATTTCCCAGCGCACAGCCCCTCAGGAGCACACCCCACACAGCAGGAACTGCCCCTTCCCCGGGATACCTACTGCAGGAAGGGCATGAGCAGCACGCAGGAGCGCAGCAGGGGCCTCCTCTTGATCTCCCTGCGGAAGCAGGAGTTCTGCTGGAAGCCGTCCCTGATGTTGAGGATGTACTGGTTGTGCCAGGTGACGAAGCGCACCTCGCGCAGCCCGCGGCAGCTCGCCTCCTCGATCAGCCTCACCACCGCCTGCAACGAGGGCAGGGCACACGTGAGACAGCTCCAAAATCCCCAAATCCCCTGTGCACAGCCAGCCCCTGCAGGTCTCCTCGCAGCTCTGACCCTGCCATCTGAGGGATTTCTGCCCAGCTCTCTCCAGTTCTTACACTGGGATTGCCAACACTGAGGAGGTTTCATTGCAAGCATCGGCTCTGCCCGGCCCAAGGGCTGCAGCCCACAGCTCTGGCAGTGCCTGTCCTGCCTCAGCAGAGCTCTGGGGACAGGGAAATCAACTAAAAGCTGCCAAGGTAAGTGGAGGTGGTGCTCTAAAGGCTGCACAGACTGTCCCACTGCCATAAACCCAAACCAGGCCCCAGGAGGGCTCCCCTGGTATTGCCACCAGCTGGTTTCCTCTCCAGGGTGACAGTCTGGTCAGCCCTCATGTCCCTGCTGTTTTCAGGGCTAATTCAAGGATCACAGACCCACAACCCAGGCCAGCAGAGCTGTCCCTCAGTTCAGCACTGAGCCTCCTGGTGCTCAGCAGTAACCCAGATGAGCTCCCAGAGTGCCTGCAGAGGAACCAGGCTGTATTCAGTGTGTGCTGGATGGACAGTGCCAGGGCAGGAGCAGGACTGGGAAAGGGCCATACCTCAGAGTACTCTCTCCAGCCAAAGTGGTCCCTGCAGAAGTACTTCCACACCGTGTAGCAGCTGGAGCTGGAGCTGGGGCAGGAGGCTGTGGACAGGCGCCGCATTTGGTCGAACTCTGCGCTCTCATATAATTTCATAAGGTTCAGATCCACCCAGAACTCCTGGCCCCTGAGAAGAATGGGAAAAACAGACAATTCTCACCTTTTGTATCCCATTAAATCCATGGTTTTCAGCACAGATGGACAAAAAGACCCAGCACTTGTCTGAGGTGTAGAATCTCAGAATGGTTTGGGTTGGGAGGGACCTTAAATCCCATCTTACTATCCCAAATAATTTATTACTAGGTGAAAAACATGCTTAGATTGGATATTAGTGAGAAATTCGTGCCTGTGAGGGTGGAGAGGTCCTGGCACAGGTGCCCAGAGCAGCTGTGGCTGCCCTTGGATCCCTGGCAGTGCCCAAGGCCAGGTTGGACATTGGGGCTTGGAGCAGCCTGGGAGGGTGGAAGGTGGCCCCATGGCAGGGGTGAGAGCCTGTGCCAGGGCCTGCCCACCCTCCCAGGAAACAATTCCTTCCCAACATCCCATCCAGCCCTGCCCCCTGGCACCGGGAAGCCATTCCCCTTGTCCTAGCACTATGTGCTCTTGTCAAAGGTCCCACAGAGACTGCGAGAGATGAGAACAGAGACTTCTGAAGAATTTCTCCTCACCAACTCACCAAATAAAGGTCTCTATTTATAAAATAAAGCAGTTCAGTGGAACTCTTTGCACAGAGAGAGTGAGCACGTTGAACTCTCGGAAGAACAGGGCACACAACCCAAATTTGGTGCTGCAGAACAGCACAGTTCAAAATAAAACTCCACGAGCTCTCAACAGCACAACATGACCTCATGAATAAGTTCCATTTTCCCTGTTCCCTAAATGTAAGAATAACACAAAGGTATCAACTCTCCAGGACACTGGGCTGAGCAGGTTCCTCGACTGGCAAGTTTAACACTGATGAACTTTTTCAGAGGAGTGCAGCCAAAATAAGGATATTTGGGCTCTTCCTTCCATCCTTCCCAAGAACCTCAGCCTAGAGGCGTGGATCCCCCAGGCTCTTTCCCCTCAGCAAGGCAAACGCTCTCGAGATGTTACGTACAAAGAGATGAGCAGAGAAATGTGTTTTGTAAGTGCTCTGCAAACACGTGTGGTTTGAAACTGCTCCCCGAGTTCGGGGACGTGCCGGGAGTTACCGCAAACAGGCTCAGAGAAACCAGAGGTGCTGCGAGCAGCAGGGCCCGAGCAGGAAATGAAACCCTGTTCCCATCACAACAGCTGTGACAGCCGGCACGGCTCACACTCGCACACCCTGCCCTGCTGAAACTGCTCCTGCTCTCTCTCTGACTAAGCCGGTTCCTCTCCGCAGCAGCAACAACCCGGGGAGCTCAGGGGCTTCAAAGAGCCAAACAGGCACCAGGAGGCTTTGTGCTGGGGGCTGGGAGAGTCACACTGAGCTCAGCTCAGCAGGAGACAAGCCAGGCGCTGGCACTTCCTGGTGACACAAGAGCAGCAAGGTTTCATCTTGTTTCTGAAGCTGCAGGGGAAGGACTGTCCCAGAGATGAGCCCAGCTTTGGGCGGGGGACTGAGCGTTTGAACTCCAGTCTGAAACCAAATGGCACTTAAAGGATATTGGCTTCAAAAGATCAGAGAAATCACAGATTTGGTTAAATTGGAAAAGCCCTCTCAGGCCATCGAGTCCAGCCACTCCCCCAGCACTGCCAAGGCCACCACTGCCCCACATCCCCAGGGCTGGTAAATCCCTGCAGGGATGGGGACTCCAGCAGGCAGCCTGTGCCAGGGAGCTGAATTCTGAAGCACAGGTACTGAAATAACAACGGCAGAGCTCAGACAGCTGAGCCAAAAGTGCTCCCATTGAAAGCCATGGTGGGAGGGAAAGGCCCAGGGAACACTCCCAAGGGATGCTCACCAGCAGCTCTGCCCAGCACAGCACAAACCAGGATGGGGTGCAGGGCGTGTGAAGGGCACACACAGCCCCTGTGAGCCTGGATCAGAGCACACACAGCCCCTGTGAGCCTGGATCAGAGCACACACAGCCCCTGTGAGCCTGGATCAGGGCACACACAGCCCCTGTGAGCCTGGATCAGGGCACACACAGCCCCTGTGAGCCTGGATCTTAGCAGGGTCTCCTCGTTTCAAACCCAAGAGAGGGGCAGCAGGTGCCAGGGCAGCAGTTTCAGATTTTGCTGAATCTGCCCCCTCAAGTCACACTGCTTCTCTCTGTGGTGACCCTGGGCCACGTGGGAGGTGAGACCTCAGAATGGGAAAGGTGCTACAGACACATTTCCCTCTCAGCTGAAAGGCTCCATTCTAGGGTCTAAAGGAATCCAAAAGCAGTGGCTCTGCTGCTTTTCCTGTGGTTTTTTTTGTTTTTTTTTTAATTTGGGAAGACTGTTTTTCCCTGCCTTCACAAGTGGTGACTGGGGTGCTTGGAAAAGCAACCTTTTGGAATTTTCACAGCAAGGAGGGCCAGCTTGTAAATGTGAAACAACTGCTGTCATAGTGGCCCATAGATTTATGTGTGTATATATATCTGTACAGCTTAGATGAATGCCTGGCAGGGAAAATAATAATAATAATAATAATAATAGTAACCCCCCCCAGCTCTCTCCCCCCCAGCCCTGGATCAGGAAGTCCTTGAGGCAGGGCTTCTGGAGGAGAAGAGACTGTACCAGAAGTTGTTTGTTCTTCCCAAGAACCTACTCCTGGCCACTCCTGAACACGAGGTCCTGGGTTGGAGGGGCTGGGGTGTGAAGCACTACTAAGTTCTGAAACTCCCCAGCAATGAGGAAGTGGAACACATCCCCCTCTCCCAAGGCTTCCACAGACACCCCATGTCCCAGTTCACCCCAGCTACACCTGGTGTCTGCAGGCAGCACCACCACGGTGTCCCTGGGCAGCCTTGCTGGGTTAGAGAGCTCTGGGCTGCTCTGGATGTGGATGTGTTTGGGAGAGCTTGGTTTGTTTGCCTTCATTGTTAAATGGTGGCAGATGCTGCTGGCAGGGCGTGGGACTCGATGACCTCTAAGGGTCCTTTCCAACCTAAACTATTTATGTTTTAGAGGAGCACGAGCCCAGCTCTGGGTGGCTGCAGAGCTGATACAGGCAGGGACCCCAAAACTCACCCAGTGCCCCCCCTGCCATGGCAGAGACACCTCCCAGTGCCCCAGGCTGCTCCAGCCCGGCCTTGGGCACTGCCAGGGATCCAGGGGCAGCCACAGCTGCTCTGGGCACCCATCCCCACAGGAAACCATTCCTTCCCAATATTCCGCCTGTCCCTGCCCTCTGACAGTGGGAATTCATTCCCCCTTGTCCTGTCACTCCAGGCTTTTCCTAAAAATGAATGCTCCACGTCACACCTTCCAAACTCAAAGCTTCCCCAAAGAACAGCACTCCCGTGTGCACGTGACCACAAGAATCAGATCCTCAATTATTACTCAACTCAAATCCCTCCCGATTTCAACAAATCCGAGTACCCAGCAGGAAGGAACTTCACGATCACTGCTCCTGCTGAGCCAGGCTTTGCCAGAGCCTCTTTGTGCCCGCCCTGGGTGCAGGATGGGCAGTGCTGTCCCAGCGCTGTGCCTGCCGTGTCCCCTGGGAGCAGCTCCTGCCAGCACTCCCTGCAGCCACCCCAGACCTCTGCTGCAGGAAGGGAACAGCCCGACCCCAACCTGCGGCCAGGTGACAGCTGCTCCCCGAACTCCTCCGTTTGTTGACAGGAAACGAGAGGAGGGAGGGCAGCGATTGCCACACAGCACTCAGGGCTTCCCCGGGCTTGTACTGCTCGAAGCCAATTAGTTTCATTTCATATGGAAATGCTGCTCCGAAGTGCAGCAAAAAGGAACCCGGGTAGCACAAGGCAAACACTTCCAAAATCACTTCACAGGAGTTTTATTCGAGGCTCTTACATTCCTCCTAGAAAGGAATGAAAAGCAGCTCCAAACCACTCAGAGGGTATAGCCAAGAACCTCCCCCAAATTCAGGCGGAGGGACTCTCAGCTGGTTTCCCACCTCCCTGTTATCACCAACACATGCCTTATCTCACACACTGTGGCAGCTGCGTGGATCACAGAGAAAACTTCTGAAATTTAACTGTTTAATGGGCCAGGGACCTGCAGAATTCCCCAAACAACTGCTGCCCTGAGAGGCTGTGGCTGCCCCATCCCTGGCAGTGCCCAAGGCCAGGCTGGACAGGGCTTGGAGCCACCTGGGACACTGGGAGGTGTCCCTGCCCATGGCAGGGGTGGCACTGGATGAGCTTTAAGGTCTTTTCCAAGCCACACCATTCTGTGATTCCATGCCTGAAATGCCTCCATGTGCTCTGTATGATTTTAACACCTCAAGCTCACTCTGTCAGCACCAGAGACGCAGCCATCCCACACACACAGGAATGAAGGAAAACCAGTTTCCTGTACATTTCGTTGTGTCCGTGCCTTTCCTTCCCAGTCCCTTCCCAGTCCCACTGATAACTCCACTGGAACACACCGTGTTCACAGAGTCACAGAATCATTTAGGTTGGAAAAGACCTCCAAGAACATCGAGTCCAACCTTGTCATCCAGCCCAGAGCTCTGAGTGCCACATCCAATCATTCCTCGGACACCTCCAGGGATGAGGACTCCAAACCTCCTGGACAGACCCTTCCAGTGCCTGACCACCCTGTCCAGGAAGAAATTCCTCCTGAAATCCGACCTGAACCTCCCCAGGAGAGCTTGAGCTTCCTCTTGTCCTGTTGCTGTGTACTGGGAGTTCACCCAAGCAGCAGGAGTGTGCACAGAGAGAACAGCTCCCCAGCAGAACAAACCCCACTGCAGACCCACCTGCTTCTCCCTCACTGGAGCCATTCTGGGTTAGCCTCTCTTCTAGCTCAAAGAGCCTTTTCATAAAACTTACTGAAATTACAGGAAAAAGGAAGAAAAAGGAAAGAAATCAAAGCAACAGCAAGAAGCTGCTGTTTTGGGGGAACTTTTTGGCAAGAGAAAGAGTGGAATTTTCAGCCAAAGCAGAGGGAGCTGATGGGTCAGGAACTGCAGAGTTGTTTCAAACAAATCCTCCTGTCATCCCTAACACTGCTGCTTGTTTTGAAAAGCAAAGTGTGCATGATAGGACAGGTGTGTGTGTGGGGAAACCTGCTCAGCTCCTCAGCCAAGTATTTCCCCTCAGCAAAGAGCATCTTAAAATATCCCAACGTGGGCATCTCCCGCTGGAAAGCAGCACTTGGCATTGCTCTCTCTGCTGCAAGCTGGAACTTCTCCAGGGCCTCTCTTCACATCTAGGAAGAAATCTGAGTGTTTCTCAGTACTTTAACCTGCTTAAGCTGGTGTTCCCCCATTTTTTACATAGATTGGTATGTGGCTCTACATACTTGGCAGACTTAAGAATACAAAAAACATAAGTAATTTATGACAAATTCTCAGTTTGAGGCCAAACTGCAAGAAGGAGCTGAAGGAGTTGCATTACAAAGTAACTAAACAAGGTTTACCACTCTGAGATCACATTCCCTTAGGTGAGAGGCAACAACTTAATGTATATTTTACATTACTCATCTCAATAACTTATCTCCATCATTACTCATGCCAGTAAATAAGAGGAAGGAAGGTTTATATAAATAGCTCCTTGAAGAACACCCTAATTTAGAGCTCATTCCCTAATTGAGCTGATAGCCCAACACTTTCTGGAAGGGCCCAGCTCCCTGGGGGCAGCGCTGGTGCCAGGATTCCACCCACACGCTGCAATCCCACTCGTGGCAGCACCCGGAGCGTGTGGGACAGGGAGCAGGATAAACAGCAGCCCTGCTGGCCACACAAAGTGCTGAGCAGGCGTTTCCTGCCGGCTGCCAGGGAGCAGACAGGCCTGCAAAGCTCGTCTGACCGCGGGAGATTAATGGCTTTAACAAATAATGCTGTAACCATGGGACGCGGCGCTGGCGGGGCACGTTCGCAGCGCCCGGCTCCCCGAGCTGCCCGGACACACAGCACGCCCAGGGCACGGGCAGCAGCCTGCACTGACCACCAGGGCAGCTGGAGTGACCACCGGGGCAGCTGGAGTGACCACCAGGGCAGCTGGAATGACCACCGGGACAGCTGGAGTTACCAC
Source organism: Erpornis zantholeuca (assembly GCA_013400515.1). Classification (NCBI taxonomy): domain Eukaryota; kingdom Metazoa; phylum Chordata; class Aves; order Passeriformes; family Timaliidae; genus Erpornis; species Erpornis zantholeuca. The sequence goes on along the minus strand of VZTN01007904.1, from coordinate 5,427 downwards.
CGGGACAGCTGGAGCTCCCCACAGCCCGCAGGTTCTCCTCAGACAAGGTGATGTTGCATAAGAAGAAGCTGGTGATGATACACAGTGAAACACTGACCTCCCACCTCAAAACCTGGCTTAAAACCTTGGCAAGTCAAAGTTCTAAGGAGGATCAAAGTTTGAAATCGGCAGCTCTGGTCTTAAATAGAGCTTCACTCCAAAGGTCTCACTGACACTGACCCAGACGTGAAGCTCTTCCAAGGCTGGAAGGGATCTTAAAGCTCAGCTGATTCCACCCCTGCCATGGGCAGGGACACCTCCCATGTCCCAGGCTGCTCCCAGCCCCAGTGTCCAACCTGGTCTTGGGCACTGCCAGGGATCCAGGGGCAGCCACAGCTGCTCTGGGCACCCTGTGCCAGGGCCTGCCCACCCTCCCAGGGAGGAATGTCTCCCCAATACCCACTGTAAATCTGCAGTTTGGCAGAACCCACTCAGCCCAACAGGTCAGCTCTGCACTCCCTGAGCCCACGCTGCTCCTCTGCCCTCCCTCACGCCAAGGGAAGGTCCTGTCCCTGGCACACACCTGCCAGCCCCGTCCCCAGCTGGATCAGACAGGCAGAGACAGGCCTGCCCTGGTGTCCCTGGTGTCCCCGGTGTCCCCCGGGCCAGCAGCCCCACAGGCTGGGACCTGCAGACGCAGTGCAAGGGCGATGGCACTGCCCAGCAGCTCCCCGGGCTGGCCATGACTCAGCCATGACCAAGCACTGTGTCCTTTACCAGTGACCACTGCCAAGCCCAGCCTTTAGGACACAGAGCTCGTGTGCAGTGATGGATTTGGTGACACAACTTCTAAAAGAAACCCATTTGCTCACCTGCACAGAGCTCCAAGTTAAATCATTTAATGGGCTTGTCTCTGGCTGTGTTGTTTTGTTTTCAGAAATAATTTCAAATACTTGGGAAATAGAAGTTCCCCTGTTGTAAAATACAGAAAATATTATCTGTATGCACTTACATGATTTTTCTTTTTTTTCTTTAAAGACTGGTGTATTTCTTCAAGACAATTCTATAAAATGTGGTTGTTCCCTACTACACACCCTACTTCATTTTCAGTGAGGGGCATCTACATTCTGATGTTGCCATCACTAAAAAGGCCCTGGCACAGGGTGCCCAGAGCAGCTGTGGCTGCCCCTGGATCCCTGGCAGTGCCCAAGGCCAGGCTGGACATTGGGGCTGGGAGCAGCCTGGGATAGGGGAAGGTGTCCCTGCCCATGGCAGATGATGGCACTGGGTGATCTTTAGGATCCCTTCCAACCCAAACCAGTCTGAGTCTATGAAAAAGGTTGAATTTAGTGTCTAATCCAACATCAAATTAACTGAAAGTAAAGACTAACACTGAATTTAAGCCCTAGATTTGGTCTCTGGTGCCAAATGAGAAATCCCAGTTTAATAAACTAAAATAAAATGTTCAGAAAGCAAGGCTATAGCTCCTTCAGAAAGTGGAAGGAAGACGAGGCAGTGAGCAGAACCCTGAAGGATTTGGGTGGCAAAGGCAGTGTGAAGTTTTCACTATAGAAACTGGAGCTGTGCCAGCCTGGCAAACTTCTCCTCCCTTATCTGCCCTGCCACTTTGTGCATCACACACTTCCTCCAGGAAAGAAACCAAACCAGCCTGCACCCTGCACCAACTGGACCCTGCAAACATCACTGCTCCCCACTGCTCCTCCACGTGGAACCTGCAGGGGAGAAGCTGAAGAAGTTTGAGCTCTCAACGTGCAGGAGCCCACACCGGTCACAAAACCACATCAACTTAACAGCTGTTGGCTAATTTTAGAAAATGAATCAATAAACACAGCTCTGTGCAGAGAAAACAGTAACTTCAATAGTTGCTTTAATAGTAGAGGTGATCAGCATTTCTGCCAGGGTGGCTCAGGTTGCTCACAGGGAATCACATCCCTGTTCACTCCCAGCGATGTGACATTTCTGAGGGTCTCCCCAGAGCTCCCCTCTGGTTTGGCTGTTTGGGGTGGAATGACACAGACTGTGCTGGGAGTGCACAGGCAGCCTGTGCTCACAGTGACAGAGCAACTGCGCTGTCATTCCCAGCCCCAGCCCTGCCAAGGCTCTTTCATGCTGCCACTTCATCTGACACAGAGAAAAGTCTAATTAGGAGCGCCAAGAACAAGCACTGCATTGCACAACAGCCTCTGAATTCCTACAGAGCTGAAGTTTTCTTATTTCACGCACTCCAAGTGCCCAAAGAACATATTCCAGACGCTAAACAACAGTTTTACAGGTGTACAAGAACTTTTTGTTGAGTTAAACTTGTTGGATATAAATCAGGAAACATCATCCCAGGGTTTCTAACACACTTGGACACTAATATCAGGGGAAAAAAGGCACATGCTGCTATATTTCTGTACCCTTCCCAGCAAGGGAGTAAATTCAGTTACCTACCGATACTTGACTTTGATCTTGTCATTGTCAGGGTTGCAGTAAAGCCTTTCCAGGTGCTCCTGGGAATCGTTGGTCACACTTTGCCACCTCTGGGTTGCTGTCCTCCTCACCTGCCAGTGATAGGGCAACACTGTGTGATGCTTGGGACAATCACTGCCATAAACACAAGTGCCCTGGAGAAAATCCACACAGATTTCAATGCCATCCTCCTGGTGGGTGTGATACTGCAGCTGGTTCAAGAGCTCAAACACCAGGTCAAGGGACGCTTCTTCACTTTTATCCTGGAATATCCCAGCACTGAATTTATTGCTTGGGGTCAAGTTGTACTGCACGGGACAGCTGTTCTCCTGGAGTAAGCCAGATGTGTAGCTTTCCAGAACCTTGTCAGGGAACAAAGGACAAGCTGCACCATCACTAGCACTTGGGTGCAAAGGATGATCCTGGAATGATTCATTAGCATTATCAGCAGCAGTTCCAGGGGTTTCTGGGGAGAAACCTTGCTCTCCTGACTGGACGTCCTGCTCGGGATGCCCAGGGGAAGGACGAGCTCCTGGCAGTTGACCCTGCACATCTGGAGCTGCTGGCATCAGCACAGTCACATTATTTTCTGTCTGGGGGCAAGAGGTACCGAGGTCCAGAGTCTTTTTCACAGCAGGTTCACATAAATCACCATGGCCACCACGCTGGCCTCGGGGCACAAAGACCCTACCCAAGGTGCCAGCTCCCAGCAAGCTGGTGAAGATGGGCCGCAGAGCCCGCAGAGTTTGTGTGTCCAGTCTCTTCTGCACTTGCTGCTTCTTCTTGAAGCAAGGCTTCACCGGTGGGATCTTTTCAGACAGCCTCACCTGAGGAGAAAAGTCCTCTGAAGTAGAGCACTTCATTCCTGGGCAGGGAGCCTGGGGCACCACACACGCCGGCTGGGGCTCGGTGTCCATCGGACACAGACTTTGCTCTCTCCAAATCACTTTCAAATGTCCCAGAGCCTCCCAAGAATCAATCTAGGGCAGAAAGGAAAACAAGACAGTTAATCTCTCTAATTGCTCATGGTTAACACGAACAAGATCACCCCTGGAGAGGATTTCGAGCCAGCAACAGCAAACTCCTCCCCTCGCTGTGACTGCGGGTAGCCCTTAGGCACGTAAAGCATGAAAACAGCTAAACTCAGGCTAATTAATCCCAAACCCACACTCCTCATCTCCCCGCACATCCAGGCTCTGAGACTCTCAGGCACGCACACACAGTCCCCCGAGGGTGGGCAGGAAAGGGGGATGGTCCGACGCCTCCTCGCTGTCAGGATGTTCAATAAACAAGAACACTCGGGTTCATTCCATTCCACAAAAGCGAACACGACGGTGCCGATTTCTGCGCCTCCCTCACACACAGACCTGAGGAGCATGAGACATGTCCCCCCCGCCACATTTCAGACATTCCTGCACCGTTTCCTCTCCCACCAGAGGAGCGAACCTACACGTTCCCATTCCATTCGCATGCGTCCTCCCCCGTGCCACCTCCCACTCCCACCGGCAGCACCGCCAGGGAACCGCTGGCTGCGCGGAAAACTTCACGCGGGGAACCAGGACATGTCATCCTGGCGTGGTTCTGAGCAATGCCAGCGCTCACAGCCCGCTCCTGTCCCCGCCCTCGCCCCGTGGCACCCCGTGCTGACAGACCGCGCTCCTCTGCCTCTCGCCACGCTGGGCAACAGGAATTAAAACTGGGCAGGGACGCAAACAGAAGGGTGGTAGTTACTCGGGAACTGAGAAAGACGTTATTTGCGAGATGCAGAATTGTATTTTTTTTTTTTTTTTAAGCACAAATGAGCAGTGTGTCTCGCACGTCACCAAAAAGCAGGTGCTATGCCTTTTAATCAGGGATCCTGTAATATTTGATTACATTTAATTAAACCTTCTTCAATCTCACATGCAGGCTTAATGCTCAGAGTGGAGCACATTAAGGACTACTTCCTGGATAAATGCATTCCGAGCAAAGTTACTCCTCACTTCAAAACAAAATCCCAGAAAACAGAGAAAATTTGGCAATAATTTCTTACTACTGATGATTTGCTCTGGAAAATTTCTCATTGAGTCTTCCGTATTTTGGAACATTCATTTGTAAGGCTTTTCCATTTCCCTGGGAAACAGTGTATCAGGATTGCCAGGAAAAAGAAAAAAAAAAAAAAAAAAAAAAAGAAAGCTGTGCCTCTCCAGTTTCCCCATTTTTTAGATTAATTTTAAAGCAACCGGCATATCTGTTTGGCAGTTAAACCCCGACTCATCGGTATATCTGTTATTCTTCCACAGACACCAGGCAATTCCTCCAAACCACCAAAGGCACCTTCAAGTAACTCCGAAGGTTTACAAATCCTCGACTCCGAAGAGAATGAGATGTTCCCGTTCGTGCAGCCCAGGTCTCACCGCCCTGGCGAGGAGCAAGAGGATGGGGCCAGGTCTCAAGGACCCCTGCGGTGCCAAGGTGCTGAGCAAGTGACTTCTGATCTTGTTCAGCCATATACCTTTGCTGCTATTCCAATATTTATATTCCTCGCTCGATCAGCATTTAAGTTTCGCTGCTATTTTTACAGAACCGCCTTAGCGAGCAGAGCCGGATCCCCCAACGACTCTAAAAATAAAGCGGCAAGAAGGAGGGGTACGAGGCTCCGCGGGGCTCCCGTCCGGGCGCTGCAGCAGCAGGAGCGCTCCCCGCAGCGATGCTCCCCGCACGCCGAGCTCCAGCCGCCGCCGCCGATGTCTCGCCGGGGGGGTTCGCTCCCCGAGCGCTCGCCATCGCACGCGAGCCGCACCTCCTCCGCTCGAGAAAGCCACCCCGCCGGCCTCAAGACACGTTTCAACAATAAACAACACAAGCAGCAGCCCAGAGACAGAACCTGAGCACGGCGGAGCTGCCGGGCAGCCAGCCCAGCGCACTGGGACCTACCGGCGCGGGCTCCTTCGGCGCGGCTCCCGCGTTCTGACCCGAATCCGCGGTAACTCCAGA
>VZTN01007903.1:285-18357 GCA_013400515.1 Erpornis zantholeuca | reverse complement strand
TTCCAAACCTTCCCTCTGAAGGCACAGTCACAGCCTTCACCGGCCAGGAAACCATAGGGCCAGCTCTGGCGTCTTTGGCCTTCACAACAAGGCAGCAATAAAGGAGATGAGAAGAGGTCTCCACACAGAGAAGAACCCCCCCTGGTAAGAAGGGACCCTGAGAAGCATTCCCCGAGTTACAGAAGAGGCTTCTCCAACAGGATGCCCAGTTCTGTTATGCTGATGTGCTCCAGTTCTGTTTCCCTGCTCACTCACTGCCCCTCATCCCTCGGTCACTCCCTCCCGGTTCCCCCACTGGTTCCCAAACCCCAACCCCGCCTGTGCACTGCCCCCTGCCCCCTGAGGGTTGTCCCCAATCCTCTCTCCACCCCTACCTCTCCATACTTAACCTTAGACCGTTCCCAGGAGTCTTGTCTTTGCCCCTGGACTTGTCCACATGCATGTCTGGAATAAACATCTCCGTGGACTCAACAAAGACCCTTCCCCATTCTTTGCCACCAGCACAGATAAGCAGCTCTCCAGTGTGCATGTGTGATTGAGTGTGTGCATGTAGCATCTGCCAAGTGACTCTACCAAGGATCCTTCTGGAAGGTTGTGGCACCATATCACCCGCTTTGTGCTGCAACAAACCAGGATAGTAATTGGCTCGCCAGCACAGAGACACAGCATTTCACACAGTACTGTGGATTTTTCTCTTTTTTTGCATAAACATGTCAATATGTATAATCCCATATTCCCCTCAGGAAAGAATTGTTCTTTGCAGTTTTTCACCTCTTATGTACTAAAAAAACCCAAACAAACAAAAAAAGCATGCTGCATAGAAATGTGTATGGATTATCTTCTGCCAAACAATACTCTAAGATCTGATGCTGCACTTTATGGCAAGATTTTCTGAGGTAATATTGAAATAATGTTGCAACTACAGAAGTTTTAGTGGCAGCATTTGCCTCAATTCTGCAAGAGGTTCAGTGACACAGACAACTTGGTTCCCTGGCTTCTTGTCTAACAGAGACAAAAAGTAACTTTCAGCATTCCAGAATATTCATGTGGGGGAATGAAGTTTGGCATAAAAAATTTATCCTTTATCCTTCTTCTTCTTGACCTTACTCCTTTTTTCTCTTTTCTTCTTTTTTGTCAAGAAGTGATTTAGTTTGCAGAAATAGACTGGTTTAATAAAACCGGTCTTCTCCCTTCTACTAAAAGTTTACCTGCGAGAGCCCCGAACATAATAAAATCAGATTATGAAGGCAATCATATTTACTTGTAATAAATCAAATCTTGCAGACATCAGTTAAGTCTCCCTTTCTGCACTGGGACAATATCACGCATGCATACATCAATACCTGAGGTGTCAGAAATATATTTCATAAGTTCAGAAAAATTGCATACACACTTGCAGCACCATTATAAGCAGTGAATTTGTAATGTGAACATTATGATGTATAAAGTGGCTTTGTTCCTGCATTTAATAAGCACCACATGTCAAGCCCACAAACATAATGGAATTTGCTGGTGATTTACCATTAGATGTAGTATATTGTTTTCAGGAAGAGAAGTTTTCCACACTTTATCAACAGTATCCAATTTTAAGAAGTCATCTTCTTTCTCTCCTCTGAATGCAGAAGATTCTTTAGATTAGTGAAATAAAATAAAATCCCAGCCAGTGGTATACTCTATTAAGTTGAATGAAGTCAGTGCAAGATATTTTCAGTTGCAGACAAAATGTTTCCTTCAGACTACCCTGCAAGAATATATGCCTTTATTATTCTAATGGTATAGATTAGGATGCTGGAGAAGGTCTTACCTAAGGTATGCTCTCCCAGCCCACCAGAAGAGCTGTGGCGTAGCACTCATACCAAGGTATTTTCAGGTGTTTTTTGACCTTGCAAAGTTCATTGACATATCACAGATATTTTCAGTCTAAGTAATAGAGCAGCAGAACACCTTTTTTTCCTTTTTTTTTTCAGAAATTGATAAACTTAGAAGACTTGGAATGTAAACCTCTGTTGACGTACATTTAGAGAAAGAGTACCTTTTCACTGTGCATGTCAGTGCTGCCAATTAGAAATATTTTACTAGCTGTCCTGGGTCTGGCCAGGACAGGGAATGGGACAGGGACAAGGTTAATTTTTGCAGTAGCCAGGAGCAGACATGGCTAGGACCTGAAGGTTATTCTATACTATCTCATGTCATTTTCCACTAATGTACTTAGGGGTGCTTTCAGCCCAGTGAGGATGGCAGAGGGAGCAGTCAGACAACACTGATTCCCTCCATTATTGATATTGTAAGCATTACTGTTCATTTTTGAACAGTAATTGTAAGCATACTGTTTCTCTGCTGGTTTCCAGTAATTTGTTCTTGTCTCAACTTGTGATCCTTACCCTTTGCCCCCTCCATTCATGTTTCATTGGGAGCACTAAATTGGGGCATATAATGCCTAAACCATGACAGAAGGCAAATCACAGTATTTGAATATCAAGCTGACAGACATCTTGAATATTGAACCATGGAAACAACTTTCCTTTAAATCTGAGGTAAGAGGTCTTTAACATGTACACATAAAAAAAAAAAATCTCTGTAGATCTTAATCTTACCAGATGGCCTGGCCCTAAATATTTACTAAGACAAAAGGAGACTGTCGACAGCTGAAACCTGAAGTTTTGCCAGGTTTATAATGGGAATAAAGAAGTAGTGTACTATTTTCCTTCTTGGAAGTGCTGGTTTGCCTTTTCTTAATAAGACAATTCATAGTTTTGTAAAGTTTATTCAATGTTGTCTCTTAAGCAAGTTTACTCTATAGTGTTTGTGTGTTTTCTCTTAAGCAAGTTTGCTCTGTAGTGTTTGTGTGTTTCCCAGCAGAGCTCATAAGATCAAATTTAATCAGTAGAGGTTCATATTGGCAACGACATCTCATTCTGTTTTTGTTTCCCTTCTCCATTTGAAACTGCCTGAGGCTATGTACAGCTCTATTCTCTAACTATACATAAATATATATATGTATATACGTATATAGGTATATATATTTTTTTTTTTTTTTCACTGATCAACACTAAAGAAATCCATTATTTAAAAGAATTGGTAAACTTTATTCCTGGAAAGACACTATCTCTAAACTCCACTTGCCAGGTCTAGATTGCACAGGTATTTGTTTAAGCTAACATTTGACAATCTATTGAACAATTCCTTGTCCAGTGCTCCAGAAGCCACCATTCCTTCTCCAGTACCCCCTCAGTTTCCCTTCTCAGGTACCCCTTGGCTGCCCCAACACAATATTTGCACAGTCTGGTATAAAGGAAGAAAATGTTAATTCAGGTGACCCTGAGAAATTTCTAGTATTTTCCTGATCATTTTCTCAGCTGTTCTGGCATAAATGAGACAGGGAGGAGAAGAGGAGCTACCTAAATATTACTTGTCACTGACAAGAGTGTCCAGGAAACCTCACATATAAATTTCTCTATCCGAAGCAGGCAAACATGAAAGAACATGCCACTGTGCTAACTATGGTTCTCATTTAAGTGGCGAGTTCGAGTACAATGCAAAAAGAGGCAAAACACATGAAAATATCTCAGCTTCTGTTTTGAGGCACACAGCAGATCACACCCTTCATACTTTAAAAAGGCAAAAGAATGTAGGAACAATGAAAATAAAATACAGCCTTAAATATTTGTTCAGGTCTACTTTTCTTTATTTATAAACACTGATAAATTTTACAGTGCTCTTGTGAAGAATTATATTGCTAGAACTACATACAATATTTTGGAAAAAAATGGGGGGGGTGGTAAAAGTTCAAACTGCAAAAGACAAACATTCTACTGAGAGACATTGAAAAATTAACTCCATTAGTTGTTAAAAACCTAGTATTTTTAGTTTGGCCTTACTATGACTGATATAAGCAATATTTTAAAAAAACTTCCAAGTTCTAACTAATTTTTTATAGATTTAATTCAACTATATAAGGTATACTTAAATCTTAAGAATCTAGGTGAAACATCTAAAGAAGCATTTTAAGATCTTTTTGATCTACATTTTTAATTCTTTAACTTGATGGAAATATGATCTAATTAAAGATCACAGAATATTCTGAGCTGGAAAGGACCCAAAGGATCACCAAGTCCAATTCATATGAATGGCCCGTAAGAGGATATAAACCCATGACCTGAGTGTTACTAGCACCATTCTCTAACCAACTGAGCTAGAGTACTAAAGATGTTGTTATTACTGTTATCATACAGATTTTACAAATGAAAATTCAGTATTCATGAAGAACAGAGCCAAAATGATTGAAGTGTCCATCAGTATGGTGTAACCAACTTGAAACAGCGTTTTCAAAATAATGGTTCCCTCAACTTCAGTTGCAGATGCAGCATTTCTAGGAATCAAGATCTAGAAATCTTAAATTAATAGCAGAAAATGAAGGGTATATGCTTAATGAAACTTGGAAAAAGAGTGACTCAATAGTCTTGCCCAGATCAAATACAAGAGAAATGTAAAATAANCTCTTCTCTTCTCTTCTCTTCTCTTCTCTTCTCTTCTCTTCTCTTCTCTCTTATTCATCTTCTAGATGAAGTAATCTCTCATAAAAATTCTGGTTTCTACTCAGAAGCACTAAGTAATGCCTATGTCCTTTCAGAGGAAAAATATTTTAGAGATGTTACAGGCATACAGGATATGAAGAAAATGAACTGACAACACAGATAAACTTAGTAGTTTCATTTTGATAATCCAACAGGTATCCAGAGGAAAGGAGTAAGCAAGAAAAATTAAAGCATGAAAAACATTTTCATGAAAATCTTCTGAATATTAAGACATTTTGTCTTGCAGTAAAATGTACACTATGATTTTTTTTTTTCATTACAAAGAAATCCCTATTTGCAGCACTTGTCTGGAAAAAGTTCTTTGTCATCTTACAAGATCTGAAGACTCCCACTCCTTCTGAGTCATGATATTGCTCTCTAGACTGGCTGAATTTAGTAAAGATGTTAGAGGAATACTCAATTTACGTGCTGTGAGACAACTAAGAAGAGAGTTGCTTGTCTACCTCACTCTCCTGGAACCTGCATTTCCACTTGAACTAGTTGTTGAAGCTTGATGGTGGATGCTGGGGGAATGGTGTTTCTCTATCCTGCTTCTGGGACCAAAGTAGTTTGTGCAGTCATGTCACATTCAGGTCATATATGAAATTCTGTTCTCAAAGCCTCTGTTATGGAAAGGTTCTATTTTACCCAATCTCACATATGTACAATATTCATATTTTAAAGTCATCCAAATCTCCCAAATGTACTTCAGAAATTTTCAAAAGAACGCTACCTATTTTTCTGATGGGCTAATGATTCAAAGGGGATGCCAAAATAATAATGCTTTATGTTTACAAAGCCTTGCCTCCATGGGCAGATAGTTTATCACTTTTAGCAGCAGTTCGTTCCTATTGAATGTCATGTATACCTAACATGAAAAAGGCAAAAACATTGTCCAAAATTTCCCATTGTTCTTTCTGGAAGCAAAACCCCTTTTCAAAACTACATTCATCATGAAGTCCAAGAATGCAAATACTTGCCACCTAGCCAAAATCAATTCAAAAAACCAAAATTTAGCATACTATAAAATGAAAGGAAAGGCCTGGAGGCATTTCCCATCAGCATTGTTGTGATTGAACTCCAGCAAGCAGCTGAACCCCATGCAGCTGCTCCCTCACTCCTTCATCATCAGGATGGGGGACAGAATTGGAAGGGTAAAACTTGAAAACTCCTGGGTTGGGATAAAAACAGTTTATTGGGGAAAGCAAAAGCCCCACACACAAGAGAGTAAAACAAGGAATTCATTCACTGCTTCCTATGGGCAGACAGGTGTTCAGCCATCCCCAGGAGAGCAAGGGCCCATCACTCCTAACAGTGACTTGGGAAGACAAACACCATCACTCCAAAAGTCTATCCCTTTGTCCTTCGTTCCCCAGCTTTCTCTACTAAGCATGATGTCTTCTTATATGGAATATCCTTTTGGTCTGTTGGGGTGACCCATCTTGACTATGTTTCCTACCAACCTCTCATACACCCCCAACTTCCTCATCAGCCTGGAGTAAAAAAGCAGAAAAAGCTTTTTCTCTGTGCAAGATCTGCTCAGGAATAACAAAGACATCTCTATATTATTAAGCCTGTATATAACACAAATCCAAAACACAGCCTCACACCAGCCATTGTGAAGAAAATAAGCTCTACCTCGGCCAAAATGAGCACACACAGTCTAGAAAAGTCTTCAAAATTAATTGCTAAAAAAGTTAGAAAAGCTGAATGAGCAGAAGACTGCCTAGGCACACCAAAATACTAGTAGGCACTTGAAAATAGACTGATGTGGGTGACCTGCAAAATATCACCTAAGAGGTGCAAAGAAGCTAAGCATGAAAATTGTAAATCTGTTTAGTATGTCTATACAGAGATAGTTTCTGTGATTAGCAGATACAAGAGTATTTTTTGTGGGATTTTTTTACACTGAGAGGTCTTACACTCAGGTTAGACATATCAGTAGCTTGACTAACTTTGACATTGTTTTGTCTCAGACTCAGTCTAGCATATACACTTCCACTGCTGTCTTACAAAGCAACCTGAAGTTTCTCATGACCTAATTTGCTCTAGCTCTTTACCTCCATAATAGCAAAACCAATCCAATTTAGCTGAACAATTTAAGAACATATTTTGTACATTTCTCTCAACAGTGTGCTAATATTTAGTCAAGTCATTGCCACAGATTACTTCTTCAGACCTGATAGATAATGAATTGAGTACAGTAAGTACTCATGTCAACATAACAACGTCTTTTCTTACTTGACATCCAGCATGCTTCTTAACATGGTCTTATTTAGGTCCTGCAGTGTTGGCTTAGGAAGACACCAACCTCTATGCCATAATGCCTTCACAATTCTTGGCATTCTTCTGATCCATGGTGTGCTAATGAGCCACATGGGTACTTTCTCCTTCTACACTCCCTTTTCCCAAAGAATGGGCTTATCAGCACACAATGTTGTGTTCACCACAGCACATTAACTTCCATGTTCCTCTGAAAGAAGAAAGCAGACAGTTGCGCTGGAAAGTGGGCATTGCCACTTAATTTCAAGCACCTCCAAAATTCCCTTCAGTCAAAATTGCTTGCATTTTCATTAAATGGTAAGGCATATTGTCCTGTTTTCAGTAAAGTGAGATGAAGAGAGAAAAAGAAAGGAAAGCCAGGCAGAAAGGCAGAAAACAAAAGTAGGAAAAAATCTTGTTCAGACATTATACTACACAAGAAGTGAAAAGCTGTGGATTATTTTTCTGAAAAAAGCCTAGTGCTCAACCAAATGTCATTTCTATATATTTGACTTCGCTAAAAATTAGGACCGACTGAATTCAGGGAGAAGCTTCCATGTCTAACAAACAGTGTGGTTTGTCAAAAACACTTGATCCTAATCTAACCACAGCCAAAGTGATTCAGCATGATTGTGTGGACCAAGTATATGACTAGGCTATTTTCACTGATTCTAGCACTAGCAGATTAGAAAATACTTGATGAGGAACAGGAGAAGCTTTGGGAATTCACCAACACATTCCTCTGGAGAAAAATGATATGTGACCCTAGTTGGATGTGCTACTGAATCTAATAGTCACTAATGTAAGTGAGCCAATCTAGAATGTCAAGAGTGGAAGCAGCCTGAGCTGCAGTCACCATGTACTGGGGGAGTTCACAGTCCTGAGGGATATGAGTCAGGAGAAGAGTAAAATCTAGACCCTAAATTTGAAGAAAGCGCACTTCCAGCTTTTCAAGGAGTTAATCAGTTGGACTCCTTGGGAAATCCCTCAGGGACAAAAGAATGGAAAAGATCTTTGAGGATGCCTTCCATAGAGTGCAAGAGATTGTGATCTCGAGGTGTAAGGAATCAGGCAAGGAAGACAAGAGACAAGAACCAGCATGGCTAAGTAGGGAACTGCTGGCAAGAAGCAAATGTGCAGGCAGTGTAAGATGGGCAGATAATCTGGAAGAGTATAGGGACACAATCCAGTTGTGTGCAAATGTTTTGATGAAGGCCAAAGCTCAAAGATGATTTTGGCAAGAGAAAAAGAAAATAATAAGAAAAGCTTCTGAAGGTTCATCAGCTATATCAAGAAGGTCAAACAAATCACAACCACACTGATGAACAGAGTGAAAAACTGGTAACTATAGACAAGGAAAGGCTGAAGTTCTCAACAACTTTTTTTATCAGTTTGCACTGGAAACCTCTGTTCCCAAACATCTTAAGTGGATGGTCAGCAGGATGGGGGCAGGGAGAGCAAATTCCCTCTCACTGTAAGTAATGATGAGGTTCATGACCATCTGAGGAACCTGAATGTACATAAGTGTAAGTGATCCAATGCGATGCATCCCAAAATCATGAGGGAATTGGCTGAAGCAGCTGCCAAGCCATTCTCCATCCCATTTGAAAAATCATGGCAGTCAGGTTCCAAGGGACTAGGAAAAGGGAAACATGGTATCCAGTTTAAAAAGTGTAGAAGTAAAGACCATGGGACCTATTGACTTGTCAGACTTCTCTTTGTGCCTGGGAAGATCCAGGAACAGATCATTCTAGAAACTGTGTCGCTGTGGCGCATTTTCAATTTCTAAAATTAGAAGGCTCCTTTATTCAAAATTTCTATCCCTTTTTAAAAGCTACTTGATTGGCTAAATAGCACAATGCTTCTCTATCACCATTGGATGAGATAGAGCATATTTTGAAAATATGCACAAGAGAGTAACAAACTAAAGTCAGAAAACACTGACAAAATAACACATTGTTATTTTGAGAACAAGAGATGTTTACAAAACTTCTATCATTTTTTTCTTGAGAATATGAAGTGTTTACAAAATTGTTTTCTTTAGAAAGTAAGAAGTTTTTTCCTTGGGAAAGAAATTACTTTTCCAGGCTTGTTGCTGGAGCTCTCTAAGATCCACTAAATGTCAGTCACACAAAACTGTGCTCAGGCACATGGAGGACAGGGAGGTGATTCAGGACACCCAGCTTGACTTCACCAAGGTCCCACCTGACCAACCCACTGACCTTCTGTGATGAAGTGACTCCATCAGTGGTCAAGGGAAGGGCTACAGATGTCCTTTATCTGGATTTCTGTAAGGACATTGGCATGGTCCCCCATGACATCCTTCTCTCTAAATTGGAAAGAGATGGTTTTGGTGATGGACTGTTCAGCAAATAAGGAATGGTCGTGTCCTGAGAGTAATGGTCAAGATCTCAGTGACTGGATGTAAATCAGTAACAACTATGGCCTTGGCAGTCCATATTTGGACCAGTGTTATTCCGTGTCTTCCTCAATGACATAGGCAGAGGGATTGCATGCACCCTGAGCAAGTTTGCAGATGACACCAAGTTGAGCGGTGCAGCTGACACTCCTGAATATCATGAAGTTCAATAAGTCCAAGTGAAAGGTGCTGTACTTATGTCAAGGCAATCTCACAAACAAATACAGCCTGGGCAGAGAAGGGATTGAGAGCAGCCCTGCCAAGGAGGGCTTGGGGATACTGATGGACAAGAGGTTGGACAAGACCCAGCCAAAAAAAAGCCAGTGGTGTCCTGGGCTGCATTCAAAGCAGCATAGCCAGCAGGGTGAGAGAAGGGATTGTGCCCCACTGCTCTGCTCTGGTGAGACCCCACCTGCAGTGCTGCATCCAGCTCTCGGGTCCCAGCACAGGGGGGACATGGACCTGTCGGACCAAGTCTGGAGGATGCCCATCAATTTAATTAGAGGAATGAAGCAAGCCTCCTGTAAGGAAACACTGAGAGAAATGGTGCTGTTCAGCTTGGAGAAGAGGAGGCTTTGCAGCTTCCTGATTGCAGCCCACCAGTACCTGAAGGGAGCCTAAAGAAAAATGGAGAGAGACTATTTACAAGAGCATATAGTGACAGGACAAGAGGGAATGGTTTCAGATTGAAAGAGAGCAGGTTAGGTTTGATATTGGGAAGAAATATTTTCCTGTGATGGTCAGGAGGATATCTGTGGATGTCCCATCCCTGGTTCAAGACCAGGCCGGATGAGGCTCTAAGCAACATGTTTTAGTGAAAGGTGTCCCTGTCCATGGCAGGGGAGTTGTAAACACAGGATTTTTAAGTTCTCTTCCAACCCAAATCATTCTGTGTTTATATGGTTCTATGACACCACCTCATGCCAGAGAAATGAGGAGTAGGTTTCTGTTTCTACCCTGAACCTTTGATACCCGGGATAACCCAACCACCTTGTAACTGGTCCAGCAGGAACAAACAAGGCTTCACCTATCCTCTAGGCCATAATCAAAAGCAATGAAGTGTCGCATGGGCAGACAAAGAGGGAGGGAGAGATTTCATTTCCAATTTTGTCCATAGACATTAGGTATATTGAAAATCAGTGTAACTTCCTTTCAGCATTGAAAGAAACCTGATATGAAAAAGGGGTGCTTATGTAGCATAACATACTGGAAATGACACCAGGTCAACACTATGGCAAGAGAAAATTACAAAAACCACATAGAGACTGAGTTACTTAGAATTTCTGATAGTCTGATATACCTTGCCTCTTTTTTTTTTCTCTCAAAAATGACAAAGGCATACCTAGAAAATTCTGATTAATTTAAATTCATCTTAGATTAATAAATAAATTGATTCATTAGTATTCCACATATATAATCTGATAATGATTGGAATCAATAGCATGAAATTGTCTATTCAATAATTTTTCAATTTTTCCTCTTTGGTTTATATTCTTATCAATAGAAAAAAATATCAAAGTTTTGGCTGAAAGCAGTCAATCATATTTTAATTGTAGAAACACCATAGAATCATTACAGTCTCGGCACTTTAAAATTCTTCCAGTCCTGCAGGGTAAGTTCTGTTGCTTAATGTCATTTTCCTATAAAATAAATGAAACATTTCCCTCCTTTAGGCAAAGTTGAATATTAGAGTGAAAATGTAAACTTACAGAACAAAATTTTTATTTAGCAGAATTCGTGTCTTCTTTCCATTAAAATAAATTAGCATGATAGAGAGTTGGAATGCATAAAGCTGTATGAACCGGTGGTCTGTGCCATTAAGACAATTAGGATAGAAATATTTCAAGGAAAGAGATCTGGTGTGTGGGCTTAGATTTAGGTATGTGCGAGTGACTTTGTCTCTGCAGTACAGTTGGGAAGGGCTGTTATAAGTGCTAAATTAAAATGCCTAAACTAAATGGCATTATTGGTCTGAGTAGGGGGAATTTCAGGACAAATGCACAGGCATTTTTGTATGGCAACAATATGTCAATGAGCTGAAATTTAAGGCTTACTACTCAAAGCATCCACACAACAAATGCTCTTGAAACAAAAATGATAACCAGGAACTTGAGCACAGGGTAATTACAGTCACCAATGAAGTAAATCAGCACAGTACTCAGACCTCAAGACTTAAATCATCTTTCTTGGGAATGGCCCAAACCTTTTACCCAGAAGACTTGCATATGAAAACAATTTGGGAAGCTGATCCTTGCATCCTCAAGCTGTTACCTAGTAACGAACTGCGTGAGTGCTTCCAGTCCATTTTGTAGCAGAGCAGCACAGGTTAGCTTAAATGGCTCTGCCAGACAGCCAGAAAGCCTGGGAAAGTCAATGGCATCAGCATGTTACCAAGGCATTTGGTGGGTTCTCAGGAAGGAGCACGTATGCACAAAATGTTGAATTACAGGAAATTCCAGGGAGAAGTATTTGATACTTAAGAGTAAATTTCTATTGGTGGAATCAGTGCTGCCTAGATCAAGCCAGTGATTAATTACTACTTGGAGCAAGCTGTCACTATCCATCAGCTATGGGGATGTAGGAGCTGTTCGCACCTTCTGACCAGTGGTCATCTTCATCAGTAGTAACTGCTTATTTTTGGAGATAAGCTGCCACTGCTGACCATCTACTTCATGCTACGGCTACTCCTGAGAATAAGCAATCACCGTGGAGCAATATATTATTACTGAAACTGCAAATGCACAGGTATTGACAGCAATGAATTTACCACATAGCAGTACGTAACTGTGATAAGTTGGTATGCCTGCCACATCCATATTCCTCTCTGAATTTCATCCTCCTATCCTTTATCCTCCTCCCTACCTCTTATTCCAGCATCCTCTGCCTGTCTTACCCATGCTCTCCAGACATACTCCTGCCCATATTTTTGCTGCCATGTCCATAAGCTCTGCCAGCATGCAGAGAGGCAGGACCCTAGGAAAGCTGCTGTCAACACCAAATGCCAGGCATTCGGCTGGATGGCTGAGGGCTGACAGGGCCTCTCTAGGCACCTGTGCAGGCTACTGTGCTCTGGGGGAGGTGAGAATGCCAAAGTCCCTGCATGGATGCAGAACTCTGACCAGGCTCCCAGTGTCATGGCATACACTGAAAAGGTGTTGAAACTGGAAAAATGGCGTAGTTACGGCTGCCAAACTTGTGATGGCATTTGCCTAAATGTCTGGCCACAAGGAGTTCAGGAGCCCAGAGACATCAACCAGCTTGAACATGGTTGCACTTTTTCTTCTGTTGTACTTCTAGACAGTATTTGATCCTAACCTGCAATTCATTCACAAGCTGAACAGGACCCTTTTCGAATGAGTCCTGTTTTATAATTAAAACCCTCCAATATATAGATCTGACCCTTCTAGGGATTGAACAGAAGGGTTAAAACTTTGTTTCCCTAACTACTAAACAATTTAGAATTAGAATAAAAATTTATGCAAAATCCTATTAAAAAGCTACTGGTGGGCTCACAACCACTGTTTTCTTAATTTGTTATTGCTGTATTGTCATTTCCAGCAGCCTGTACTTTAAAGAAAGGAATAAGTTTTGTCTCCTGAAACCTTAAAAATAGTTGCCTTGGTCATGTTGGTGAATTCTGCCTATGCAGAATTCAAAAGAATTTAGAATGCAAAAGTCCTCACATGTGTCTCTTTTGGTGGACCTGAGTACTCCAAAACTGAACAGGAATATGAGCTTTTGACACTGTTGGGACATGGTGAACATCCTTCAGATGGACACAAAGAAAAGGCTGCTGTTACCTTCAAGTTGTTTGATGCTTTTCCATTGATTTAATTATGTGTAGAACAAACCTTTTCTATCTGTCTGAGAGCTGTCATGAGCAATTATTGTATTTAATAAATAATTGCTTAGTGTTACATATATCACGTAACCCAGCTCGTTTTCTACAAGTTGCCCTCTAGCCTCTTGAAGTTTTTAATTTGGCACTTTCTGTGTTCACGCCTTACTTTTTACTTAAGAATTCAAAGGTCTCTACAGGTTCGTTACAGATTTTGTTTCTTTATTGCACATATTCATTACAGTTCTGGCAATAAAGAGTGTTTCCCTGTTTCTCTTTTATCTTCCCTTTCTGAACTTTGTTACAATGATTCAAAGGGAAACAGAGAGAGTTTAATGTGATTCTGACAGAGTTTTGTTAGTCAGGAGGTAACAAAACCCAGGCTTCTCTATTTGATTTTGCTCCTTTACATATATAGAATATAACATCTACATAATGGTTTCAAATAGGAATATTAAAAGCAAGTGACCTTATAGTCAAGTATATATTGCTTGTTATATATTGACACAGAATTAATTAAAATAGAAAGTATGGGCCAAATGTGGCTCAAGATGTAGTGAAAAAGAAAATAAATGGCTGATCAAACATTATGTACTGCATTTCACACACTCTCTTTGTCACAAGCAGGGTCAAACACCTGTCACAGAGGAGAAAGATTGCTGACATATTCTAAACCGCTGCAATGGAGAGGTGTCAAACAATTTGTTCCTCATTTAGTTAATGAAATCCACACTCTCCAGGGCACTAGAGAAAGTGACAACAGATAGCTCACTGCTGCTGCTTGTATCCCAGGCTCTGCTTTGTCACTGACCATTAAAGGTCTTCAGCATCAGCTACCCAAATGCAGCTGCTTGATCTGGACATGAATCTCTTGATGCTATGGATAAGGCATGAAAGGGAAAAGAGAATCCTCAGTCTTCTCTATTAAAACCATTTTGGTTTGTGTAAATTAATGACCACAGAATCAAAACTAGCCTGGACAGGAAGGGGCATGGTGGGATGGGATATGACAACAGGGTGATTGAATGTAAAACCTGCTGTAGGACTAATGGCAGAAGAAACAAGTGCCTTCTTCTTTCAATCTTTATTTTGTTAGGCAAATAGAACAGTTCCATTATAAGAAACTGAGAGAAACATGCCTCAGAAGAAATGTCTTGAAGTACCTATCCAGGATGTGGGGAGTGGTAACAGAATTTTTCATGTTTTAGATAATGCCATTGCTAGACATGCTGTGATATGCTTTTGAAGTATTATCCTGCCAAAGTCTATTTTTTATGTTTCAGACAGTTTGGTTAAAAATGCATAAAAAATGATGAATCTTTTGTCTGATAATTTTTTTCAATTAAAAAAATATTTCATCGCTGAGCAGCTTTATTTGCAATGAACAAATCAGACTAGACAGTGTCACTGCCAATCTCTTTGGTGCTCTGTCTTGTGTTCAAATTATTCTAAAAGGGATATATGCCCTTGTACTCTGTGAAATGTCTGAAATGCATCTAGTATCAAAAGAATATGAGTTGTTGGCAGACTATGAATACTTTTTGTTTCAATATGATTTTTAGCCAAATAAAAGAGTCAAAGAATTCCAGCTGGAACTGGACCCTGGGTTATTTTTCTATGTGATAGTATTATCAAACCCCTTTATTTTCAAATATCTTTCCAAAAGAAATCATGACTTTTCCAAAAATTTTGATTACCATCCCTTTTATTTTTGCATGTGTTCATCCACTGCTTTCAAAAATTGTGAGCACAGAATTACTTTGTTTTTTTAAATATGAAAATGTTTAGAAGCCATGGTACCTTGTAGAATGCAAAATTTCATGCTGAGAATGAAATTATTGTTAAACAAATTAGGAGAAAATGCATTACTGTGATTTTGTATAGTTAAAGTAGAAATTTCTGATCATTAAATCCCATTTTCATAACTTTTGCAACAATGTCTAGCAATGCAGATATACTTGTACTGTTTCAGCTTATATTGTGAGTGCTTGTCCACTTCTTTCTGTACTCCTTGAAAATTCGTACAAATCAGCATACACTAAATCCTGATGACACTGTTTTAACCAAATATAGAGACATAGATTTTGGGGGAAGATGGATCCTTTGAATGAAAAGAATTCCAGTTGCAAAAAACCAGTAACCTTGATTAAGAAGATTCTTAAATGAAATATTAAAATTTTTTAAGGTTACTTCTTTATGAATCAGTGTCTTTAAACAACATTTTTTAAAATTCATTTTGCAGTGTTGTTTTTTAAGGTTTCTGTACTTAAGAGTTCACAAAGATTAAAGAAGTGTAGGTTTGTACTGTTCCTCATAAAACTTGCAGAGGACAATCCTGTTCTCATTAAAGACAAGGGGAAATAGTGATCTTTGAGGATGCATCTATTATTTTGTCTTTCCATTTTCCTTTCCCTTTTCCTTTCTTTTTCCCATTTTCATTCCCATTTCCCCTTTCTGTTTCTTCCTGCTTTCTCTCCCTCCTTCCTCCTTCCTCCTTTTCCCTTTCCCTCTCCCCTTTCCTTTTAACTCTACATTTTTCCTTTCCTCTAGTCTTCTTTCCATCTTTCTCTTCTTCCTGCCTCAAGCTCTGGAGAAGTTTTGACTGGGTCTGGAGATCACTGTGATCACCTAAGCAGAACTGAAAACATTTGCTAATCCATTTGACCCTCATATTTGGAAGGTCTTTGAATTCGATCCAAAACTGTACGTGGACAATCCTACACAACATTATAGACACTTTGACTTGGCAGTGGCTCACGGTGTGCATTCCTCCGACAGGACGTGTCCAGTTCCTTTCCAGCAGTTAGTGTGCAGCATACATTTAGCTCCCAACTTTTTAGCAAGCGAGTGATTTCTGAATGTCTGTTTGCTCTGTGGTCTGAACAAACAGAACTGAAACTATGGGGTGCTTGCATGCTGTTTAATATGTACATTAGTGCCACTGGGGATATGCTTATTGTTAAAAGTATTTTTCTCTTCCCTGGCCAAGTGATGTTGTTTTTAATAATAATAAATAGCAAATAGCAGACCCTGTGCACATGTGAATGGATTAACAGTTACAAGCAGGTGCCATTCTCCAAGTATCTGTGAGAATAAAGCATTAGTCCACCTAGCAAGCAACAATAATAATGATCTTTTGATGCTCTAGAGTTCAACCTGAGAAGGCAAAGTGAATTCACATAGTGAGTATAACAGGTCCATGGAGACCATCTTGTCAGTCTTGTCAAATACCAAGCTGATGCTTGTTCAGCTGCCTGTAAGGTTTTTCTGCTCATCACAATCAAGATTAATAGAAAAAAAGGTGAAACTTGAACAGTTTCTCCAGTATCCTTCTGACCCCTGTACTTAAATCATAATGGGTCACATTGGAGCTGCTGGACACATTTACTGTTTGAAGAGATTTATCCAGAAATTATTTTTTCATGACACCTGTGTGGGGTGAAGTTGTATAAAGATAATGTGGGGATGGAATTTTTATCTTTTGATTTAATAATTTTGCAAAGTGCCTTCAGATTTCCGCAGCTTGAAGATATCCTTAAGCAGTAGTAATTTGTAGGCTCTTATCCTTATTTTAGATGAATCTCCTTTCACAACTATTCACATAATTCTGCTTAGAGTAATGAATTAAAAAGGAAGAAACTATTAGCAATTAAAATGATGTGCACCATCAGGTTTCTAGTAAAGCAACTAGGAGAAGTAAATTAGACAACCTCTACCTTAATTTGCTAACAGGTACATGGGGTTTTTTAATTTGATAGTAGTCTTTTTCTGCCTAAAAGTCAAAATCAGAATGATAAAAAGAGGAAAAGTAAATGTTACGAGTTATGTTTTTTAAAAGATTCATAAATAAGAGTGGTTTTGGTTTTTTAATCTAATGATGCTGCAACTTCTATATTGAGATTTTCAAAAGAGTACATTATTGAATATGTTTGGAAACATGGCAACTTACCTCAATGCATAAATGCATAAAAGCAGGCAAGAAGGTCCCTGTTTTCCCAGCTCCCTGAGAATCCCACTCATTAGGCTACCTCCACTGACTTCAAATGACTATAGCTAGCAAGTATTGGCAATTTTAAGTTAATTTTTCTTACCTTCCCTGCTCTCTGATTTTGCAGTCTCCCTTTGGCAACAACCAGAGATGCATGACGTTTGGTCTCCCAAGCCACATCTCCTTCAAGCAGTGAGTCGCATCACCCTTATTCCTCCCAAACTCTGAGACTGAATTACCTTCTCAGCACTGGGTAGGACAGAGCCAGACTCTCCAAATGACTCCCTGATCCATCAGTTTTATTGTCACATCTGCTTCTCTGTATGTCCCTTCACTCTTTCCTTCACAGTTTCCCAGCTACCAAGTTGAAAGACAATATTTCCTGTTTCCCTCTCTCAGCTCAGCTCCAATTGCAGGGCCAATTACCTCTGCACAATTGTTATTTCAGCTTTCCACCAGTTACCCGGTCCAGCAATTTCTTGAGCCACATTAGTGATTCCTTTCGAGTTCAGGCTGCACTCTGTATATTGTGTTTTTTCACACTGAACTCTGTTGTTCTGTATAAGTCTGAGATGCTCAAAAATACAGCAAGTGCCTAAGCAGTTGTCCCCTGCTCTGTGTGAGGACCCCAAGCACACTCTTGCAGTAATAAGAAATCCTATTAGCCCAATTAGTACGTCTGATTTTGAACACTGTCTACAGATTACTCAGTGCCAACTTAAAGACTGATGCAATAAAAACCAGCCTCTTCAGGGAGACAGAGCCCTGCATATTGAAATAACAATATATCTGTGTTGTTTGAGAGCTGGAGTGTGTGTCTTCCCAAAAATCTGCTCAAAGACCCAGCATGAAAATATAGGAGTACAATTTCTACTGGGAAAATATATGGTTAAGATAACTCTGTGGAACCTACTTGCTCTCCTCTCTGCCAAAGTAATTTTTTCTCTTACTCTTTGGCCAAATTTTCATAGCATGCTGAACCCCATCTTTG
>VZTN01007902.1:274651-285358 GCA_013400515.1 Erpornis zantholeuca | reverse complement strand
TATTACATACTTTTGAGGTAGAACAAACTAATTTTAACCATATCTCACAATGTGGGCACGAGGCATTCACGCAGTTTGCTTCACTTCCTGTGTTCTAGCTGAATCACTCTCTCATAGCCCTTTTCTATTTAGCCTAAGTAACAGGCCAGAGACATGATTTTACAAGGCCTTTCCTCTACAAAGCTTTACTTATAGGGAACATTTTGGTATTTTTTTTCTTGGTTGATCTTCATCTAGTTGTTCTGTGATGCCTTTGGGCCCAATCCCAAAGCATGAAAGGTGAAATTGAATATTTTTATGCATTCAACAGATTTTAAGTCATACTTTCAATGTCGTTAAAAAGGGATTTGGGATCACCTTCACTGTTGGTTTATAGGATGAGCCTGAGGGAATGGCAGATTTCTTATTGTGTTCCCAAGGTCAGACTACAAGACACTTGCTCAAACTGACCCCAACTCTTCAGTGCCAGTATTTTGGCTTCCATTCTTTTTTTTGTTTGTTGGTTTATTTTTCTCTCTGGATTAGAAGGATCTGCAGGAAACTTAGGACAAGTCACTAAAAAAATGAAATGACTCATCCAATAAGGCAGTCAAAGATGTAATTAGATTCCAAAATGAGTAAATCTGGTTGGTTCATGGCAGTATGGAGCAGGTGCCAAGCATGACAATCATCTTTGTGGGGGTGGAAAGCCCTTTCTGTTGGTGCAGAGCAAGGAGGTTGGGGGACGGAGGGTGCCAAATATCTGTCGATAACTCTGTAGAGGGAACACATGGGGGGAGGCAGAGACATGCCATCAATAACTACAGCTCGCTGTGTCTGCCATGATCCCTGGAGCAGAACCTTGCTGTGAGAGTCCCAGCATGCAGTGTACTCTGAGATCCCTCTCCAGGGCTAGTCATTTATCTTTCTCTGTGGCAACCAGGCGAAAAAGAAATGAAAATTTTTAAACAATGACAAGGGGAAAATTCAGGAAAGTGGAATGTTTGACAAATATCAGTTCAAAGACATCTAATGAACTGTGATTAAATATTTAATGTTTCAATTAGGGTTTGAATGAAACAGAATCCAGGTCCACATAAAAGCTACCAGTGCCTTCAATTCTGGTCCCTACCTTAACTTTTATGTTTAATCTGTCTGTTGTGTAGGAAAGCTTCACACTGGGTTCTGACCTGGAGGTTTGCTAACCTTGTTTTGCACATTGGTGTCAGAGGAAGTGGAAGAAGGATGGTTGTGTGGTGCCCTTCAGGCACTGCCTCTTGGTGGAAGGAACAGGTTTCCCATGGTTTGCTCACACCAGGTCCTTCCTGGTCCCTGAAGCAAGTCGTGTATGAATAAGATAGAAACTGCAGGCTGATGTCCTAATGGAAAATAGAGAGATTAAATGCAGGCTGGCACAATGGGGACCCTGAAAAATTTGTAAATGTTAACACACTTTTGGTTCACTTAATTCTTGCTTTGGTGAGAGGAGTGAATATCTCCCCATTTCCTACAGCTTAGTTAAATCTATGTTTACAGCAGGGGCCACTTGAGGCTTGTCTGACTCAGAGGCTTTTGCTTTGTTCCTCTCCCTGCCATGGCACTGAGGTGCACTCCAAGACTGTTTTACTTCCATTACAGCCTTGACCAGCCCTTCACTTCCTGAAACAACTGCCACCAGTTAAAATGAAACACCTGCACATATCACACCTTTTAAAATTTAGTCCTGTTCAGTTTGCAAATCTTCTTTTCTAAAAAGCTGTGCTTTCAAAAATTACATATTGGAAAGTGTAAGATATAAATTTATTGTAAAAGGAAAGTGATTTAAAGATTTTAGTATAATTTAATGTAATTCCAAATAATATTCTGTATCATTTTACCTATAATAGAATCTTTTTGATGATGGAAAGTTTTCTGTAATTCTGTCCTACTCTCTGGCAATGATTCATATCCTGGTTGAAAGGATTTACATACCTATTACTGTAATCTTTTATATTAATAATTTTCACATCAACTACCCAGTAATATTTTATAGAGATATCTTTCTCATTCTAAAAAATTCCTTCCTGCCTTTTATAACTATACAGACACCAAAAAGACAAAAAATGTGCCATTTGGAAAGGAGCTTGTTGATACCCCTTACTGTTTGGAGAGATTGTCATCTGGAAGTTCCCCCAAACTGACAACAACCTTCATTTCATAACACACCATTAGCCTCAACTACAAAGGCACTGAAATCAGGATGCAGATAATTTTTTCGTGGAGTCAAAGATTTCAAAAAATAGACTCTAGAATGATTACTTGTTCACAGATATTTTGAAAACAGTCAGAAGTTGTTTGGGACAACTATACTGACAAGGACAAAAGGCCAAGAAGAGGTCTCTTGTCCTGCTTTTGTTGTCACTAATGAGATTTTTTTTTCCTCATTGTAAATGACTTTTCACTTGCTGAAAAACAGACTTAAAGAGGACTAATAGGTGAGCTTCTAATGAGTCACTGTCTCCACATGACCTCAAAAAACTGTCAGGCACAGTGCACAATGTATCCAGATGTTTGGTGTTCATTTTGTTCTCACTCTTGGACAGGAGATCAGTGTATGCTGTTTAGGGATGTTCCATCCATGGTGGTTTCAAAGCAATTGTTAGAGGAATAATTTATTTTTCCTTTCTGAAAGGATTTCTGATTGTGGACCTTAGCATTGCTGTAATAGAAT
The DNA here is from genome assembly GCA_013400515.1 of Erpornis zantholeuca. Taxonomy (NCBI): domain Eukaryota; kingdom Metazoa; phylum Chordata; class Aves; order Passeriformes; family Timaliidae; genus Erpornis; species Erpornis zantholeuca. Next base: position 282,669 of record VZTN01007902.1, on the reverse strand, counting down.
TATTTTTATTTGGAGACACTGAGTACCTGGCGTGAAGGTGAAGCTTCCTTCAGCTTGAAGTTTTGTGTCCTTTATGGACATGTTGGTAAGTGCTGCCTAGAAATGCTTGGAGAATAGCACAAATGAGCAGTTCCTCCACATGTGGTACATCAGAGTTATTAATTGTATGAGTCTGTCTCCTAAAAGTTCCTTTGTAAAGAGATTAATCAGACTGGATGAAAAAAGGAATTTTAACACTTCAAAGGGTTGTTGTCGTAGTAATAACATCATAGTCTAACCAATTAAACTCACTTGTATTTTAAATAAAGTAACATCCTTCCTATAAATGGCAGTTCATTTTTTCAGTCTCTCATACTCATTGGAAGAGAAATTCATTCCACTCTTGTAGCAATTCTTTTAAGCAGCAATTCAGATTGGCTTTATCCTTCAGGATAGAAAGGGATTTCAAATATACAAGTGCAAAATGGAGTCAGACCCATTATCCAAGGCAGGGGAACAGGACAACATGATACTTTCCAGAGGTGTCCTAACTTAATTTTTCCCCATTCACGTTTGTGTTCTCAGAAAGCAATTCAAGTTATGTAGTAATCAATGAAGGATTCAGAGTAAATTCCAATTATTGATTTTCCTGGTAGTTGAGAACCTCTTTCTTTTACCATGCTTCTAAACTCACAGGCTGAGTTTTCTTCCCTTCCAGTACCACAGCTGCACGGAGCATAACTGGTATTTCTGATTTGATCCTGCACTGTAGTGCACAAGTGACCAATCTTATGCATTTATACCTTCTTATGAAGAACAGGATCAACTGCAGGCTCACAGATTCCAGAATAAAAACATCAAAGGGAACCATTGTATTCAGGTGGCCTGACCTGTGGTGTAGTACACATCTATGGACCTCCCTGAATTTATCTGTGTGAGAAGAAGATAATATAGTTTCCAGGCCACTGTGATTTTGCTGCAAGTCCTGTACAATTCTCTGCAACTGCCATTCCAATCTTTTTGTATTTAAATTGTGGGTCTCAGCCTAGCTTGGTGGCCCAGCTACAGACTTAAGTCTATAACATTTGTCTGCATGATCAAAGATCTCATTATCCACAAATATGTTCAGTTGTTACCCATCCTTACAGGTGAGATAGATTAGTACTCAGATGGAGAAGAAGACTATTTAAAATATTAATCACAATATTTGTTCCAATATTGCAATGAAAGTATTGCGACTCCCCAAAGCAGCCACAATTATGAATTTTATCAGGTGTTCAAAAACTTCTTCATTCTCTTTTTTTTCCATCCTAGAAAGGAGAGTTATGCTTTTGGAATTTGCCTATTTCCCTAAATAATGGGAATTGCAATTAAGTGATTTGTACATACAAGAACTTTTCTGTTGAAAACATCTCCTCTTGAGTGAAGAAAGTGTAGAAGAGAGCCATTAGCATGCTGGAAAATGGGAAAAGTAAAGCAAAAGTCCTATGTCCTGTAGCCTAAGAGTCTGGAAGTAGTTATGTGAGAGGGTAAAAAACCCAGAAAGTTCTTTAAAATGCTCCAAATATATCACTCTCAAGGCTGGGGTCATTGTCAGCAGTATAAGCCATGCTATTGCAATCCAGTAAACCAGACATGTCCTGGCTGCACCCAAAACTCCGTGGGCAGCAGGTGAGGGAGGGCATTCTGCCCCTCTGCTCCCCTCTGGTGAGACCTCACCTGAAGGGTGCCATGGGACTTTTGACAAGGGCATAGAGTGATGAGAGAAAGGGGAATGGGTTTAAATTGGGAGTAAGTTTTGATTGGATATTAGGATTAAATTCTTCCCTGTGACAATGGTGAGACACAGAGAAGCTGTGGATGCCCCATCCCTGGAAGTTTTCAAGGCCAGGTTGGATAACCTGAGCAACCTGGTCAAGTGGGAGGTGTCCCATGGCAGGGGTTTGGAATGAGATGATCTTTGAGGTCACTTTAAACCCAAAACATTCTGTGATTCTATGATTCCCCATAGAAATCCTGTTTAACATTTAAAACATTTAATGTCCTAATGAAAAATAAAAAAGATAATGTGTGTATCTGGACTCTGCTTCTCTTTGATTTTGTGGCATCTTTGTTCTAAGCAGTTTTCTTCTCTCAGTAGAGCACCCAAGAATTTCCAGAGGACAAGAGATGCAAGACAATGAAAGCAGTAGTGGGTGTAATATTTTCCTTCCACTTTCAGGCAAATCAGTCCTTCATTAGGGTTTGAAACAGGTGAAAAGGATAGAATAGGAAAAACTGACACCTGTTTATTGCCATTAGGACTATGGTAAGTGTGTGTGACTGTTCTGGAGACCTTGCTGTCACCAGGCACCCAAGGCTGTGCCCAATTGGCAGCTTGTGCTTTCTAAACAGAGCAAACATGAAATGAGCAGCAAACCTTTTTTATGTCAGGAAAGCAGAAAGTGTTGGGTCTCTGTACTGTCCAGTTACACATCAAAACTTGCATTTAATCTTGCCAATGAAAATCAAAAATTTAAAAGGGAGTAATGATTTTAGCATCCAGGAAAAAAGAGAATCTCTGAATACTTATGCTGGAAAGTGTTTGGCTTTTATCCTGTGCCAGTAAGCAAATAGAGGATGCTTTTTAACTTATATTGAGTTTATAATTGTAAACTGCAATAACAACAGTATCAAATTAAAAGTCCACACAGTACTAGCTCTTGCTTTAAGGACTTGATTGTATCTCATAATGCACAAAAGGATGTAAGTTGGACAACAATCATCTTCAAGCACAGGCGTTTTCAAGGTTTCTACGAGGCCATAAAAGTATCTATTGAAATTCCCCATATGTGAAGCCTGAGATGAATCTTTCATGCTTGATGTTAGATGTTCATCTAGTCCCTTGTGAGCTTGTGATAGACATTCCTTTCTGGTTTTCACTCCAGCAAAAGCTGATACACTGCATGCAGGATGGTTCTGTGGATGTGGCTTAAAATACTACTGAAACACCATGTCTAGACCTCCTTTAGCTGTACAAATGCTAAAACTATATTGTTCCTTATAAAAGGTATCATAAAAGGCAGGAGTAGCATTACAGAAGTTCCTTTCTGCCTCTGGAGACACACATGAGTCTTAACCTTCACATTTTCAGGTCACTGTTAGGATACCACATGATCATGGTTTTTCTCCAGAAAGCTCTGATATTTCATTTTTGGCATCAGCAAAATGTATTTATTGAATAAGCACAGGTTCTATGACATTTCAAACACATATGGGAATAAAACAAAACCTGGAAAAAACTGGGAAACACAAACTGGGAAGAAACCCCAGGAAATGCTTATTAGAAACTTCTCACAGTTGAGTAGAATGGTGTGGAAGGGAGTGTGTTTGTTTAGGAACTGTGCATTGAAGGAAAGTCCTCTCAATAGATTGTTGGGCCATTTCTCTGAAAAACACACAGGGTTGCTGCATCTCATGGATTTTAGCTGTATTGCTGTCTAAGCAGCTTGTGGTGGAACAGATTCTGCCTGCCCAGTTCCTCTCTGAGGCAGCTCATGAGCCACTCTGCAGGGGACTGTGGTGCTGCACCAATTAATTTGGATGTAAATAGGATGAGGATCTACATTCCCTCCATGAGCTTAACGTGATGAACAAGTAAAACACAAACAAGCAACATTTTTGCAATGGCATTTTCATTTTCTTTATCCAACCACCTGTGGTAAAGCTGGGTGGAACTCTCCTCACTAATTGCCTTTCCTTCCAAACCAAGCTTACCTCCAGCTGGGGGTGCTGCAGGGGTCAGCAAATCTTTGGGCACCTCACTAGAGTGAGTCTGATAAAGCACACACTGGTCTTAGTATTAAGCAGGAAATTGGATAAACAAGGAGTACTTGGGATCAATGAAAAGATCTTTCAAACTATCAAGTTATGCAACAGCTTTTACTGAAGTTAGATATTATTCCCTGGAGGAATTGCTGGGAAGTCTAAGCTTAGCAAGAAAGGGAAGACTTCTGGAGATGCTATGGAAGCACTGGGGCTCCTCTGAAATACTTAGGGATGTTGCTACCAGGAAGCAATTCTAACTACACCAAGCAGGGATGGACAGGGATAAAAAGTGAGATAGAATCAGTCATAAGGTTGTTATAGTTGTTTGATGGATCTTTGAAATACTTAGCAGTGTTATACACAGATAATCTACTTTTGACATGAAAAGGAGCCTTTTGAATGGATGAATGGCAAACATGCTTATCTCATTAATATAAACCTGAAATTTTGAAGTTGTTATCATATCTGTTCCTGTCTTTTCTCTTAGACCCCTTTGAAACCCACGTGCTGTGATGTGGGAAGGGTAGAAGGAAAACGAAGGCCTGGTTGCAAAATAAAAGCCATGTTTCACAATGTGTCAAGAATCTCATGGCTTTCTTTTCTCTAGTCTTTTGAAAACATCTTTTATAAATTTCTCTCAAAGGAATGTATGAAAGAGATGCATCTTGGAATATCATCTTGGCTACAGCAATAAATTGCAGCTTCATACACATTTACAGTGATTTCCTACCCACCAAGCAATTAGTTATCTGGTAATGTTTCCCCTTTGTCTCACTTGTACCCTGATATGATACCATTGTGTTTACTCATTGACTCTCAACTGAGACCTGGAAAACATTATCGAAGAGTAACTGTGCAAAGCAGACCATTAAAAAAAATCCTGACCAGTTCTTGCACATTCATTTATAAGTGTAAAACACTCCTTTCATCCTCATGCTTTGTTGTTTAGAAGGTCTCCAAAGATGCCCTCTTTTGAAGACTAAAGAGGTATTTTATTTGTATCTCTTTGGTTTGATAGAAAATAATTAGTTATGATAGTGTGCATAGAAATTGGGAGCTGAAATTGCAATACAGGCAGGAATAAAATAGTAGCAGCAGTGTTTTCCATGCAGTTTTTCATTCCAAGGGAAAATTGCCTGTATTTTCAGCTGATATCTGAAATATATTAGACTCAATTCTTTGTTTTCCAGTTTGTGTCATCTTCTCTGTAAGGTCCATGTGAAAAGCTACAAATGGGTGTGATAAAATGTTACATCTGGTTTGAAATGTTATGAATGAGTTCACTCTGAGGGAAGCAAAGATGGGCTCCAAAAGCTTTGCTTTCCACTTATCTTGCCATTCTGGTTTGAACCCCTTTTTCCAAATAGGCCTTATCTCTTCTTGCACCTGCATGAAAGATGGGGTGAGATGAGACCACATTGCACCAATTTGCATTTTAACCTCCCTCCAGGAGAGGTTACTTGGTTACACAAAGCAACATGCTATTGACTTCACCATTCTCAAAAAAATTCATAATGGATCCAGATTAGAGTTTAGGATTATAAATATTGCATTTCAGGTTAAAAAGTAAAGTATGACCTCTGCCTAACAAGGCTTTTTTGTTTAGAAAAGAAAGCTGAGAAATAGAGTAGATAGAAAAGGTTGGAGAAGAGTTAAAAAGGGATATTTTTCATGAAGATAAATAATTTCTTTGTTCTCCTTAGTATTTAATTCTCCTTCTCCCTTGGGCGTGACCTCTTCCATCCTAGTATCAACAATCCACTGCATTAATATGATGTTTGCTCCCTTTTCTAGACGATTAATGAAAGTACTCAATCTTCAGTTCACTAATTAAAGTTGACCTTGATAAGGACAGCCTAGATAGACATTAGGGAATGGAAAGCAAGTAGGAAGAAATCTTTCTTGGTGAGGATATCTGGGTAGGAAATGTTTATGTGATGAAAATTGTCAATCTGAAGAAAGACAATTTTAAGAGAAAATTTTCTTCTAAGGGAAAGTGCAGAAGATTCCTGAAAATTTGGTGATGTGTCACAATCCATCAGAAACCAAACAGCTTAGCCTATGTCTAGCAAAGAAGATGTGGAGAACATCATGGTCCAGTGTTTACCAGACATGAATATTGGGATTCCACACCCTGAATCTGCCAGCAGAAATGATTACCAGTTTTCCAGTAAATCTCAGTTTACCTAAAAGCTTATAATACACAATGCTTGTGAAGAGTAGTTTAAAGGATCTTCACTTAGATGACCATATTCAACAAAGCAAAATAGGATTTGTGAGTAAAGCAGGGTCTTTTCCCAGAAAGTCAGACAATTGTATTGGATTTGTCATTTGACACTTTTTCATCTGAAATTTTCATTACTTTGACACAAAAGGGTACAATTTATAATCAGAGTAAGAGTAAACAGAGTAATACTGAAATAAAATAATTTATCTGAAGGATGCCATGAGAAAAAAAAAGAATCTTATTTATCAGGGAACACATTAGTGTGAGGAAATATGAGCCCTTCAGCCCACACATTCAAGGAAAAGAGGAAATGTCCTCAAGTTGTGCCAGGAGAGGTTTAGATAAGAGAAAGAACTCCTTCCTTGAAAGGTTTATACAGCACTGGAAACAGGTGCCCAGTCACCATTCCTGGAGGTATTTAAAAGACATGTAGGTGCAGCCCTCAGGAACATGGTTTAATGGGATTGGCAGAGCTGGGATAATGGTTTCACTAAAGTTTTTTCCAACCTAAAACATTCTATGATTCTGTGATCGTATAATTGGTATTTATAGTCTGCTATCTGTCTCCCACAACTTTGCAAATGTTGCCTGCTGTTCTCAAAAGCCAAAAATATGTAAACAAACTTAATAACTTGAGGAAAGTTTTTAGACTTGAACTTCAAAAGTTGACATATCAGCACCAGATAAGAAGTGAACAGAGTATGTCTGGACTGAGTGCTAATAATTTTATTAAAATCTTAAAAATTAACCAAATGATTTTGTGGCAATGAAATAATACAATTGATCTCCAGTAAAATCTCTGCAGTGTGCTGACACAGGTTCTATACCCTCAGGTCAGCCTTGATTTGCTCAGTTGCAGATCCATCTGGCTAGCAAGTTCCCTAGCTTGAATCATAAATCATTAAAAAGTTATTCTGTTATTCTCAGCACTGATGTTCCAGTTTGTTGGTGCTCTTCTTGTGCAGGGGCACAACACAGCTAAACAAGTCATTGTTTGACTTATGCAGCAATTCTGTGAGAGGCTGGTAAAATGTTCAGAATCACTAATGCCTGTTTTGTGTCCACTGGCAGTGACCTCTCCGCGAGAGGCTCAGAAAAGCACAGCTTGTGCTGAGATTTACCACTAGGAGCAGCTAAAATCTCTGCTGTTGCTAGGTAGATGTTATGGAAGAAGGCAATATTATCTATTATCTTTAACTATTTAATTAACTATTGTTAGTTAAGCAAGAAATGTTCAGCATGACTGTATCTCTGATATTTTATCTTTTCAATCAATCCAAATAGGCATTGCAGATGTGTGCTGAAATTTTCTGGAGACATCCTTCATTCTTGCAGCCTCCCTTTTCTGGTAAGCATTTACTGTGGCCTCCATTGTAGTAGTTCCTGTGCACCAATGACATCTCCCTCCTAGAAATTCCCAGATATATATGTAGGAATACAAGTGGTGCATGGGAAATGGGATCAATGCCACTGTCTGAAACAGCACCATGAAAAGAGTCTTGAATGAAGGTACTGGACATCTAACCAGTGTTCATTACCATAGAACCTGGCTACCACATCCTAATGTATTGAAATTTCATCAAGACAGCTTTGGACCTGGGGTGGAGGATGAGGGAGGTGAGCACACAAGTTGTCATGAACCTTCATAGTGTTCTTAACTAATTTACTAGAACTTTACTNCACAGTGTTCTTAACTAATTTGCTAGACCTTTACTTCCAATTGTTGGTGTTAATTGATGCTGCTTCTACAGATGACTCAATGGGCTGTTGTTCAGGGCCAGCTGGCTGTGTGGGGGGAAGGAAATGTCAGGGTTGTACATACGTCAGAGAGTAAGAAAGGTCTCATATCTTAAAAATGGGTACAAACAAATGAGACCCTCCACCTTCATTGGCCTGCTAAGAGATAGGGCTGAGTTGTATGGTATGAGTGAGATGTAGAAGGCAGCAGAAAAACCTTGAAAATGCATCAGTAGTGCATAGTTTCCTGTACCAGGGGGATGGAGGG
>VZTN01007902.1:156560-269407 GCA_013400515.1 Erpornis zantholeuca | reverse complement strand
CAGGTCACAGGTGTTGAAGGTCAGAAGCTTTCATGCACACAAGAAATGATTGTGGTGTGAAGTATGCTAATTCAGAGGGAGAAGTTCAGATATGCACACAGTGAGAAAATTAAAGACACAATTCCTCATGGATCCTTTGACACCACAAATGAAGATTTATTTTATTGCAGCCACTCTGTGTGAGCTAAATTGATTTTACTAGAAGGTCTCCAACAGACATTCCACTCACTTTCCTCTATGCAGTGAAGGACAGTGTCATGAAAACCTTTGAAGGCAGATGCAAGAAAGATATTCCCATTTGAGGTCGGGGTTTGGTTCAGAGTCATCTTTGAAATGAAAAATCTTTAAAATCTTTTAGTCAGAGAAGGTGGGATAGAGAAAGCAAATAAATATTGATGAGGTATGAAACTGAGGATATAACACCACATTCATTAGGTTGCTCTCTCCTGAGCTTCTGGGATATTTTATGCATTTTAAATTAACTAGTTTAGCAGAGGCCAGGTTAATTCTTACCCCCTGGAAATGCACACATATGTATGTATCTATTGAATATCTTTCTGGAAGCAGGAGGTATTCATCAAATGCATAATTTGCTCTGTAAATTTTCATTTTAAATTGAAAAATGTCTCATAAATAACGATTTGAAGACTCAAGAACATGAGGCCAACAGTGAAATAAAAAACATGAGGAAAATAAACATACTCACATGCAGAGAGAATCAACCACAACGAGGTCTATTGAAAGCATTACGGCAACCTTGTTATACCATTTATGTCCCAGTTCTGCGGGGAAATTAATCCATTCAAAGTTTCCTGTTGAGTTCTCTGGCAATTTTTATGGCAAATTTGTGTTGAAAGAAATTCTAAACATTTTTCCACAGATATGCTTTTATCCCAGCTTTGACACCAACTCTTTCTGTTGCCTCAGGCAAATTCCATCCATTGATTAAAACTTTGAGCTTTTCCAGAGTTGGTTTGCTGCCTTTGTGAAGGCTGTCACATTTATGGAATAAAGTGCTTGGATTATACTCAAACTTCATGCAATGGAAAGTTATCCATGAGACTCCTTGTACCCACAACTGTCTTTGCTCCTTGATAAATGAGGGGTGCACCTGCTGTTCATGTGTTACTTTCATGATCAGTGCTCCAAGCTCATATCCCTCGATACTCTCTGGGTCTCTGTTCCTTTGTGTGTTTCCTGGAGTAACTGGCCTGGTTGTGGCTCAGGCTTTACCTCCTTTGGAGCCTGTACCAAAGTACCTTAGTTAAGGGGGTCAAGTGCATCCATCTGAGGTCTGCACAATTGATAATACACATTTACAGTCTGTTTTGATATTATCCAAGCCTAACTAAAAATCAGAGGATTTTCCGATCAGCTTTTCCATAAGAAATATTTTGGGCTCTAGATGCAAGCTGTGACAATGTTAGAAATCCTTGAATGCTTTACCAGTTTACTGCTGGCGTTCCTGTTGGCACATCAGTCCCCACATTGTGAGACCAAACCAAAGTCAGTTCTGACAGAGCTCAGCTCATTGCTTTCACCCTGAAATGAAAGTCAAGCTAGAAAACTGCTGAAACCAGCTGTTTGTTGCAGCTTTTTCCCAGTGCCTGATTGCTTCCTGGATGTCCATGACACTAGAGTTGGCACATTGGCCTGATCCTGCCTCCTCAGCATCAGGTCTGGGGGACAGCACAGCAAAATTTAACATGAAAGAGATACCACCACTTATGTCCTTTGATATCTCAGGCTGCTGTTTGTCTTCATTCATCTTTCAACCTTGGTGGTCTGTTTCAGTGGAGCAACCCTTAAATTAAAGGGGACTGTTGAGTGGCCAGAATTGCTGCCTGTGGCAGTGTTATCCTGGCACTGCTTTCAGACTCATGCAGCCTTGTCACTCTCTACAACTCCCTTAGAAGATGTTGTAGCCAGCTGGGGTTTGGCCTCTTCTCCCAGACAACCATCAACAGGAAAAGAGATGTCCACAGGCTGTGCCAGGGGAGGTTCAGGTTGGATATCAGGAAGAATTTCTTCACTGAGAAGGCCATCAAGCATCGGAATAAACTGACTAGGGAAGTGGTGGGGTCACCATAGAAATTACTGGATGTGTCCCTTAGTGCCATGGTTTGGGCTTGGTGATCCTGGAGACCTTTTCCACCCTTAATGGCTCTGGCATTCTATGATTCTAAGGTTCTGTGGAGAGCCAGGTTACACAAACCTGTAATGCACACAGGCTGTTGTCCTGACTTGTTTCCCTCTGTTGGCATTTAGGAAGTCCATGTGCTTTCCTTCAGAAAAGGAGGTGTTAGATACCAGAACGTGGGGATATCCTGCATTGTACAATCACTCTTACTTCCCCTACATTATAGAAAAAAAGAAATTAACCCTTAGGTATGAAATTCTAATATTTAGTCACCACAATGAGCACAGAGATCCAGCAATGTTAGAGGTACACTCAGTTAAGGACGAGATTCCAGCTGAAAGCTTCATGTGTTTAAATCCCATTTTAATTCAGAAATGTTTCCTGAGTTTCATGAATATCTGTGTTATTTATAAGCTTTTGCTAAATACCGTTGACGAAAACTTTTCAATCTGTGCACTGTTTGCAAACTCTTCCTTTCAAATCATCACTATTCATCATATATGTAAGCTCACATGATCTGGTTCTTTGCAACATGCTTGGATGCCTGAGATACATTCACAGGAAAATAATGAGCAGTATTTCTTCACTTCAATCAGTTTAACATTCAGAAACTTCTTCAGATTGGGAAACAGTTCTCCAATTCACAACTAAGAAGAGTGAGACCTGTTGAATAGAAGAGCTCTAAGTTAGAATCTAAATTAGATTCGATTATTCTAAAATACATCCATGAATATTTTACTCAGTCAAAAGTAGGCAGTAAAATATTTAAAAAAGTAGGCCTGACCCAAGATAGAAATAACGTCAGTGTTCAGTATGAATAATGGCAGAGACTTGATGTGGTTGGATTTCTCTCTGTGTTCATATTATGCTCCTGGATACTAACAGCATTTCTCAAAATAGCAATACCTGATATCACAAAGGTGCATAATCTTTACAAGTGAATGTGTTTGAAGATCCAAGGTCCAACAGCAACAAAACATGGGTTTCTTTCCTCAGTCTTGTTAGGTTTAATATAAAGATTAGCCTGACCACATCCAAATTTCCCCAACTACTCTTTCAGAGAATACCAGAACAGGAACCATGTTCCTCAATTCCTAACACCATGCTCTGAATTTGTTTTAAAATGTACCTTCTCAACGTTATTAATTCAAATCAAACTTAATCTAACATATGGGGGGTTCAATGTCTGAAATTATATATTTTTTAAGACTTATAATGATGTAATTGGATTTTGTTAATTTTCATTATCTTTCATTAATTTAATTCCATTCAGAAATTGCACAAATAGTTTTGAAATAATAAATTTGTAATGGTAATAATGTAAAACATCAAACATATATTTGTTTGAAGAAATTGAAATTTACTCAATTATCAAAAGAATAATTTATGCATTTATGCAGTGCTTTTGCAATTTTTTTTACCAAAAGAGGTTTGCGTAGAAATTCTATAACAAAAAAAGGAAAAATATTTCAGAAGGGAAGAATTATGTTTTGACAGTTGCTTGAAAAGAAGAAAGAGATTATAGTGCCAGAAAATGAGAGTTGTGAAGTGCTGAGCTTTCAAAAATGATGTGGAGATTGTATTGAAGAGGATGATACAGAGTACAGAAGACACATAGCTGAAGAGTGGAAGCTGGACAGAAAGTGTGCTTTGGTATGGTAATCTGTTGAAATCCTCAAGAAGTGAATCAGAACTCTATTTTAATACAATATGAATGATTTATACATATCTCACAACCTACTCTCAAAAAACATAAGCAAAAAAATCCCAAACGCTCTTAACCTTTTGACATGATCAACTCCACATCACATCTCTGCTGTGAAACTTTAAAGCTCTTTCAGGCTTACCTCTATCTGCAAAATTATTATGGCAAGTACCTGAACCTCTTTAGCAAGTCTTACAACAGCTCTTTTTATTTGTTCCGCTTTGTGGTTTCTGCAAGTGAAGTACACAGTCAGCACCATTTAAGGGAGCTGTTTGAAGTCAGATGCCTTGCACTTTTTTTTGGTGGCAATAACTATATATACTCTAGTAAATAAAAGGTATAAAAGCACAAGTGTAAGTGGAAAACTGTGATCTATTCAGGCTTCTGAGAAATATTTAAGCATTAACTCAGGAAGGAATAGCATGGAAATCTTGCATATTCTTTCACTCTTCATTTCCTTGGTACCTAAAAATATTCCTTAGCTTTACCATTAAGTCATGATGAGGGCAAGGTAAGCCAGCATGAAAGCAGAGGTTGCTCTTCTTTTCAGAACAAAAATATCCAAATGAATCAGTATGCACTGACATATATAACCAAGGATCTGGGTTGTGTTCAAGGAAGCTGTGAGCTGGGGGTGGTTTCTTGGAAGTGGAAGAGGGTTTGTGTAACTTTGGGGAAGAAGCACTATTTCGGGAAGTGGCTCTTTCAGCTGCAAGGAGCACAGAATTTGGAGACTCTCATTGCTCCAATAAACCCTAGTATCCAACAATTAGTAAATCCTTGTTAGGAGTTTTTTTCTCTGAATGTTTTCTGCATGTTTGTGTCTTTTGTTTTATTCACGCGCAAATTAAGACTACAAAGATTATTCTTTTCTCTATTCTTTTTTTTTTTTCAGTGAAACAAGTTAATAAAAACTAGTTTTAAAATTTATTTTTCTCCTTCACTGCTCCCTCTCAGCTTCAGTTGATAGGATTCCAAGACTGCTTTCTCATGTCCTGTAAATAAAACAAAGGGATGACAGTTGGAATATTTCTGATGCACTTATATAAGATGCACAGGGAACAAATTCCAAAGGAGACAATCACAGATGTCCTCAGTATGGAAGACTACATTTGGCTTAAGTTCCAGAATTAATGACTGTGCAGTTAGTTATTGTTAAAATTGGATTTACTGCCAAGTTTGTTAAAAAGTGCCAGTAATTAATATTGAAAATATTTTCTTCCTCTATAAGCTAATGCGGTCATATATTGGGAGTCAGCTTGCATCATGATTTGATTGTCACAGCCCAGATTTTTTTGGCATCTTTGGTTATTCTTTTCAAATAATTGTATTAGTGTTTTCATTTGATCAGTTAAATTTTTAGTTACTGAAAAAAAACTTATTCTGATGCCAAGTAGAAGTAGCTCATGTATAACAGAAACTGATAATTTAGTGGAATGACTGTTCTGGACGATAAGCAGAGCTTGGAGAGAAAAGTTAAGGACTGCCACAGTCAAAGCTGCTCTTTGGAGTACAAATGAGTCTCCTTCACCACAGCATAATGAAAGAAATGGGACTCGAAGTTACTCAAAGAAACCTTTCCAATTAAGAGAGGAATTTATTACACTTGAATCAGATGCTAACAAAGGAAAAAGTGTCTCCTTTTCAAACTAATTTCTTGGGAAATTGTAGAAATTATAGAACCAGAGAATCATAGAATATTCAGAGTTGGAAAGGATCCACAAGGATCATCCAAGTCCAACTTCTGGCCCTGCACAGGACAGTCCCCAAGAGTCACACCATGTGCCTGAGATCACTGTCCAAATACTTCTTGAATACTCAGGCTTGGTGCAGTGACCACTTCCTGGGAAACTGTTCCAGGGCCCACCACCCTCTGCGTGGAGAGCCTTTCCCTAATGTCCAACCTAAACCTTCATTGCCAGGACTGGCCACATTCCTAAACATGGTCACCAGAGAGGAGAGATTGGTGCTGGCCCTCCTCTTCTTGTTAGAGAGCTCTTGACTGCTATGAGGGCTCCCCTCAGTCTCCTCCAGGCTGAGCAGACCAGCTGACATCAGCCTCTCCTCATGCAGCTTCCCCTCGAGGCCCTCCACCTTATTCATAGCCCTTCTTTGGATGCTAAAGGAGATCAATGTGGTCTGCAAGGCTGCTGACAAATACTCGTGTTGGGGTATGCAAAGAAAGACACAGCAAGCTTTGGTAGCCACAGGAGGACTCAACTCACCCTCAGTCAAGACTATAATGATGGCAGGACCATCTTCTCCTTTCTCTGTCTGCTCTCATGAAGAAGATAAGACACTTGCTTAAAAGATACCCTTGCCACATTCTGAGCAGGAGTATGTGGGATCATCAGTTTAAAATGACAGATTTTCTAGCTGGGTTTCAGTGTCTTGTGGGTTTTTATGTTTTGGTAGTTTTTTGTTTGTTTTTTTTTTTTTTCATTGCTGCTGTTGCTGCAAAACTGGGTGATTTTTATGACTCCCTGATGTAAGGGTAAGACTCAAGTCCAAAGTCCATCACTCAGAGACTCTGTGGTCTAATAACTCCCAAGAGTCAGCCAAAACTCTTTATTGAATCTCATCTTCTGATTTGAATTGTATAGACGTGTTTCTCTTCCTGCTAAAACTTTGATGAACTTCCCCTCAACAGCTGCATGGAAGAAATATGTGATATAAGGCTTGATTCCAAACTGATGCAAGAGACTCCAAACTATCTTTCCAGAACCAAGGTCTTGCTAATTGCCTTATATCTTCTTCTTAATGTCTGCAAATAAAACATTTAAACAGGTTTCAAATTGCTTCTCTTGAAAGCTGGATATTAATTGTTTGTTCCTATGAAAGCACCTTAAGCATCTTTGCCCACTCACTTTCTTATTTGTTTATGCACTTGCACTATAAAAATAATTCATTAAAAGAAAAATGGAAATCATGTTCAGATGCAGAATAAAGTCTCCTCAGTTACTGAGCTTGAAATGCTGCCATAAAAAGCAGTGCTTTCTGATGAGACATATTTTGTAATGTTTAATGAAAGGTAAAATGAAGACTTAAAAAATGATAGATCATAAAAAATCCCATACTAAATGCAGCACAAGGGAGAGAGATTCATGGTTCTGGTGCATGCACATTTAGGAAGGGTTTTCTGTGGCATGTCTTCTTTAACTGAATTGACTTTGCAAAATCGGTTTAGGTGCAGAGTAGCAGTGATTTAATTTTTTTTTTATTCTTCATATTACCCCTCAATCATCTTCCTTTTTTAATTTTTATATACATATATACATGATGTGTGTGATATGTACATATATATTCATCATATTCAAGTAGACAACTAGACTGAGCCTTCTCTGTTCTAGCATCCTCTAAATTTCTACAAATGTGTTGTTGCTGTTGAGGTGGCCATGAAACATATGAACCTCAATGACAGCTTCAAGCAAAGCTTCTTTTATTGCAAAATAGCCAGTGTCATTTATAGTCTTTTGTATGTTTATAATTCTTGTTACTCCTCCATTGCTTGCTTAACTACTACAAGAGATTCAGTGGCTATAATTTAACTACAACATACTTTTATTCCTTACTTATAGCAGAAGCATCCTAAGCATTCTAAGCATTCAGAAAAACACCAGGTGCAGCTTTGTTGCTGTTTTCTCTTCCTGCTGTTTAGGTTTCTTGCTTCTGTTGATACCAAATTTCTCACAGGTACAAATGGATTGTGCTAAAATTGATGTTGGAACCAGACAGGCTTGCTGACCTGCTATTAATTCCCACATTTATTCCTTGTATTTTGGTTTTTCTCTTGATTCTTTGTTTATTTAGCTAATGATTATGCATCTCACAGATCCCATGGCCATGATAGGTAGATGTTTGAAGACATTCAGAACTTGACTTGACATGAACAACCTGCTCTAGTCTAGCCATCTTTGAGTAGGAGGTGGGATTAGGGACCTCCAGAGGTCCTTCCCAAACCAAATTACCCTGTGATTCTGTGATACTTTATTTTCCATAGACTGTTGGGACAATGCTGGTATAAAGATGTTACCAAAAGTAGATTACCTGTATGATTTAGTTTGGAAGGGAAGAGCTCAGCAGCCTTTGCCCCAAATGCAAAGGAAGGCAAATCAACTCTTCTGTAGAAAAGACATAAATGGATAGTCTCAATCCTTATAATTTAAAATTAATAAGAGAATGATGAGATTTAAATTGTTCAAGAGATATTAAAAATGAGTGGACTTCAGAGACAACTGATTGATGATAAAAGGAGGCAATAATAAGATTATGAATAGTGAAGTAGTTCTTCTTGCTCAGAAAGTCTTTTGGTGAAACTGAGTGAAGTGTGAGGGCAAGATTTTGGATGTAGGTTAGCAGGCTTATTATTTGGCT
The DNA here is from genome assembly GCA_013400515.1 of Erpornis zantholeuca. NCBI lineage: Eukaryota > Metazoa > Chordata > Aves > Passeriformes > Timaliidae > Erpornis > Erpornis zantholeuca. The sequence continues at coordinate 261,188 of VZTN01007902.1, read as the reverse complement.
GCAAAAGATATATATCCAATCTTATTTTGGATGACTAGTGACAAATTTATTCATTCTCTCTTATTCCAGTCATCAGAAGAGAAAAACATTTCAACAAAAACATCTACTCAACTAAGTGCACTGAGCTGTGTCACACACCAGAAAGGTTGGAGTTCCTATGTTATATATATGAACTTTTTCCTCTAATATAACATGTAAAAAATCCAGGTACCTTTTCTAAGTGGCTATAGGTGCCACACTAAAATTTGTCACCGAAAGATTCAGTGCATAATTAATTTAGAATATTGCAAAAATGTGGATGCTGACAAGTTTGATCAGAGAGAAATTTTCCAGCTCCCATCCCTGTCTGTGAGAAGAAGTTGCTTTCTCACAGATGGAGCTGAGAACCAGGAGAAGTTTGTGTAAACCATCTCATGTGTTTTTGTGAACTATATGTTGTAGGTGGTGTTTTTTACATCTTGTTATTCTAACTTGTTATTCTGTAACTAACCAATGATTCTAAAGAGGTGTTCACCTAAGAACCAATTATTGTGCCCTGCTCTAGCAACCCTGGATATAAAAAAGGAAAGGTTTTCTTGATAAATGCCTTCTTTCAACTGAAGTTTATGCTGCTGTTTTAGCTGTCACGGAACTCAACTGTGACACGAAAACATTTCTATGAAATTATCTATTAAGTAAACATGGTCTGGGTAGTCTCAAAGGTCAGATTCTTTCCAGAAGAAAGACCTTCAGATCACAGGGAGATATTTGAGAAGTCTGGACACAAAAGTATAAAGGGGAGGTAAGGACTTTTAAAAGAAGCAATAGATCTAGGAAATTAATGAAATGGAATTTGATAACTTTATAATGTATAATTAAAAGTTATATTTAAACTTTATAATTAAAAGAGAATCATAAGATTAAGAAGCTTATTTCTGTAGCTATTCAAAGCTAATTCTTGCAGCTCATTGCATCTGTTGTTTTCACCAAAGATAAAAAAAAATAAGATCATATCAGCAGAAGTAAGTGATGACAAAAGAAATGAGGTTCATTATCAAGGTAGAGGAGTTTTGGAGTAAAATAAAAAAATAATTTCTTCTTATGAAGACCAGAAAAACTGCCATAGGATATAAATTTGGAGGAAGGTTTAGAAGTTTTAAAGGTCTGGTGTAAAACCAAGTTTTCTCAGCAGAAAACAAAAGAGAGGGAAGATGCACGCCTTTAATTGCCTCACAATGACTGTGACTCACCAGAGCCAGGCTGCCAGGAGAAAATATACTGGGGCATTTTAGGTGGGATTTCTCCATATCCAGAGGGAAAATTTAGTGCCATTGTAACTGACCTGGAATACAATTTATATCTCTCACAAGCATTATTCAAGAGGACTATTAAATTTAGAATATGGTTACTAGAATGGAAGAATAGAGATACTATGTTTAAAAATAAATAAATAAATATGTATATATATAAAAGAATCCTTTCTTCTGACCAGCAAAATGAAAGCTAGAAGGGGATGTAATTATTGTTTATAAATATCTCCAAGCAGGTAAATTCCAGGAAGAGACAGAAGCCAAAGGACAAATGGAGTATAAATTGATCATAAATATGGTTAGGCAGGGAATTAGAAGCAGCCTTGGAGGAAGGATATTAATGCAGATCAGCTGTTCTCTTGGAGTAGTATAGACAGATCACATAACTAATTTTAGGAGAGAGTTTGATAAATGCATGACTGGTGTGATATGACATGACTTCCTGTGATGATTGAGGGCTGGAACTGATTACCCGGGAGATCAGTTCCTAAGTGGATAGATAATTGGTGGAGAGAAGAGGAAATAAGCCAAGCAGCACACAGAATTGGGACTTGGATAGAGAGAAAGCCAGAGACTGGAATTCATTTACCCATTTAAAGTTAGATATATGGTTTAAGAGAGTCTTTTATGTTCACCCTGTAGACAACACAGAGGAATCAGCACTTTCAAAGGGCAATTCATCCCACCAAAAGAGCAGCATATAAAATTGGGGTATTTATCCTGTGCAACCTGCTCTAGGTGAACCTGCTTAGCAAGGGGGTTGGTCTAGGTGATCTCTGAGGTCTTTTTCAACCCCAGCTCTTCTGTGATTCCGTGATTCTTTGATTCTGTGACTTATCTCGTGAAGAGAATTATCCTTTACTAAGTCCTTCTTTGTTGAAAATAGCAAGAACATAAAAGGCAATCTTACTAGCCTAGATTTTCAATGGCTGCAGTTAGTTGAAATGAATCTTGCCATATCTAAAGGAGAATGTGTGAATAAATGGGGAGATATAGAGGGAGATGTGAGAAATTGTTCTGCAGAGAGGAAAACGAGGGCAGTGATTTAACCTAATTTTCTGTAGTTTTATAATAACCTTGATATTTATTCAACATATAAATTACATTTGCAAGTGATTTCCTTGGCAATAGAAGTGAATTGATAATGACAGTGTGTGCCTCAGACAAGTCCTGTTAAATATGTGTGTTGGAAGAGTTGGAAGGTGAAAACTTCATCTAAGTTTAGGAAAATCATTCTTTTCTAATTTTCTTTCTTAAAGTTAAAAAGCTGTTGTTACCTAATTTTCAATGCATTTGCTCTGAGGAGAAATGGAAGCTTATACACATATTTTAAGAAATTAAGTTTTGAACCAGCTAACTGTCCTCTACCACATTTACTATAAACCCACACTTGTTTCTTATGTTAATCTGGGCTCTGAGTTCTGCAAAATTCTGCAATTTGTCCTCTGGTGTATCCATAGAATTATGGGTTGTATTGGAAAGGACCTTAAGGATCAACTAGTTCCACCTTCTCTGGGATACTCAAAGGGGATCTACAAGAGGCATGGAAAGGGACTTTTGACATGGGTATTTAGGGGTACCACAAGAGGTGATGGCTTTAAACTGAAAGAGAACAAGTTTAGATTGGACATTAGGAAAAAATTCCTACTGTGAGCATGGTAAGATGTGGGAAAATGATGCCCAGATAAGCTGAGGATGCCTTATCCCAGGAAGTGCTGAAGGCCAGGCTGGATGGGGCTTTGAGCAACCTGGTCTAGTGGAATGTGTCCCTGCCCATGGCAGGACAGTTGGAACTGGATGGTTTTTAAGGTCCTTACCAAACCAAACCATTCTACGATGATTCCATGATTCTTATTGCCCTTAACAACCCTGGCCAGAATTATTTTTATATGGGCATTACAGTTTCTAATCCCTGTTTGCTTAGAGAATTTCTCTATATTCTTTCCAGGTTACCTGTGATCATTTCAACCCTCTGCAGGCTCCCTGTTTGTGTTTAAGTTTGTCCAGGTGGACCTTGTTCATCCATGCAGCTGTCCTGGCATTTTTGCCCTTCATTTTTGCTCTTCATTGGGATGCATTGCTCCCAAGGTTGGACAAGGTGATCCTTAAATGCTCATCAGCTTTCTTGGGCCCCTCTTCCCTCCAGGGCTTTATCCCATGGTACCCTACTAAGCAGACTCCTGAAGAGGCTGAAGTCTGCTCCCCAGAGGTCCATGGCAGTGAGCTTGTGCACCCTCCATGCTGCCCAACAGATCTTGAAATCCACCATTTCATGGTCACTGCAGCCAAGGCTGCCCTTGAGCTTCACATTCCCCACCAGCCCCTCCAATGTATTCCAGGAACCTCCTGCATTGCTTATGCTCTGCTATGTTCTCCCTCCAACAGGTATCAGAGTGTTTGAAGTCCCCCATGAGGATCATGGCTTGTGAACATGAGGCTGCTGCTACATCTGCTTGATCTTTCTGGTTGGATGTCCTGTAGCAGACCCCACTACAATGTCACCTGCTCTTGCCCTTCCTTTAATCCTGACCTGTAGGCACTTGGTTGACTCATCCATCTCCAGATGAGGTCCATGCACTCCAGCAGGTCATTGTCATAGAGGGCAACACTTCCTGCTCATTTCCCCTCCTGTTCCTCCTGAAGAGCCTGTATCCTTCCATCCTAGCACTCCACTGTCATAGGAGCCATCCCACCGTGTCCCTGTGGTGCCAATAAGGTCACAGTCCTACAGTTAGGCTTGTGCACAGCTCTAACACGCCTTGTTTGTTCCCTGTGCCAACTCACTGGCTGGAGTGGCTAAAATTCCTTTGTGGGGCTCTTCAGGGGCCCTTCTGTCTCCAGTCTCTGGGCATCTCCTGCTGGCACTGGCATCCAACTGGTGGGAAGGATTGAGGTCCTTTTCCCCTGCCCTATTAGAGGCAATTACTACAATACAGAAAGTGCACTTACAGCAGTGATTTGCAATTTCCTCCAAACCACACAGACATCAAAGTTTGTGAGACACATGAATGAACAATTTCAAATGCATGCCAAATTGGGCAAAAAGACAAAGGGCAAGATCAATAGCAAACACCAAAGAAAAGGAAAATGTTTCTTTCTTATGTAAAGAAACAGTGATTCTTAGCAAAGATCATTAAATGTTATATTGTTCCTGCCATGCCATGCAGATGAAAGAATTCTATTAAATTTCTGGAGGGAGTTCTTTTTCTGTGAGTATTCTTTTCTTAGCTATGACCAAAAGCCAGTTCAAAGTTACTTTGAAAATACCTGTCACACAAGCATACACATGCATGCCCTTTGTCTTTTCTCTTCTTCTAGAGGTCACACACTTCACCTGCATCTTCCTACCTCCCACACTGACCTTATGCAAACCATTAAAATGGAAGAACTACTGATATCTCCAGGATGAAATACTGATATCAGCTATTTACTCTCTCCCAAGGCAGGTGCTCACAGCAGTGCTGGTCTCTTGTGTCAGGTGGCAGAAGCCAACAAATAAAACTTCTACCACTGCCTCTTGCGGTTGCCCTCACCTTGTCACAAACTCTGTGTAGTCCCAGTTGAAGTGATACAATTCCTCATGGTAGAAGTACTCTCTTCCCACCAAGAACATAAAAAATCACAAACTTCATGTTCTGACCATCACAAGTGATGTCTCAACTATAACACTCTTCCTTCCAGTGAAGAAAATTTGGGGATTTTCTAATTTTAGAGATAAAGGCATTGAATAGAGGTGTACAAGGTACTGTTGCTGCATCCAGTCATGCCACTATTTCCATTTCCCATGCAAGCAATAACTGAGGCACAGAATCAATATAAAACTCCTCCTTATGCCCCATGTTTCAAGTGCCTAAACTACAGCAGGTAACACACAGGGCTATCTCAGCTGGAGTTACTTGTCCTTAAAGAAGAGGATGTCCAGCTGGCTTACTAGAAATTTGCCATTTCAAAGGAACATTCACTGCATTGAATTTACTGAGCCTGGGCAAAGTTGCTTGGTTGGGTCAGTTTGTCGGCACATTTTCATTCTGCAGCAGACAGAGGTTTGTTTTAATTACTTAGAAGTGTTGCATGCACACAAATCATTACCAACCATTTGCTTGTAATGCAGACACACTAGGGGAAGAGCTTCTGCCAAGCTAGTATGACTGGGCTAGTATTTTACTGTGATTGATACCTTGCAACTAAAAAATCAGAGGGTTTTATTACTTTTTTTGATTGTTTTTGGCCTCCCAACTGCCCCTAGCATTCTGGCTTATATATTTGACCTGAACATCTGCAACAGAATGAGAAAATGAGAAGACTCCCTTCACACAAGACACCCTCCCTCCAGCACTGGATCTGCACTATATTTTAAATGTTTAGAGCAAAGGAAGACATTAGGTAGAGTTACTATAAAATAAAATACAGCTGGTGTTTAAAGTACTCCTAAAGCTTTGTCCAATATTCATTAATACCTAGTTGTAGTCACAGAATATCTTAGTTTGGAAAAGACCTTTAGGAACATCAAGTCCAGCTGCTAACCCAGCATTGCCAAACCTGCCACTAAGCCATGTCCAGAAGCACCACATTTACATGCCTTCTAAATAGCTCCAGGGCTGGTCACTCAACCAACTCCCTGGGCAGCCTCTTCCAAAGCTCAACAACAATTACAGAGATTAATTCTTCCCAATATCCAACCTATAGCTCCCCTGTCACAATTTGATCTCCATTCTTCTTGCCCTATCACTTTTTACTTGGGAGAAAAGGCCAACACCCACCTGGCTACAACCCCATACCAGGGAGTTCTAGAGAGCCATAACGTCCCCCCAGTCATCCTATTCTCCAGGCTAAACACTCCCAGTTCTCTCAGATCCTCTCTAGATCCTTCCCCAGCTCTGTTGCCCTTCTTTGGACATACTCCAGCACCTCAAAATCTTTCTTGAACTGAGGGGCCCAGAAGTGAACTCAGGATTTAAGATGTGGCCTCACCCATTCCAAGTCCAGGAGGGTGATCACTGCTCCCTGCTGGTCCCACTGCTGCTGATACACACCAGGATGCCATTGCCATTCTTGGCCACCTGGGAACACTGCTGGTTGGAGATACTTGTGGCTGAACAGTGCCTGGGGCAACCACCAGTAATAACTGAGGTCTAAAGAGAGTCTGTGTACAGACATCCCATCTGCAGTCATGTCAGTTGTACAAACACAAAGTAAATGGTTGTGCCTACTCAGAGCCACGTAAGTAGTTCTGACTTCTTTCTCTATGGATGAAACATAAAAGTTGGCTGACACAAACAGGAGGATTGGATGGAAGGGAAATGGAAAAGCTTTTGGCTGTTGCAAGCTGCAATAATACACCCCAGCTGTGTGCTCGGTTTTCAGTCCGTTGGTAGCAGAAAGCAACACCAGCTCCAGTTTACTGCACAGACAATCTCTGATGTGATAGCCGTGAATTTCACAGCCTCATACAGTTTTTTCTCACAGCCTGCCTTTTTGTAGGATTTGTGCCACTTTGGAGAGCTGTTGAGGCCAGACTTGGTGCAGAGGCTGGGGAGATGGAGTAGTTTGGGTTGGACCACTTCATTGTTTTCAGGGAGATGGAAATGGTCAAACTTAGCACTGCATAATTGATTATTGCAAGTCCTTGGAACTGTGGTAGGATGACTGTGTGCATCCTCTTAATCCATCACATTTTTTCTTTGCTAGAATCCAGGTTTGGTTAAGTCACTAGGGGGTAAGAGCATGAACAGACTGTTGCTGCAGGGAGGAAATGCATGGTACCAAATCTGACTGGCAGAGTAGCTGCTCTGTTCTGGAGCAGCAGCAGGATGATCCACAGCAAGGTGGCTCAGGAGGTTGTGTTTGGGCAAATGACTTTGAGAATAAAAGTGACTGGGTCACAGGAAAATTCCTCGGTGTGCTTGAAGCACCCCACAGCATGTAAGATATCAGGGTCAAGACACAGGAGACTTTTGATTGCCTAGTGGTGGTTACAGAGCAGCCAGAACATGGTGGGGCACGAGAATCTGGAGATGTCCTGTGCGTGATCATGTTTAGTGTGATGTACAACATGTTTCAAAATGTAAAGCCTCAAATGAAACCCTGATATGTCCGGATATTTCAGATCTTAAATCTTCAAAAGACTCATCTTTGCCCTCTCACCATATTTTAGCACTTCAAGCTTACTTTTCCTCAGCAACTTTCAATGATGTGACAGGTATGAAAACTCCCAATTAATTTTTTGTAAGTCCTTCCACTAATTCCAATAAAAATGTAAATCACCATTAGCAATTTCTTTGCATGGTTCTATATGAAAAAAGAGCAGAATGGCACTGCTGTTTTAATAACCTAGAATGAAAATAAGGGCATACAATGCTGATCAGAGGTTTAAAATAAATGTACCTGCTCTAAAATCTAGGCAACAGTTCACTGTACAAGTATGATATTTAATCACAGCAGGGTGGTTAGGCTTCTGGGGATGTTATAGCCGTGTTAAGACTAAAAATAGAGATGAGTTAGTACCAAAGTACCAACCTGCTTTTTCAGTGATGTGTACTCAAATGTTAAGCACCTTAACCTAGTGCCTTAGAGACATGGGGCTTGAATATTTATTATATGCAAAGTGATAATAACATTTCATGTACTGAATGCCTCTGATAGAGCATTAGCTGGCGGTAGAGCTCTTGTTCACCTGGGGGAAACTCTTTAGATCAGTTTGAGTTGGGTTTTATACTCATGCAATCTGCCTGTCCTTGGGTGGCCTCCAAGCTGTGTGCAGAGCTTGAGGGGAATTTAAACACTGAGCCAAGGTCAGAGAATGGACAGGAAACTTGGAAGAGGGAGGACAGAGGTTGGCTGAGATTGTTCCCAAACTTGCTTTCCATCAAGCAGGGACAGGATAGCCACCATGTGCTCCTGCACAGGGAAAGCCATGCCTTTAGGCTCGCTGATCTGCCTCCTGCAGCCACTACCTCTGTGTGCAGGACCAGATGTTTGCAGGAGGTGCAGGAAAGATATCTTTAAGGGTTGGAGCTGATTGCAATAAAAATCCTCCTCCAGGGAAGATGGAAGTACACTTTCTCCCTCTTCTCTGAGGAAACCCTCAAACCTCTGTGTGCTCTTCTCCCCACCGTGGCAGCAGAACGTTTGGGCTGCCTGACTGTAATTAGCTCTTCGCTGCCAATACAAAGTGAGGAGCAGCACTTTGTTGATGGCTCATGAAATTATGTGGGATAGAGCAAAGCCATGTAGGTGGTTCTGACTGGAGCTGCCAGGACCAACTAGCAAAATGACTCTTTCTGCAGGAAATGAGGAAAGGGGGGTTTATTCCATCTTAAAAAGCAAATTAAAAAACCTAAATTGCTCTTTTTTGGAGCCTTCATCTGGTATGTTCTGGTGAAAACAGAATTATACGTGTTCTGTCTGGCAAGGAATAATTTCATTTTACCACTCTACTTTTTATGAGAGCTGGAGATAGGACCTGACTGGGGAATATCTTGAGGAAACTTCCAGGCCTTGGACATATAGTGTGAGTCCCCATGTTTATGCAATGGGAAGCCCAAGGACTGTGCTTTAGTACCAGTTTCTTGCATCTTTCCAAAGGCACTACTGGAGCTTCAGAAGGGTTAATAAGAGTGACTACTCGTGGGACCTGAGTTCAACACATTTATTGGGGAAAGAAAGTGGTGAATCCACTTCTTCTGTGATCATCCCATTTTGTGTTTGCTTTGTCAGACCTTCCAGTGAATAAGCACATCACCACATTGTTACATGTGGGCTGACTTTTAGTGGATCCTGGAAAAATCACAGCAACAAGCTTGAAAAAACAGTTTTCTTCTTAAAGTGTATTAGGTTGTAACACTTCTCCATTTCTAAAGGGAACATTTGCAAAGTTCTCAAGAGAAATCCTTGACAAAGAATGTAAATATGATGGATGTTTGGAAATTGCTATTCTCCTTGGCCAATAAGATTTTCTATCTTGGATTTTGTTTTCATGATTGTGAACACTGTGCTGGTCAGCTGATAGAGACAGAGGACAATCTCTCTGGAAGCTGCTGCATGCTAGAGAGAGAGAAAAGCTTCTTGCTTTCTGCTTTGCTTTCTGCAACTTTATTTAAATGCATGAAATTAAAAATAAAACAGCCTTCTTATTTTCTGAACTTTCAAATCTGTGATTGAAGTCTTTGTAGAGAAGGCCCTAGCTTAGGGCCTCATTGTTACCACAGTTACATGATGACATTTCTCTCCTAAGTTTCTTTTAACCCAGTATTGACACTTAAGAGGCACTTTAGCATTTGTGAAGAACCACAAAAGTATTTAACTTGGGCCTAACAGTTTTTTCTGCCTGGTCTTTAAATGGATCTGGGGTTTGTTTGTTGCTTACTACCTAAATTTTTAAAATTTCTATGATATGTCCTGTTGAGGAAAGGGAGGTTTTGTGTCTTCAATTGCATTTCAAAGTGAAGGTTCATGATCTCCAGTTGCACTGTTTTTGTGCCTGTTGCTTTATGCCCATTTCTTGATAGGGACCACCCTATGGTACCTGCAGACCTGCTTGCTCCATTCTGTACAGAATTTCCTACAGATCCTAATAAATCCCTACCCTTCTTCTCATAGCTTCTTTCAGATTGGCATTGGGATTTTGCTTCTAGTCATGTCTGTGGCTGACCCTGTGAATGGTTCAGAGGATGTTCCTGTGGAGTCCTGCTCTATAATTCTTACCAGCTACTTAGAGTTTGCTTTCAAAACCCCTTTTTCTCCCCTCCCATAATTTGTGAGCCTTCACAGATTAAAATAGAATAGAATAGACTGTTTCACTCATAAGTGAGGGACCACAATGATCATCAAGTCCATCTGCAAATATTATCCCTGACCTAGCCTGCCTGCTAATGTAGTGAAATATATGGGAATGCGTGCAGGAAAATGAAATTTCGTATTGGATTTCCACCTTTATTCTGGTTCACTGTGAGGTTTTCCATGATGGTTTCTCAGTTGATTTGCTCCCCCTCACCCCTCTTACCTCTGTGGATTGGGAGAGAGGAGAAGGGAAAGGAGTATTTTTCATGAGTAACGAACAGTTCCGAAAATTTATCCCAGTTGGAAATGATACAACAGCATGAAATATCCCAAAAGCATCACTGGAGAGACATGAGGGCTGGAGCTGACTCTGCACTCCCCTTATGAGGTGTTTAATCCTCTCTGTTGACCTGCACTGACTTGATTACTGCCTAACTTAGATGGCTGAAAATATTCTGCTCTTGTTAAGCATTACAATGGATGCCCAAAGTAATCATTTTATACGTGGCCCTTTCTTCCACTGCAATAAGTGGGTATTTTAGAATTCCTGTGTCTAATGGATGTTATTAGGATACCATGAGGTGCTTTGCTGCCTGTCTTAGAGGAGCTGTGTAATAGCTGAGATTGATGTGTGTTGACAAAAGAGATCATACCCTGAATTATTATTCATATTACAGTGAAGTGTAGAGTGCTCAGCTCCATTGTGTTAAATCATGCATGAAGTTAAAACAAGAGAAGATTGCTGCTTTTTGCAGTCTTGGAATAAAACAAGCAAAGAATACAAGGAAGACAGGAGGAATGTTATCTGGTGATCATGAGATGATCATGAGATAATCATGGTCACTGTGATTACTGGACTGTTGAAATAATGTCCTAATTTTTAACTATTTGCAGAAATTATGCAGCAGAATTTTTAACTTAGCAAATTAAAATGGAGTTCTTCTGTACTCACAGGGAACAATTCACGAAAGGGAAGTATTTAAATTTGTTAAATAAATTATTCACTTGGAAGTAATTGGCAGCCTGACTTCTTCTGTTGTCCTTCACAGCACTGTGGTATGAACTTAGAGCTCAAAGACAATCAGGAGCAAATTTAGACTTAACTGAGGAGCAGCATTCTCCACTTCAGTGGGGTGTTCTGGTGGATCTTCCAGTGTGGCCTCGCTCACAGCAATGTGATGGCACTGCAACTTCATTACTTTTCAAATTAACAATTTTCATGAGCAGATGAACAATAAAGACTAGTTTCCTCTGGATTAGTAAGGGGAAGTGGATTCCTTAATTTTTTACTAAGAATGAGGTCAGATTGCAATGACTGATAGGGTCTCATTTAAAGGCTTTCTTAGACAGTCAGGCAATTGAGACACAAATCTGTGCTTTTATTCACTTGCACAGCACAATGGCTTCAGCCTTGCTTTTCTGAGAAATCAGACAGAAAATGTCAAAACCTCCCCACTGTTTCTTCCAGTCCTCACAATTTTATTCCTCTCCTGTGCAGTGCACCTGGTAGTCATTTGAGTGACTGAATTCTCTACCTTCTTTGTAACCTCTCTTACAATGAGAGGTACAGACTACATGTCTTGCACTCACATTTGTCCTCTGTTTTTGCAACATGCTTCTTCTTGAATTTAGCATCTGAAGAGCAGCAATAAAGAAGAAAAGAATAAGAGGAACATGGTCTAGTCTCAAGTTCTAAATAGATTTCGGTGAATGAACAGTGAATAAAGGGTAAAAAATTAAGAAAACAATCTGGATTTGAGGTTAGGATTGTGTCAAGTTACCTAGTAGTTTTCTTATGGAAAAACTGGGCATCAACGGTGTAGTTTATTTCCTAAAGTTTTTAAATGTAAATTAGCACTACAATTGTGGTAGTGGAGATGGCTATTGTATTTAAAGAGCTTGCAGGGAACTAAGTGGTTGCAATGACAATGGTTGATGTTATAAACAGAGTTCCTCAAAGACGCATTCTGAGACTAAGCATGCTTGACACTATCTCAGATGGGAGAGAAGATAAGGAAGGCATGATTCAACCACTATTTTTGGTGACAGGTCCCACTTGTTGTGCTCCTTCTTATCAGCACAAAGACAGTGGTGAAGGACTTTAGCTTTTCTCGGGGAGGCAGAGCTGGGCACAAGGGCTGCATGTGTCACAGGTTATTCCACATCAATCTCAAATGTGCATTCTGCAAAGCTCCCTCTTGCTTTGACCACCCCTTGCCATAAGCATTCACTAACTGTAAGGGCATTGTAAAAACAGAGTAGGAATTGGTAGTTATTCCTGCAACAGACCTCCACTTAGAGGTTTAGGGAACATTTCACTATGTCTGTCACTTGGAACTAATTATCTACAGCCGTTATTTTTCTGTTCCATCCCAATTAAGGGAGTCAAACAGTCCAGAAGAGAGACACACATAGAAGAAAAATAAGCCTTCTCATTTATGTGAGAATAATAGAAGAAAGTTATTTAATGTGGATTTAAATTGTGTATGAAAATGGCTTGCTGTCACCACTGCTTGCATTCAAAATGGTTTGTAACAGCACTCATTTTTACCTCTCACTGATGTCTATGCTTTAATTTGACCATTTCTTTTACCTTGCTGTTAGAGATCAGGTCTAGATTTTGGCCTCAAGTATTCCCTATTACAGAAAAATCTATTTAATGCTGTTATGTTTCATTAGTTCAGGTGAACTATTGTATAACTGCTTCCTCACTCCACATTAAGTGTGAGAATGTTGAATAAGTTTCACTAAAGCAGGATTTCTGGCAAGTGTTGTCACTTCCACTAGACATTCTCTGTCTTCCCCTTGTGTAATGTGTCTCAGTCTAATGCTTGAAGTTTGGAACAGAATAGCTGAAATAAAAGGTTTATTATAGCATTTTGGGAATTATTGCTGCTTTCTGTATCTTCAGTTCCTCCCTTCGGGCTCTTTTCCTTTTGTGCTGTTTTCCTTTGTTGTTTGAAAGGGCTGGTGTTTATGTACACACTCATGTCTTCTCAAGTGTGCTCTGGGAAGGAACTTCCACCAGCTCCCTTGAGAGTGAGTAAGAGGAGTCCCTCTCTCCAAGCAATGACTTTCAGAAAGTGACTGGAAATTTCCCTAAGGTCACCTTGTTCATCCTTGCCTGCAAGAGCTTTAATGCTGTAAAATCTACCTCTGAAATATGACAATCCATGTCTGTCTTCCCTTTTTACAGATTACCTTTTCTATAAATATTACTTCTCTCAGCCCAGACCTCCCCCCATTAACAGCTATTAATGTCTTAATAATTCTGGCATTCACTAGGAAAATGCACTTCACCTTCTACCACAATCTCACATCCAGATCAGAATGGATCTTTTCTTTTTTACTTCAGAGAAAAGATTTTTTTTTCCCAGGAGATGCTTGCTATTCAGAGATTGTATTTCACATTGCAATTGAAAGGGATTTAATGATCCATTTATAATAATTAGAGCTGTCGTGTTTTTGTACTTAATACATTTTGTGAATGACTAACTGCAGCACCTCCCAGCTGGCCCCAGTAATGCTTGATGGGGCTCTTTGCTCCACCAGCTCTGGAAAGTTTCATAAAAAGAGTAATTTCAAGTAATGAAAGTTATAAAGATGATGTGGAAGTCTTTATAGGACACACTTATTCAAATCGTTTGCCATGGAATTTTTGGAACAGAACTATCAGAATGAAAAGTGTTATCCTGTCTTCCACAGTTCAGTGTTTTATTTACTCTATGACCTTATTTTTCAATAACATTTTAGGTCTACCAGACCTATCACAACTAGAAATTGTAGCCTCAGGCTGCATTTTCCAGTTAAATAGCATGACTGTGTTATACCAGGGGAGTCTATAATGGTATAATAGCTTCATAGCCAGACTAAAATGTAATTAATCATCTATTAAGAGCTGGAAAATAAATGTAATTGGTCACCCTGTACAGCAGGAGCTGGTTCAGCAGAGAATTAATGAGTTTAATGTTAAGCCATTTCTCTCACCACTTTACCTAAACATCTCAGTGTTGTCATTTCCTCATACACATTTTCATCTTTTCATTCATTCATTTATGCTCTCAGTATCAGCTAAACATCAGTGTCTTGATCTTGAAATCTTTGCTTTCTTTTATTTCTGGAAATTTTCAACATGTTACATAGGCTTGTACTTAAGTGCTTTGATGAATGGAATATGAAAGTGCTAATGGAAGAATAACTCTTTACCTGATTAATCACACTCTAAAATTCAAAGGAAAGAATTATTATACAAGGATGCCAGTGTAAAATATGAATGACAAGTGGCTTTATCAGCATCTAAGGCATGCTGAACCCTGCTGGTTGTCTTCTTGATAAAAAAAAAGTCAACTTCCTTCTTCCGGATTTCAGTAGTAATTGAATTGATGCAGTGTCAAACTTCTCTAATGATGCAAGAAGCAGTGGGAACTTACACATGCATTGTAAAATGTGTAAGGAATTGGATAAACTGGGGATGAATGTGGGTTGTATGAAAAGGAGAAGTACCTTGTTTCAAAAGGGAGGTTGATCCATTTCCAGAACAGATTATGTGATGTGTGTGTCCTACTGCAGGAGGTTTGTGGATCTGGAGACTGAAGAGGTCCTTCCAGGGCCTGTCTTACTGAGGAGGGAGGGAAGGAGGTGACATATTTGGTCACAAAGCAGGAGTAAGCCTTCAACAGTAGCATCTTGAACACAACTGTGGAGCTGAGGTTTTAGCTGACAAAGAGAAAACTTTTCTGAGGGAAGGGAGATGTGCACCTGGACATCTGTGAGTGTTGTAGATTCTGAAGGTGTGTCTTGGAGGAATTTCCAGAACAGATGAACAAGTTTTCAAGAATTCAGCACAGATCTAACAAGAAAACCAACACTCAGATATTTTAATGTTGCAATATGTGCTCAACATGCATATTAATGTGGAGTATCACTGGATCCTTCAGACACTTCTGGGACACAAAGAATAACCACAATGCAAACAATGGGAGGCACCAGCAGACTTTGTTGGAATGGCAATCAGACTTTATTAGAATTTTCAGGCATTGTCTTACTCTCTGCCAGTCTTAAGCATATGAGCATAAATTGAATTTCATGCCAACTTGCTTTGGGCAATGAGCACCCAATTTTTAAATTAATTTTTAGTGAATTAAGGTAACTTAATTAATTTTTTTTCAACAAAAATGTTTTGATAGCATTATTAATCTGCTCCATCGTCTGCATATATGGCAGGCAATGTTGATGGTGTCATCATGATACTGATGAAATAGCTCCATGGTGGCTGTGAAGGCTGGCAAAACCACTAATAACTACATAGCTTGGTATAGAAAAAAATGGTAAAAACCCAGAATTCAAGGATTGAGAAACAACTAGATGGGGATGGGAGGAAAACCACTGGAGCTGGAAGGAAGAATGAAACTTTTTACTGTGAGGGTGGTTGAATACAAGAACAGCTTGCCCAAAGAGGTAGTTGAGACTCCATCCATGGAGATATTCAGCCCCCAGGTGAACATGTCCTTGAGTGACCTGCTTTACCTGTCCCTACTCTGAGCAGATTGATTGGACTAGGTGATCTCCAGAGGTTCCTTCCACCTCCCAACTTCGACTAACCTGTGTGATTCTGTATGAAACTATGGTTGCATAGAAACCTTCACTTGTCATGTTTGCTCATTTTTTAGTGCTTGATTTAGTAGCACTCTGGGTGTTTTACTGTCATGGGTACATGTGCATGTGTAGGGATGAGGAATGTGGGCATGAAAATATGTATAAAAATATTAAACATATCCATGTGTCAGTATAACGTCTGACATCTGACATATAAATAACACATATTTATATATATATATATAGCATCTGACATAAAAATTGCACATCAGGCTTGATTGCCAGCCCTTTGAAGGTTAATTTTTTTTCTCTTAGGACAGAGAGTGGGGAAAACTCTGATTTAGAAGGAAGAAAACCAAGAAATTTTTTCCATCATCTATCACAACCATGCAAAATCCTCTGAGTTTATACTGTCTATTGATAATGCCAGAAAATCAACATGTGTGTATGGAGTAAGATATCCATACCTGAGGGAAATGCCAAAGTACCTGGTATTGACTTGATCTTTGATCCTCTGTGGATGAGAAGATCAAGGAATTGCTCTAAAAACAAATCCATGTTGGTTCATTCACCACATCAGGATATGCTTGAGGAAAGGGTTTGTTTTTGACAGATGTCATGAGATAAGGGCAGAGGCAAAAAGGTAGGCACAGCCTCCTTTTGTACACCTGTGTAGGGTGTTTGAGTTGCTCTAGCGTGTCCTTGTATCCTCATCCAGATCCACAGGGAACTGAGCAAAGAGCTGGCTCAAATAAAGGAACTAACTAGTCAAATAATTTTTCAAAGATAGACAGCTGGGAGGATGTCCTGTAAGCTCCATCACCTTTTCTCTTCTAGAAAACCTGTTAAAACCTAGAGTGGATCAACACTGACCAAATTGTCTTCATCTAGGGAGAAAATGAATACATGACTAGATCCTGTTCTAATGGAGACTCTGTGTCTCCATACAGAGATTGCTGCTCTCATCTGTCATTCCTGCCAATCTTTACCTGACCACAGTGAAAGATTTGGGTGCACAGAATGGACTGTGGGGCTGGAGTCCAGTCTATGTATTTTGTTTTTTGGGATACATAAAAAAAATGGTAATAAATGCATTTATTGGAAGTAGCCAAATGGCATAAAAATATAAGGGTACAGAAAAGGAATTAGGGCTTATGCCTTCTGATTTATTTTCCTGTATTTTTCTGGTGAACTTTGAAAAAAATGACTGAATGTTTTTCATCTTCAGAGACATGAAAAGTGTTAAAAGGAATGATAAGCATGTCCAGAAGTAAAATAAAAAGAAATAAGAACAAGAATTTTAAACAAAATTTAAAAATGTGAACAAAAGTGTTGAGAATTTCAGGGGAGACTTTTAACATTAGTTGGTTTTTTTGGTTTTTTTTTTTAATTGGGGTCAGGGGAAGCAAGTATTTTTCAGGTATAGGAAAGGAATAGAATTTTAACTCATATAGATGAGAATGCTGCATGAATAAGGGACAAAAAACTGCCAGAACATGGGATCTGAGTGCCAAAGTCACAAAGGAGATAAGGAATAAACGACAGCATCTGCAGACCGGCTCAGTGCCATGGAAAGAGAGACAATCCTGAATTTGAATGGGGAACCAGATTGCAGAAAGAGCCTCATCTGGTCTTCTGCAAACATTCAACTCTCAAAAACCAACAGAGCTGTGAGTTTCCATTTGGTTTTATTGTCATTCCCAGTGAATAGGGGGAGAGAAAATGGCAGGAGAGGGAACGAGGATGGTACAGAAAGCTTTTAAAAAGTACTTGGACAGTCCTGAGGGCTTTGGAGTCAGATGAGAAGGGAGTCTGCAAAAAAATAGAGCAGAGTATATCTCATCAATTGAAAGTATCTTTCACACAATCATAGAAGGCAGAGAGAGGAAGGATGTGCAGGTTGTTCTGGTGAAGATGCAGAGCCAAAGCTGTCTGTCTGGGAAAGCAGTGCTACCTGTTCACAATACTACAGCATTTTAGGCAGGAAAAAAAAATAGAAGGAATAATATTTTCCAGCTTCAAAGAAGGCTGGGTGTCCAAAGAGAGATCTAAGGAGAGTTGTGATCTATTATGTTGAACTAGTCATTATTAATGACCTGACTGATTTAAAGCTGTTAGCAAGGTTGTACCCAGGAGCTAGGGTGGTGTGAAATGTGAGTCAAGATTACAGTTTTCACAAAAAAAAAAGGAGAATAAAACCTGATGGGACAAAAATCAAGGGCTGTGGAAGAGAAGCCATGGGGTGAGGAGAGGGAGGGTGGACCCCAAAGCAGGAGAGGTGTCTGAAAAGCCCTTGAAAGGGAGAACAGTAAAAATAAAGTAGAAGGAGTGGCTGTTTATATCAAAGGAAGTTTACAATCATATATGCAGAAATGGAAAAAAAAAAGTCTTAATTCTGTCCTTATAAAACAATCTTCCAAAATACATAGGAAAACAACAGCATTAAAAGCAAAGGAAATGAGAAAGAGTAAAGCATGGAGTGAATATACATTAAACAAAGAAAAAAATCTTGTGCCATTAGAGATTTGCACAGAGTTGGGCTGTTGTCCTCCTGATGTAGTTGTTACAGTTCTCGGACTGAAGTCCAAAACAAAAGCATAAAAGGAAGATCCAGCCAAACTACAGCTGGCAGATTATTGCATATTCCTGGCAAACTGCTGTGAATGTGCCTCGCTTGCATTTTCTTTACAACCTTCACCAGCAGCTACTTCAGCCTCTCCAGTAATGAAGATGTGACTCTCTCATTTACACATATTGAATCTGTTCCATTTTAACATAAATAATTAATTATTCATTGGAGCAGGAATTAGGAGAAAATGTCCAGCATCCCAGGTGAATGCCCAAACTTCTGTATTGTGGAGAAATTCCCATTTTCTCTTGCTCATTAGGTCTTAATTCAGCTATGCAAAGCAGAACAGTGTCAACAGAAGTAAATGAAATGGCTCTGTCCCAAATAACCACACAAAGCACTGAGAAGGGCATCTCCAGAGAAGGTGAAAAGCAGATTCATTTGTTCGTTTGAAGCAGAGCTTTAACATTTAAGAAGATGTAGCCACATGAGTACAGAGTTTTCTTGAGCCAAGTTTCTTTACTTACACCTGGGGACCAATTGGTTAAACTACAAATTTACTCATCCATAGAAAATCAAAATGTCTGTGTGAAGGGCTGCCTTCTGTCACAGAACTTGTCTTTCATTCTTAAAGAAGAATTTCTAAGAAAAAGAGGAGAAATCATAATTCATAGAGACTTACCAGCCACCTGCAGAAATATCAGCAACTTCTGTCAGCTGACTTTTTCACAAATGAAGAATATGGGCTTAAAAAAGAAACAAAATAGCAGGATATAAGTTAGTCAGAGTGATACTGCTTTAAATATCAGTGTTTCTTGTGCCAGTTGTACCTCCCAGTGCCTTGGTACATTGCCTGGAGAACTGTGAATACCTTTGCAAAAGATAAACTAAAGGGCAGAACAAATCAGGTAATTTACACATTCAGGCTAGTCAATTAAATAAGATCATGTAAAACTTACATCAACCTGCATTTGATTAGCATTCTGAGGAGAATCAGATGTAAAATCACTATTGCTCTGAAAGCCACCTCTTTGGGAGCATGAGTCACTGAGAGGTTGCTGCAGATGGCACAGATGAGAAAAGCTCTGGGTGTGCTGTTTGGCCGAGGCTGAACTTGAGCCAGGAGGTGCCTGGGTGGGCAAGGAGGCCAGTGGCCTCATGGCCTTCTGTGTCAGCAGTAGTGTGGCCAGCAGGACCAGGGTGCTGATTGTCCCTCTGTGCTGGGCACTGGGGAGGTCACAGCTCGAGTGCTGTGTGCTGTTCCAGGCCCCTCACTGCAAGAAAGATCTTGAAGGGGTGGAGTGAGTCCAGAGAATGGCAATGGAGCTGGGGAAGGGTCTGGGGAGTCCTATGAGAAGGAGCTGATGGAGCTGGGGGTGTTTAGTCTGAAGAAAAGGAGGCTCAGGGGACACCTTATCACTCTCTACAACTCCCTACAAGGAGCAGGTGGGGGTGGATCTCTGTCCCAGGCAACCAGGGACAGACAGGATGAGAGGAAAAGGCCTCAAGCCTCGGGGGAGGTCCAGGTTCAGCACCAGGAAGATGTTTTTCACTGAAAACGTTGTTAAGCATTGGAACAGGGAGCCAGTGGAGTCACTGTTGCTGGAAGTGTTCAAGAAAGAGCTGGACGTGGCATTTAATGTTATTGATAAGTTGATGTGGTGGTGTTTAGTGAAAGGTTGGACTTGATGACCTTGGAGGCTGTTTCCAACCTTAATGATTCTCTAATTCTGTGAAGGTCAAGATCGATGACATCATATGTATGTATCACCAGTACTTCAAGGTCTATTAGATTTCTGTGCTTTTCTTTCCCCTTTATATCCTGGGTGAAGCTGAGAGATGTTGGATGTTTGTTGTCAGGTCAGCTTCGATTTTGCAGCCTTTGAAGAACACAAAACAGAGAAACCTGCACAGTTCTTAATATCAACTAAGTTCATATTAGAATTTGTATCCCTCTTGCCTGATGATCAGGGTAAAAAAATTTTCAAAAGATTACCTTTATTTTTAAAATGCATTTGCTGTTGCACATACCTCCTACACTTTTGTTTTCTGTTTCTCATAACAGCCTACAAAGCTTTCATCAACCTTCCATTGCTGTGTTCATTTAGGGCTGCCCCATATGGTGTAGATGCTTTTTTCAGACAATGCCAGTGACAAAAAATGAGATTTGATGATGAAGGCAGTCAAGCAAAGCTTTAGCAGTAGCTTGTTACTTCTGGCTTATGGTCCAGAAGAATTGATAACACACCCACATTTTAGTATAAAAGGAATCTTTTTCTCAGAAAAAGAACCACAGTGATTTTACACATTTGATATTTATTGTTGACTTTGAATATATGATACCCAATAAAACCATCACCCTGATCCCACTAAATGGTAATTCTGGGGCTTACAAAAATCAGTTGGTTAGGTGGTGCCATGAGGGAAGCGTGGAACAGCTTTATCCTCTGCAAAAACGAGGATACCTGGGAGTGCTCTCTCAATAAGGGATGTCGCTTTGCAAGAGAAAATTCTTGCACACCACATTATCAGGATATTGCAGGTTGTGTGGCAAGCTTTGGAAGTAGTTTTAAACATTGTCCAGACCTGACTGCTACATGCAAATTTATCTAATGCACTCAAGGAAGTGTTGTCACAGAGATGGTGTGTGTCCCTCTCCCATGTCGAGCAGCATCCTACACACTGGTGTAGGATAAAGGAACTTTTCCATTCTGCACTGTGATCTGGTGGGTGAAAAGGCACTTCGACTGCCTGAAGTAAAAGGCTTTTAGTTTTCTTTTCTTCTTCATCTACTGAAGCATTTGCTAGCTTAGTCTGTTTATGGTCACACTTTCAATGAATTTTTCATTACAAACAGCTAAAGGTTTAATAAATAATTAATTGCTTCTATAAGCATCTCACAGACACAAGCACCTGGATAAGAAGCATTTTTAATTATGGAAAACTGTCATGTGGGCAACATATTGGGCTTCTGGGCTTTCTAAAAGCCAATTTCATAATTCTTATTAAAAGATAAGTTATAAATTAACCTGTATGGGTAATCTTCAAGGAATATTTGACTATGTTTATTTTTAAAATGAGCATTACGAGGTTTGGGCAATTTCTCTAGGTTTCTTCTTTGTCTGACCATGAAAACAGCTGTGAAGGCTCTGGTTTAAAGCCAATTTCAGATCAAAGTTGGCTGTATGAGCTCTGAGCTGCCATGGGACTGGGAGTGTTGTGAAAATTTGCATTGTAGCTCTTTGGAGTTGTACATCCTATGGAGGTTCTGGGGGTTAAACAGTTGAGGTCTTGGTCTGGAGAGAGAGGAATAGCTCTGGTCTTCCCATGGCTCTGCACCACACAGAAAATGAGAAACTGAAACAATCCTATATGCTGTTTGTTGTCCCTCACTGAATCTGGCTCCACTGAGTCACGCTTCCCTGTGAAAACTCAGAATTGTCCTAAATAAACAAAAATCTCGTGACAGCAAAGCAAGTGCAAAGAATTAGATCACAGGCTGAAAAAAAGAAAGTTCTCCTAAAAGAGGAACCCAAACCAATCCCAGCTAGATGTCTGTCTCAAAAATCCTTCTGCCACAACCAAAGTCTTTGATTGACTTAGACTTTGACAAATGCTCAGTTCCCTCCTCGATCCCATTCAAAGGGGGATGTGGTGAACTCAGTCCAAGACATAAGTTTGCTGCCAAACTTTAAAAAAAGTGTTTAAAAAGTAAATTATTTTCATGACCTAAATACATAGCACATCAATTACATAAACTGAAGGTTTCACAAAATAATTTCAAAGTCTGCCTGCACTACTGTGAACCTATTCCATAACAACCACTTGTTTCTATATTAAACCAAACCATGAAATTGTTTAAAACCATTTAGAAACAAAATTGTCCTGCCTGTCTCACTTACCCAAATGCATGAAACTGAAAAGCACAAAGAACACAAAACCAAACCAAACCCAGCTACAGATCTAGCCAAAATCCCTTCTGCCACAACAAAAGTCTTTGATAAGAAGAGACTTAATTTAACACTAATGCTAAGTTAACCCCCTTGCTCACACTCAGAGAGGGAATTCAGCACAGGCACACCCAAGGGAAAAGCTTTTTCCAGGGATTCTTTAACTCTCTGTGAAGGTGGGGAGGAACAGGCACAGGTTGCCCAGAGAAACTGTGGATACCCATTCCTGGAAACGTTCCAGGCCGGGTTGGACGGAGCTTTAAGCAACCTGGTCTTGATACCATGATGATTTTTTGCCTTTCCTTTTATACCCCTCTCATATACCCTTTTATATAGCTTTTATGTATTCTTAGTACTTTTAGCCCACATACTTATAATTCTTTAAGTCTGATACCTCAGTTTAGTTATCTAATATTCTATTAAGCTAGGAGACCAAACATCCTGGAGGCCTCGCAGCTGGGGGCCAGAAAGTCCTGTGCTATCCTGAGAAACCAAGGTCTTCCCTGGAACATCCTGTAAACTACCATAGGCCCATCCAGGGGGGATTCTTCGGGATGGGGAGTTCATTTGAGCCTCTCTCATGGGGGAATCTTTGATAGATATGCTAATTTGCAAGGCCTATAAATTGTGTACGGGATTGAACATGTGTGTGCATTTCGGTACGCATTTCGGCACATTCCACCTGAACGAAATTATGCACCTAAGGATCCTTAAATAAATACCAAGGTAAAACACCTTTTTCCCCTTAACCATGTTTGCCTCTCAATTTTTAAGTCCAGGGAAAGGCAGGAGTGTGGTGGAAGGTGTTCCTGCCCATCGGGTTGGAATGAGAAGATCTTTAAGGTCCCATCCAACCCAAATCATTCTGTGATTCTCTCTCCACACTAACATAGGGTTTCTCTCATGTGGAACTCCTAAGGTTCTGTGGTTACATGGAAGGAGTAGGGGTTAGAACCCCTTTCTAGTGTCCTTGATTGTGAGATCAAAGCTGTAGCTTCTGGAAAACCAAGGTGTCCTTGCACATTTTGAGTGCCTGCAGTGGCTTCAGCCTCATCTTGTGGACTGGATATTTCTTTTATAATCAATCCCCTTTATATGTTGATAAATGGAGGCTGTTTGAAAATCTAAGGGGAAAAAAGTATAAAAAAAGAGAAAAGGCTTCCCACATGTTTGAAAAATTGCTTCACAGTCCAACAGCCTCTTCTCCCTCCTCCATCCTCCTTCCGTGCCTCTCCGTACATGGCCTGGCTGTGTTATTCCCGGTTCAGCTCTCTGCTCCCGTGCTAGGATCAGTCACCTTGTGCAAAGCCAAGTGGCTGCAGAAGTCACGCAAGCAGGTCAGTGCCTGGGCTCTCTGCTCTCGGGGGATGAATCCTGCACAGAGGCTTGGCTTGGGCTGCTGCATTGAAGCTTCCCTCAGCATCTTTCCTGCCTGAGCTAAAAACACGGGGCCAGATTGATGGGGATGTCAGAATTACATTTTCCCAGAGGTCAACTAAATCCTGGTAATGATGCAATGCCGCAGTGCACTCCTCCTAATCTAATCAAAGAGCACACTGGCTTAGGCCCTATCAAATGAGGTTCAAGGTAAGCATGTGAAACGTGGCTGCTCCTCAGCTGCTGGCAGCTTTCCTAAAACCTGAGAATCAGATCAGAGCAAGAAAAAAGACTCCCATCCCAAAAAAAGAAACTTTCACACAGACATACGCTTGGAAAAACGATGATACTTGAGTTCAGCTTTCTTTGCCAGGCTCTTTTGTTCTGATTTTAAAGCTTATTTGTTTTGGGTCTAGATGATTTCTAATATTGCTGACTAATTTTGGTGCCTCATTTCATGGGTTGAAACCCTGTCTGGAGTGGGAACTCCTGATTTGTTCTCAGGCATGAGCAGATTCGGTACATTGGGGAAACTCAAGACCTTTTTAAAGACCTCAAATTGAGTGTCCAAAACTTAGCATGCCAGAAAACATTGTTCATTTCTGGAACTCTTTGGTCATTGCCTTTGAATATAGTGCTAATAACACCAAGGTTCAGGTTCAATACCTGTCCAGGCCATTCACTTAAGAGTCAAACTCAGTGATCATTGTGGGGCCCTTCCAACTCAGAATATTCTGTGATCTTTGCTCATTTTAAGGCATTGATGTTCAAAATATCGGATCAAGGAATATAAGTGTCTGTATAATTAATCTGGTATTGGGTAAGTACTGCAATATTTCTTCTGTATAAATTTAATCTGTCAAACAGTAAATGCACCAGCAAAAATTCACACAGCTATTGACCTGATTTATTCCTTATTAAATATTAATTCCAGTTTCTTCATCTTGTCCTATTGAAGTTGCCCAGCTGTGTGAGAGGTATATACATATTTATTTTTACATAATGCCATGCAGAGAGCACGCAGCACTGATGGACACACCTGTTATTTCCTATGCAGAACAACTGAATAAAGGCAAAATAGAGGTTCACCATAAACCTATCTGTTGCCCAGTTTAGCCCTTCCCAAAAGAGATTTTTCTTGCTTTGGAGAGGGGCTGCCCCCCTCTTCTTTTTGCATGTTCTGGTCCCCAGTGAAACACCTTGCATTGAGGTCACTTAGGTTTCTGTGGCTGAATTTCCAGTATCAGTCTTTCAATGAGCATGGTGCTGTGAACCTTTCTCAGGCAGTTCCAGGATATGGACAATTCTTAATTACCTGTGAGGGAATTACCCAGGACATGGATTAACTCTGCTGTGGCTGCAAACCACTGAGGCCAGACCTGCCTGAGCTGGCTCAGATCTGCAGCCAGCAGGACTGCGCTGGCTCTGTGCTGTGGCTCTTTGCAGGTCTGAGCTCCCCTGGGAAGTTCAGCTGCTTCAGGAAGGTTAAGCTTTAGCCTTGTTTGGTTCCTCACTTGTGTGTTGCCTTGCAGAATAAGGATACTACTGCAAATCACTGTCACGGCAATGAGTTAATAGTGTTGAAATCCAGCTAAACCCAACTTATTAATATAAAACCTGCTATGAAGGAGAAAGAAGTTCTAAGCTAATTATTTAAGACTTGATTCTTTCCGTTTCAGAACCCCTGACTTCGGTTTTCTTATGCACCTAATATTCTCATCTCCGGGTGAGAAAAGTGGTTTACAGGCACTTTTCAAGTTTCTGCAGTGTTTTTGCACTGGTGAGATATATAAGAAGTGATTCAGCTCCTCTCTGATTTATTTGACATTCCCAACTCTGCCTGAGCAAGTGTTTCTTTGGAATCTGGTTGCTCTGAGTAAACTGTGTTCTTTCCAGTGTTACTGAAGGGATTTGTTGACTGGGAAATGCAACTATTTTTTCACATTGATTGCAACTCTTTCCAGCCACTCTTTTGAAGTGTGTTTTGTTTTCTGAAGAACTCATTACCCTGGCCAAGTCTTTTGCTTCAATCAAGTGCAGCCTGCAAGTTTGCTATGTGCATCTCAGTTGTTTCATAGAATATAATGAGTTAGAAGGGTCCAACAAGGGTAGTTGTTTGTCTTGGTTTTTGTTACATTTTCTTCAGAACTATAGAAGAGTCGACCATGGCAGCTCTGGTCATCCCAAGGCTAAACCTGAAGGGTCATAGAGCAGTGGATAATACACCAACCTCCCTTGTCCATCCAGACATGATCCCTTTTGAGCACATCTGGGCACTTTTCATAGGTGTTCTGGATGCAACAATCATAGAATCATAGATCAGCAAGTTTGGAAAAGTTGCCCAAGAACATCAAGTTCAACCAACCAGACTAGACCTTCCATCTTCTGCTCTGTTGTGCTCCCCCACTGCTGGAGTGCTCCAGCCTCAGCTGCAGGAGTCCAGGGGAGCCAGGGATCAATCTTGGGTCCATCTGAACAATGCCATGGTGCTGACAAAGGGCATGAAGCTGTAAAAGCAAGTGTTAATTCAGTCAGGGCAAAGCAAAGCATTTGGGTCAGGAAGCAGCCCCAGATTAGTCTTCAAATCAGACTTCCCCTCTCCTCCTTGCATGTCCTGCTAGGAGAGGAGCTACATTAGATGCTGCAATTGTTTTTACCTTTTTGTAAAATTTGACTCTATCAAGGAGTGAATGGACATGTCCCAAAATCTGAGAAATCTGAGGAAGCTGATTTCAGCAAAGCTTGTTTGTTTGGACCTGTCTTTTCAAGGAATGTTTTCTTTGGTAACATTTAGTTTTCTAAGTATACTCCAGAGTGAAATATGGGCTTTTTAGGGAAGGAATGCATTTAAACCTAAATTTTTCCCTGATATATTCCACTGTAACATCTTTTGCCTGGTATAAGACACAAGAGCCGGCAGGGCAAGTCACAAGCCCCCTCTCATTTTTTAGAAAATAGACATTGTAGTAACACAAACTCTAGTTTGTTCTTGGGAGGAAGTAGTTGGGACAGCTTTAAAGTACTGCAACAGCCATTAATGCACATGATTTAAATCAGCCTGTTCTGCTGACAAGATGAAACCCACAGGAAATGGTTTTACTTGCTCTTTAAATAGATAATTTGGGGAGGAGACGGGACGTGAAATGAGGGAATCTGACAGGAGCATCAGTTGAGATGGTGACAAACTTCATAAAAAATATGTTCAGTAGGCATTCAGAAATAGGGAATCCTTTACTTACAGAGTAAAGATGACATTTTCAGATAATATCCCTAGAATGTTGATTTTTCTTTTGTGTTATTTTCTGACAATTTTGTATGTGAAAACTTCCTTACCTGCTCCCATTTTTATTGGTGCTTTGAATCCCAGGGTATGAAAACGGTCACAAGACTTGAATTCAAGGAATAAAGGATGAGTGTGGAGCAGAAATTAGCCATTTCTCAAGGCCACATAGAATAGATTATCCAAAAGATTAGAGGAGCATCCAAAGCATGCTGAGTGAGGAGGGGTCTGTCTTCCCTGTGCTCAGATGCAGCTGTCCAGTGCAAGCCAGCAGAAGATGCTGACAAGAGGGATTTTAAAATCTTGGTTATCCACTGCTTGATTCAGTGCTGCAGAGAGGCACCTCTGTTCCCTCTGAATCCAGCCTTCATCCATCCCTTGGTAGAGTTACAGCTCCTTCCTGGCTTTTCATTGTGCTCAGCCAGGTGAAGTCTTTCTGGTTTCTCCCTTTTTATTTACAGGGCTCCCTCCAAAGTGCAGAAGTAGAGATTTTGGACATGAGGGAGAAAGAAGAGAAAGGACCTTTCTTCACCTAGGGATGCAGGCCTGGAAGGATATTAATTTCCACACAGGTCAGGATATATATCTGTCTAACCTGTTCTTTAAAAGCTCTGTAGGAGGAACTCTCCAAATTTTCTGAGGGATTTCTGCTGCCCTTCATTAGCACAATCTGTCAGTCTAATGAGAAACATTTACTCTACAAGTTTTTCTTCCTTGATTGGCCTCTTCCATAACCTTATATGGGCTGGGAGACTATTGATGTATTTCTCCCCATATCATGATTTCCTAAACAAAAGAAAGCCAGTTTTCCCACAGGCCATTTTTAAACTTGCTAGCCTTGCTATTTTCCTCTGGATTCTCTCCAATCTTTTTACATCTTAGTGGGATGCCCAGTCCTCAACACAACACTCCAGCTGAGGTCTCACCACCAAGACAAAGGAGAATAATCATAATTGCCTCCTGTGTCTTCCATATGTCAATTCAGTCAGAAATGAGATGTTCCTTTTCTGCTACAGCAGCACATTGTTGTCCTATTTAGTGCTCAGCTCTCATCCTGACTTCTTTTCTGCAGCATTGCTGTTTTCCTATTTTACATTGGAATTCTCCTTCCTAAGATGAACACTTATTTATTGATTTTGTTTATATCAGAGCAATCCCTCAATATGCCAAGACCACTTTTGTTTGTCATCCTGCCCTCTGGGCTCCCTGTAACATCTCTCAACTTGGCTTTATCAGCAAATTTTATGTGTCTATTCTATAATATCATTCAAGGTATCAAAGAAAATATTGTATGAGCCACATGCATGAAAGACCACCAGAGGACCCTTTGTAATGCTCCCTGAGTTTGATAGCAAACTGCAACTTACAGTTGAAATGCTGGATTCACCTGAATCCAAGACATGCCTGTAATCTAAACTTCACCCCTGTGCACAGGGTTCATTAAAGAGAAAATTAATTGCTGGACACAACTCATTAACTTCACCAGGGCAATGGCCACTTCCTGTGTACAGAGGGACAGACAAGGGAGGTTGGGGTTTTTTTGCATTCCTGATCCTTCATTGGAAAGTAAGATGTTATATGTTCTCATCCAAGACAAAAGATGATGAATGACCCCTCTTTAATAGAGGGGTGAGGCACTTCCAGCTGCCTCACAATTTTCAGTGGGAAAAGGCCAGGTTGTGTGAAGCAGCTAATGCATGGCAGCTTCGTGTCCTGCTGTTCATCCTTATAGCAGCTAAGGTAGTCTGACTAAACGAATTTTGAATGTTTGACCTTATCAGGGCAGAAAAAATACCATTTGGAGTGTGGATAAATATGTTTGCAATGATGAAAAAACATTTTAAAAATATTCTCTATCCTGTCTTCCTCTCAACTGCTTGTAGGGTGTTACCTGAGACTGTAAAAAAGCCTCAGAAAGCTGAGAACATATCTACCTCTGCCTTCTCATCCAACACTTGTGCTACTTTGTCAAGGAGGAAATTTGGTTGATCTGACATAAGATATGCTTTGCAAATCCCTGATGGCTGTTTCCTATTGACTGGTTTTTACCAAGGCCCCTGTAAATTGTTCAGTGACTCCTTCTAGCCTAAGGATAAAGGTGAGGCTGAGTGGCCTCATGGTTTTGGGTTCCCCTTTGTTTATGTGCTCTCCTTTCTCTGCTTCAGTACTCTGGCCTCCCTTGTGTCTTCCTCGAGTCCTCAGAGGTAATTGCAAATGATTCACAGATTATTTTGGTGAACTCCTTCAAAATCCTTTGAATTACATGACACCTTATGAATTTGAATAACTCTATCTTATCTACATAGTCTTTAACCCACTAATTTTCTGTTTGAGCTTTGTCCTCTTATCATCTTGTTAAAATTAATTGCCTTAAGTACCTGTTCATAATTTTTTAACAGTCTGCAGCAAAGCACTGAATTCTTCAGTCTTTGGATCATGTACTATTTATTCTCCTTCCCTGTAAAGTAATGGACCAGTAATTTCCTATGGTTTTTCCTACTTTCAATGTATTTTAAGACCTTTTCGTGTTACTCTTTATGTTCCTTTCAGCCTCTCAACCCATTTAATCCCAAACCCTCACTGAGGTTTTTATCCCTCATCCTTAATGATACACTTTTTTTCCCCTTTTGTGTCATTATTTCTTTTTATTAGTTTATTTTTGGGCCCTTAAAGTACTCCTGATACAGTTGTAATGGCTTCTCACTGTGCTCTCTGTCCTTCCCCTGTATCAAGATAGGCTGCTATTGTGCCTTTAATACACTCTCCTACTGTAACTGCCAGCTCTTCTGCCCTCCTTTATCCCTTAAATTACCTTCCCAAGAGACTCTAAAGATGAGTTCCCTGGGCTTACTGAAATTTGCTATTTTTAATTTTTTTTTTTTTAATGCATTATCCTCAGTCTTATTTTCTCCAACTCTTTTCCTTTTTTTTTAGAATAGTGATTCACAGGTTTTCACCTTCCACCTCCCTTTTTCAGATTCTTTTCTAGTTCCTCTCTATTTGACAGAATCAAACCCAAAACACTTTGTGTCTTTATAATTTCTTTTACCTTTCGATATGTTCCTGATTCATTTCAAGGATGTTACAGATAGTTTGAGCCCACTATGCTCTACCAGCAAATATTTGGTCACTTGATACTCCTTATTGACACTACAAGTTCTCCTACAGGTATTCACAGTCCACAGAAGGTCCATCTCCTTCCATTACTCCCCCTCAGACTCTGCCATCACTTCTGACCTTCATGGAAAATGCGCTTTTGGCATAAACCACAACACTCCCTTTCCTTCCTATCCTTACAGAATGTGCTGTCCCTGCTGTAAACATATTCCAGTTTTCTTGCTTACCCCACTGCAGGAGCTCTGAAATGGGGCTTTCTTGGGGTAACACCTCATGTGCAGATGTATTTGAGGTTCCAGGGCTGGATTTAAGATGCTAAAGGATCTTACTGCCTCAGATGGTGGTTCTTTTAGCCTAACAACCTGTATCAGTCCGTGGTCATGGAAGATGCCTAATGAAAGAATACCAAAATAGAGCAGGAATATGCTGGTATTGACCCATTTCTGTGGCATTTTCCTCCACTTTTGGGCAGACTCCAGCTTGGGGTTTTCCCACGCTGCTGGTTGTATCTCTGCTTTGAGTTTAACCGGCCCTGATAGTACTTTCTTCCACGCAGTGCCTAATTGGTATTTGAAACTATTTATAACTTCCAGAGCATTTTATTGTGATGAATCCCATGATTTAATTATGCACTGTGTGAGCAAGCACTTCTTTGTGTAAATCTTCTGGCTGATCATTTCATCTGGTACTCACTAGTTCTTGTGTAATGACTCCATGCTGAGTAACATTCTGCTACAGCCTCTCCACATCCCTTGCTTTTCAAAGCTAAAGACTCTGTCATGGCTCAGAACTGTTATCTACCTTTGATCACCTCTCTTTACCTTTCCTTTAGTAATTCAAATTCTTCTGTACCTTTCTTAGATGGGATAACCAGAAACACACAAGCTGCACTGGCAATTCAAGTAGCAAAGATGTTTGTTTTCGGTGTCTTTTCTAGACCGAGCATGCTATTATTTTTTTGTATTTATTGACACATAATTTTATTTTCCATTTTTTCTCTCCCAGAATCCGAAGGTCATTCTGCAGTGTTTTGCAATTTTTATGACCACATGTAATATCACATCTGCAGTAAAGTTTGCTGTCCTTTTGCTCAAGATTTTTCATCTCTAGCCAGTCATTGCCTCTATTGATGGTGCAGTTCTGTCTCTATTGATTTCCTGGTTATTCTGGACCCTCACATCTACTGACTTTATTATTTTTAATTTTTTTTTTTAAATCAAACAGTCAAAAAAAAAATTTAATGGGAACAGAGGCTGCTTGCAGGCACTATAGACCTGTGATCAAGATTCTTGAAGTGCTTTTCTGGAAGCCCTCAAATAATCCCCATGAAGTAGAAGAGTTTGGTTTTATGCGTGGCCACTCAAGAGCAGCTCGAGGCTGGTGCTTTCAGTAATCTGCAGCCTCATATAGCTCTGACTTCCATAACCTGCACTTAGTGATGAAAAGGTTTTCTTTCTTTCAAAGTTCTTATAGTAAGTGTTAAAGACACTGACAACAAGGAAATTATTATCTTTGCTTTGAGGAACTGTGGCATTTTTTTGCAGCTGTGATTGCAAGCAAGTGTTTAGCAAGTGGGAGGCACTACAGAGCAAGTCCCTTTATCCATCACATTACCCTAATAATTAAATTGTCAGCCAGGGAAGTCAAGCTTTAATAGGAAAAAAAATATGCAATCAAACAGTGGCAAAAAAATTGTGACTATTCCTCCAGTTAAGCCTATAATTTTTTTTAATCATGATGTTTGCGTAAGGCATTGCTCAGAACACAGATTTTTACTTCTTTTTTTTAATATACTTTTTATATGTTTTAAAATAACAAGAAGTTATTTAACCACTCTTCATTGTTTCTGTGACTCCAGGAAACAATTATCCTAAGAATTACTGGTAATTTCTTTACTGTGATTTATTTTCAAAATTAACTCCAGGGGTATTTCCTAGAATCTCCAGGCACCTTTTCCTTCAGGATGTAAATCCACTTGATGGTCTGCTTCTCCTGAGGTCTCCCTGTGGGATCATTCTCTTGGGTGTTAGATTATAGGGGGAAGCCACCCAGCTGCTCTGCACCCATCAGTCCTCTGCATTTTTTTCTAAATATTGGATTTTCCAGCATTTTTTCCCTGCTTTCTACATCCCAGATTGTGGTTTAGATAACAACATACTTCTCTGCAGTGAAATGGGTGGAAAGAGCCACAGAGTCTCAGTACAAGATCATGAAAAATGTAACAGCGAAATGAGATATTTACCCCTGACGGGTGGCTCTGCCCTAAGTCAAAGGCATCATCCCTCCAAAAGATAATTTTCTTCTCCCTCTCTCACGTTAGCTTTCAGGATCTGCCCTGATAAATGTTGCCTGACTGTAAGGATAGACTTTGGGAAAAGAATAGTTTTCCTCTGGAAAAGAGACAAAACCCCCCACTGACCTTTATCTCTGATTGGTAGGGACACACATGCCTGGCCAAAAGCTCTTTAACCCAGAAGTCTCAATGATCCAGATGAGAACACTGACCACAGGGGGCTGAAAGGTATTTATGAATTCACCCCTAAAGAAAAAGAACAAAAGTCAAAATTATCATCCACTGAAATAGTCATGAAGAAGATAATAACATCTGCTTCTATATTTTGACCCATATTTTTCTACACTTGGACTAATAGACAAATGCAGCACACACCACACTGTGAATAGCAGGAAAAGGCTGATTTCTTTATGTTAGTACTTTCTGTAATGACTCCCTGTGGTAAACGACATTGTGCTGTCATCGCCTTTGTCCTCTTCCAACCAGGCCCAGACAGAGAGAAGTGCAAGGCTTTAGTATCCCATTACCAATTTCCTGAGCAACAGAATGCCACGTTCCAATTTGTGTTCTAATTTTAAATACAGTATAGATTTTTAAATAAGTTTCAAGCTTCCTATTAACATGATCTGTCTGCTCCTTTGGTGCTCTCTCATCCCATTCTGATCGACCCATGAATGGGCTCCCTGTATTATTCATTGTACACTAAATTAAGCTTTTAGTGTTAAAGGCTTTCAAGTGCAGCTTTCTTTCTGTAGGACTCATTACCTGTGTCAATACACAAAGCAAAAGCACTTAATAGATTTAAAACATCCAGTATTTTCCCTTTCTTACAGCTGTTATTATGACTCAGGATCATCTGTTATTCTGGAAATATTGCTGATTGTCCTGATATTAATTTCATTACACAGCAAGTGCGTAATATAGAGTTCCAAAGTGTCTTTGCATCACACGAACTTTAATTAGACTTTAGATTTTCTTAAATAGGTTTAGGCAAATGAAAATTATTATGGATGGTCATGGCTTTGTGCACCTTCAGAAACTGGGAGATTTCTTTTATCACCTGTAGAAAAGCAGGAATAGTAGCATAGAAAAACCACAAATAATAAACCACAAAAAAAGCAAAAATGAAATGCCCGTTTCAATGGTATACTGCTGAGATTTGTTATGCTCTTTGAATTTAGATTTTGTGGGGAAACATTTGAATAAATGTATAATAGATTCTTAGCTGCATTTCCCTGCACTGCTCACTGAGGCACCCCACAGAAGGTGTCACTCACAGGTTTGTGACGCCTGCATCACTATGGTAGGAAGAATCAGAATTATCCTGACTACATGGTTATTAACCACTCAGGCAGGACTACCTGAAAATGACTGGACAGGTTACTTCTCTCAAAGCTGTTGTTCCAAGCCTGTTCAGGGCTGTGGCTCTAGTTGTACCTAACATTTTCTTTCCAGCTCCTTCAGTGTCAAAATTACATGTCCGTGTTCCCAAGCTGCAATGTCCTGTCCCTTTACAATGCTGCCACTGTGGGACATACATTAAACTGAATCACCGAACCCAAAACTTTTAAAACCTTGATCATTTTATACAGGTAGGCTAATTACAGTGATTTGGCTTCAACATACCCCTCTGTTCTAGTTGCCCAAAGAACCAATTTCCAGCAAAGCCTCAGAAACCATTTTAGCAGCTCAGCAGAAGCTGTGGAGTTGAAAACCATCACGGGGAAGAAAAGGCCAGCAGGGCTCAGAAGGGGACTGGGAAGATGCGAACTTCTCTGCTCTGGGAAAGAACCATTAATAGAACAACACCCTCAGACACAGCCCTGTGAGTGAGCTTTTCCTCACAGGCACAGCATGCGAGGGTTATGGACATTAGGGAGTTTGCTTCATTTTCAAAGCAGGCTGAGATACAAAAGAGCAGCTTGCAGAACAAATGAACACCACCAGTTATCTCAGAACTTCAGTCTGCTGTGATCCAAAACTAAACCCCCCTGGGTTTTCTGCCAAGTGGCTTCACTTCTGTTAGTCCAGAAATAAACTCCTACTGTACAAATAATGGGCAGACAATGTCTTGTTTAATTGACCTTGTTGTAAATGCCAAGGAACCAAGCAGAAACTGAGCTGCTGCATGTCAGAGGGGACCAGTACATGGGAAGGACAGAGCTGGTATTTAGCCTCAAAGTATGAATGAGCAGGAAAAGTAAACCATTTTCTTCATCTCAGCTACTAATATGAATTTCTTATTTGTGAAAGAATGAAGGACTATGGAAAAAAAGGTGCACTAAGGGTGTCTATGTCTTGTGGTTAAAGAACATAAATCTTCAGGTTTATACCTCAGGGTCACAGCTTCCATGTTTCACCAGTGGCTGGGATCAGACACTTTTGTAGTGGATTTGGGGTTTTTTTGAGAGAGGCAAGTACAAGTTCTTTCTTCACAAAGGTGGAATTTGTAATAGAGACACACATGTCAGGAATAGCCTCCTCCCAGAAAATTCAAGTCCCTTCCATATTTTCCAAGTTAATGGCTCCTGTAAGACACTGAAATGTTTAAAGCAAAGATCGACCTCCTTATTTTCTTTTTTTAAACAAATAAAACTTGGAGAAAGAAAACATTAGAGGCTTAATGACTGCATTGTTTGGGAGTTGGTAGTCAGATTCCAGGAGCTTAGATAGATGATCTAAAAGAGGAGGTGGATGTAATGAATTCTGTAGTACTGGGTAATGTATTCCGAGCCTCTTGGCTCCAGGGGAGAAAATGCTGAAAAAACAAGACCAAAAAAAACCAAACCACAAACAAACCCCAAAACAAAGATCCAGAAATAATCCTGGTTACGGGAAGAGGTGATTTCAGCACTGTGACTGTTGATCAGCCCCTCCCTGCTTGTCTCCATCTTCACTCCTATACCAAGGTGAAAACGAAAAATCCATAATCCAGGAGTAGTGTCAGCGTGGAACATCTTCCAGGCTGCCTTTGTCTGCTTGCTAATAATGAAAGTCTATTTATAGCTCAGTGCAGAGCAGGGAAAGTGTGCTGTGGGTGACAATGTGATATGGATTTCACAGTCCATCAGTTTGGATTTCAAGTTTGCAATCCTCTCTCAGACTAATTGAGAAGTCAGACACTGTTTTGGGATGTTACAGGCAATGAAAAATAGGGCGCCTGGTGCTTGTTTTGTGAGCATTTGGGGTCAGGTTGGCTGGGGTGACATCAGAGAGCTCTCAGATCAGTCAGGCTTTTCACAGTGGCCTGAGAAAACCCATCGCAGAGAGAGAGGTTTTGCATGCTGTGCATCAACGTGCTCATGGGCTTAATATCTGTCACAGCCCATCACTCCATGTTAATAACCAGTAGAAGTCCCAGATTAGAGTGCAGCCTGGCCTTGGGACCAGGCACTGCAGACACAGTGGGAGCTCAGTGACACCCATGCAGCAGAACCCCTCAACCACCTCTCTTCCTTCTGCCCCTCCTGGACCTGGCCATTTGGGCCACCAATGCCCTATCCCCCCAGCTGTTTCTGGTGTTTCACTGTGAAAATGTGCTAAACACCAAGCAACAACAAAAGGAAAAGGGGAGGAGCTGCTTTGGTGCAGCCCAGCATCATCATTCCCCCTTTGCTGTACTGGCACAGTCAAAGGGTGGCATCAGGACATAAATGGGGAGGCACTGGGAGAGAGATGTGGTTGCCCTTGGGGAGGAAAGGGGACTTGCTGGGAGCTGGTGAGCAGCAGATTGCATCAGTGGCACTGTCTTGAAACACAGCTCCTGCTCCAGAACATTTGAAGTTGACAAAAATTGGAAAGAGTAACAGAGGCACAGAGGCTGAGCTGTTATCCTGGTAGAGTGAGAAACAGAACTTGTGTCTTTTCCTACTCAGTCAAGCCTGTCATTTTGGTTCACTGATGAATGGATCTTACCCCCATCTTATAGGATGAGAAATATACTTGGCCTTTCTGTGGAGGGGCAGAAGAAATGATCCATAAAGTTTGTGCCCAGTCTCATACAGGACCACAGTGAACCAGGATGTGCTGAACCTGCTGTGACCACTGGTGTGGGCATGTCTGTGGGTCTCACCTCGACTGCAGCTTCATTGCTGTGCCAGTGCCACAAGGCTGATGGACTGTACTCAGAGCAGTGCAAATGGGGCCAAATTAACAGAGAAAGGAAATACTCAGCTTAGATATTGAGAGGTCCTGAACAGCTCCCAAACTGCTAGGAGCAAGCTGCTGTCTTTTTGGGGTGTTGGGACTTGGGTATTTCTTCTTCTGCTGTCTCTTGCTACAAGTCCAGTCCTTTGGGCTAAATTCCATCCAATTGCCTCTTTCTAGACATATTTTCTTTCAGTTCTGTAAGACAAGTGTCTTGTGAGGCACTCCTGCCTGGTTCCCAGCCTTTTACCTTTGCCATTTCAGCTGGCAACCACAGAGAAGGTGTTAAGGATCACAAGTTAGAGTGCTTTTGCTTATGTCCAGGCATTCCATACCACTCAAATCCAGCAGCTCTAAGATCTGGTGTCTGTGAAGTGAATGCAGTGCTTAATTTTAAGTCTACAGGATTCAGAGTTTTAGTATTTGCTTTTCAGGCTTTTCCTTCTTGCAAGTCTGTCTGATGTTATTTTAGGCAGACCATATGCTGTCTTAGGGCACGGAGGAAAACTACATGACCTCCTGCATTTTGCCCCTTTTTTCCAACAAGAAAGATGATGAGAAGTCTCAGTAGTTTCATTTAAGAAGAATCTGTCTAAAGCACTGCAAGAACTTTATTTGAGGATTACTTCCAAGATGGTTTACTTTTCACCAGTTCTTTAAACACAAGGTAGCACAAGCTCAGTTATCCATTTATGACTGCAGCAGTGGCTGCTCTCAGCTTCGTGGTCAACTCTTGAGGAATTTTAGGGTCCTATGGGGTCCTGAACTGAGTTTTAATGCAGCTGGATTTAGAGTCCCTGTTGCCACTGCCAACTTTCACCTCATTCCCTTGTCTACATTTTTAATTAAGTTCAGACCTTCTTCATTGGCGTGTCTGTAATTCAGGCTACTTGACCTAGTCCCAATATCTGATAATAAAAAAGTTCTTGGCTGTGAGAAAAGCAAGAAAATTGTTGCTTAGCCTCTTGACATTCCCAGGTTTCTCCTCCTGCTCAAACACACCCACACACAGTAATTTTCCTGTCTTGGGAGGAACTGCTCTACAGCCACAAGTTATTAGTTTAATGAGTTTTTAAGGTCAATTAACTGATAAAGCCTCCTCACCTTGGATGGTATTTGATGACAAAGACCCTGACTTGCATCTGATAAGGGGAAAATTCTGAGTTATCCCACATCCTTGCTGTCCATGGATTGCCATAAAGACATTGAGAAAGGAAAAATGATAGCTAATTTGTTCAGGGAGGTTAAAAATACACTCTTAGAAAATGTAAGAAGAAAATTCCCAAATTCTTACATATTCCGATAAGAAGTCTGAATACAGAAGGTTGTCCCTTGTCAAAAGCAGTTTGCTTCTCCCCTTTCCTGGGCAGCCTTTGGCTCCTACCCTTTTGCACTGGGTAAAATGAGACCTGGATCACCTGGTGATGACTGTACCATTCCCTTTCTGCTGAAGAGCAAACAGCCTGCAACTGAAAAGCACAGCAGCACAGGTTTATCAGCTGTAAAACCTGCAGCTAGCAGGATCAAGGTGAATAGCTGTATGGATTATTCCAGAACTGGGAGGATGTTTTAATCACCCTCAAGCCTGTAACACTAAGAGTCAAATTTTTCCTGTGTCAAGTACAAGATTCATCATTCTCATTGACTCTTCTCTCTTCTACTCAAGTAACAACTGCTACTTGATCAAAGGAACTTGGTGTTGTTCTAAGGCATTCATAATCATCTGCATAGGACTCTCCATAAAAACAATTGTTTGAGTGCAGCACATGATGATAAGCAGTCCTGATTTCTTTGTTCAAGCCTTGAAACTCCAGCCCATCACACTTTTCCACACAGCAATGAGTGCATCATTTGTGTCCCTTCTTTTGAAAGCTGCATCCAGAGTGTCTGCAGAGGTCACCAGTACCATCTGCATGTTTTACATGCAGATACCTACTCATACACAGAATTCTCTTGAACACTTTGGTTTTAATTAACAGGCTGTCACTGAGACAATCAGTCTGTAGCATCCTCAATTATCAGGTTAGGGCCAGCAAACAGACACAGGGCAGTGTGATGTACAGAAACCAAGTGCAGAGCCAGGCTGGTGCAATGACAGAGGACAGTGAAGAACACAAATATGAAAAAGATCTCAGCAGCCACACCAGCAGGACACTACATTAAAAAGCTTTGTTCAATACAGGTCCATCATTTCCACTTTTGGATTTACTCTGAGTTCTGTCAGCTCAGACACCATGAGACACTCTGGAGCTCAAGCAAGAATTTATGGGTTCCATAGGAGGTTGTTTCCTCAGTCAAAACTATTGGCGTTGGCACATGAGGTGAGGAAAACAGAGGTGGGGGTAGTAAACTTTTGGCTTTGCCTGTTTGTTTCTTCCTCTGTGTGCCTTGGAGGATGTCAGTGCCTTGTGGTTACAATGCACAGATGGCTTGGCTGCTTCATATCAAGGGTTTCTCTTGTTATAAGTAAACTCCCACTCCTAGGAGGTTTGCCATGAGGAGGCAGAAGCATGCTTGTGGCGACAAAGTATAGGCAAGGACTTCTGATGATGTTTTTGGTCAGTTTTTTGAAACTGTGTGCTGCACAGTTGTGTGGAAATAGTGATCTGATGTACTTAGCACAGGCAAGATGTGTTGGCTGAGCCCCACCAAGGACAAAATAACTTCTTTAATCTACTCAGGGTCTTGGTTTTTATTGTATTTTCCAAATCTGCCAGTGATGAGGGGTGAAGGGGAGAGAGGTGAGGGGAAACCTGAGAGAGCTGGCAGTAATAACAGATCCAAGCTTTGACAGAGTCTGGTGGAATAACTTAATTAACTAATGGCCTGCATAGAGCTGTAATGGGATCCGAAAACAGAAAGCTTTTAAGCAAAACTTAAAGCCAACAGCATCAATAATGGTGAGCGGAGGGCACTTTACTCCTGTGTTTTTTCCTGTAAGAGTGGTGACACAGCCCCTCACCTACTCTCCATCCCTAAAGGCTTTTCTCCATCTAGTGTCCCTGGGCAACAATTACAGCCAGTTTGATCCCAGTGTCCCCCTCCTGCTCCCATATGGTTCTGAGGTGTCCTCACAAGCACACAGAAACATAGACTAGAGAGAGAGAAGATGGCTCCATGGAGCTGGCCTGGGCTGCAGACACCTCTGGGAATGGTTCCAGTCACTAGCTGCTTCTCTGATCTTTGGGGGTGATTTGCTTTTTCTTGTTATTATGGAGCACATGTAAATTTCCTCACCCCTTTGAAACTCCTTCTCTCTCAAGTCTGTATTTGGAATTGCATTTCCAAGCTGATGTGAAAGTCAGGTTTTGGGTTGCTGAGACACCCCCTTGCTTCCATGCATTTCTTTTCAAGGGGGATGTAATGTTTGGGAACTGCCTGCTGCTCCCCAGCATATCCTGCAACCTTCCCTCAGTGTTATCCCAGCCCATGGTGTACATGTGTGTTTATGAACTTTGCTGTGAAGTTCAGTGATGTGTTTTAGGCAAAACCATGTCTAAACCAGGTAGGCCAGCAGAACTTGTCATGTCACCTTCAGTACTTGCCCTCTCTGCTGAGCTTTTAATGTGAGTAATTATAACACAGCCTTTATCTGCACCACTATTATTAATTTTTTGGATGAAGATGTCATCTCTCTTCCAAGAACAGTACCCCTGAGGCCCTGCAGCATGCACATATGGTGACATATCTCTGTTCCAACAAGGTAGGTGGTCAGGCTGTTCTTCCTCTTCTCCTTAATTTTCTCTCACATCCCTACCTATTTTTGAAAGCTGAAAGTTCCAGGCTTCTGGTCACATTTCCCTCTCAGCACCAGCTTTTTTCTGCAAGGTCAAGAGCAGTTCATTCTTCAGGCTTGTGGGAACTTGCTGGGCATCAGCAGCACCAGTAGCAGAAAGTAAGTGTGGACAGATGGCTCTGGGCCGAATCTCCTGCCTGTCAATGGCTGGCAACTCCTCCGATTTCTGTGGTGCTTCAGGGAGGGCAGGGCACTGCCAGATTCTTCTCTGAGTCTTGCTGGTTGTGCCTGCCAGGAACAACATATGGTCCTTGGTACTTCCAGAGAGCACTGGGCAGGAGGTGGCTGCAGGTCCCCCACTGCCTCTCGAGGCTTGTGTGGTCCTGCTGGCTGGCACCAGCTCAAACACCACACAGCAAAGTGCCTTGGAGTGCCCCAAAGAGGGCATCCCACAGTCAGCCAGAAAGGCAATGAAGTCATCAGGGAGTCAAAAATATCGAGGCTCCTCTCTGTCCTACTTAACACTGCTTCATCAAAGGCTTTTGGGAACCAGGCTGTGTTTCTGATGGAAATGTGACACCTGGGGATGATGTACTTTCTCTGCCTGCAGCTGAGAAGAGGAAAGCCATGGTAGAGCATGGTCAGGGTAGTACCATTTTCTTGCAGAATTACATTTACATCCTACTTTGGGACAAGAATTCCTTCTGAGTGTCTGTCAGCTTTACACATCAAATCAGAATATAAAACCCTCTGTCCCCTTAGGATGCAAGAGGACTGCTAGATTGGTTCACAATGCTTCCATCTCAGCAACACAGCTGTGCCTTGGAGCTTCAGGAGCTCCAGATCCTTACCCTGGGATATGCTAAGATAGTCTCAGCTGTGTTATAAGAACCCCATTTTAAACGTGGGGAGGCTTTGTCTCCTGGCTCTAATGGAATTGATATTCAAGGTTCTATCAGAGAGAGCAGTGAGTCCTGGACTCTTGTCTGGATTGTGGCTGGACCCCTTGCATGGCTTGGCAGATATTCTTGGAGGTTAAACTTCTGTTCATTTGGGTGTAGGGCAAAAAAGTACTTTGTTATTCCATGAAAATGATCTGATTCTTTATTCCTCCCAGAGGAAGCCTAAAGCTGCCAAATTCACGGAATTTTGATTCCAAAGTTGTGTTCCACAGCTGATCACAAGACAGCAATGTCCACAACACAAGCACAGGGACAGAAACTCTGAGAGGGAGCAGCAGACTCAGAGGACAGCTCTGATGAGGTTGGTTCATATTGCACACAACCCACCAACAGCAAAAACTGAAAAGCTTCATAATATGGGTAGGACTTGTATCAATCAAAAATGTGACTGTGGCTCTGGGCACACACCTGAAACAGCATTTGATTGAATAGCATCAAGGAGTTTAGCATGGGGTGATTCCAGAGTCCCCAGTGGATGGAGTTATGACTGTGCTGTAATTAGTACTTAAGTTATCTGGTTTAGAGTTTGCTCACACGCCTGTCTCCTGCTGTACTCACCATGTCTGTGTGGACTGCGTATCTCCATCAAAAGAAGTCATGTGGGTTTCTCTCAAAATCCCACTGGGAAGAGAGCAAGATACTCTTTACATTTCTGGCTGGGAGGAACAGTGTTGTCACTCTGATAGCTTCAGTTCTCTAGTCCTGAATCTGTTTTATCATGTGAAGTGACTCTCTGCAAAATAGTTAACTAATAATAGTTAATCTTGATTTCCTTCCCAATTTTTGCTTAGGTTAGACAGAGCACCTGTCTTTCTGTATTGACATGCAGAACTTAGCACAATATGGTTCAGATCTCAGGCGAATAAAGTATTTCAGCATAAAGAGATGATGACAGTAATTGTCTGGATCAGAGAGATGGAGACCCTTTGTGACAGTCAGTAAGATTTCCACATGCCCTTGGGTTGTCATTAGGCAAACAGCTTTGAAAGCAGCAAGGAACTCAGCAGTTCTAGAAAACCTAAAAATCATTAAAAAGGTTAGTAAACAGTTAATCAAATTTCCCAGTGAAAGGTGAAATGCTAATTATTTCTCCGTAATTACGCTAAAATCTTCAGAGGATTCAAATATTGGCATGACCTATAGTTTACCGAGACCCAGAAGACACCCACGTACCACCTAATTAGCAATGACTTCCCACAGAAGGCACCTCTTTGAAGTATTACATTTTCCACATGCTTTTCCATATTAACACTGCAAAAATAACCTTCCCTAGTTGCTACAATAGGGGATGAGTCAGACACATCATTGCAGAGCACCAGAAACCTTCCCCGACCAGAATAATCCTTGTAACACTTGCTAATGAGTGAAAGAGGAGGGGGTCTGTTCTCATCTCCCTGTCAATGGGAGTTAAGTGTGCGTAGGGAGGAGAGAACAAAATTAAAATCATTTGAATCATTTGCATTAGATACACATTATAACGAATACTCACTAACCATCAGAGAGTAATTACCTGATTTTATTAGTAACCAGGTCATGCTTTGGTCCACAGCCCTGCACCCACAAGCTATGACTTACCTTGGTTTCCAAAGGGCAGCAATGCTTCAGAGAGATCCAAGCTGAGCCCACAGCTGCTGGAGAGAGCCAGGGCAGGCAATTAACCACCAGTGTCAGACCTTTGTGTGTCCCTCAGCTCAACTCTTATTTTTTTCTACTCTAGTAGGAGACAAGAAAAGTGGAACTTCAAAGACACAGAGGTCATTCTTTGGAGTCATTACCTTATGGAGTGGCATTCTCTTTCCCCATGTGAAGCCTACAGAAAGAAAACAGGGGCTTCACTTTGTGTTCTCACTGGATTTGTCATCTCCACAAGTTGTTCAGTTTTGTCTAGGATTTAGTCACCGCTGAACAATGTGA
Organism: Erpornis zantholeuca; assembly: GCA_013400515.1. Taxonomy (NCBI): domain Eukaryota; kingdom Metazoa; phylum Chordata; class Aves; order Passeriformes; family Timaliidae; genus Erpornis; species Erpornis zantholeuca. The sequence goes on along the minus strand of VZTN01007902.1, from coordinate 218,182 downwards.
ATAAATCATTCTCATGACAGCAGTGAAACACAGAGACTCTCGTGCATGCTTGGGAAGCAGGGGGTAAACAGGTGAAACTGGAAGTCCCATTGTACAGAAACATATGTGTCTCTGCTGAAGGCATTTTCTTATGTAAGGAAGATTGACACTTCTTGCAGGTTGATGTTCTTAGTTGCAGTTACCAGTAAAGAAAAATCTCTCTGTGTATCAGACACTGCCTAGGGAACGAGCAGGAGAGAGAAAAGCTACGAGTGAAGTAGGCTAATACAGAAAGAGCTTGTGCTTACCTCCCTGAGCTGTCTGCCCCAGTCTGGTTAACACAGGCAATAAATAAAACCACAAGGAGAAGGCACTTCACAGCTTTTGGCTTTCTAAAGCTGCAGTCTGACAAAGAAAGGGCTTCATGTTTTCTCCACCTGCTAATCCTAGTGGCAGTACAGGACACGATACAGCAGCCAGTGCAACTGGGATCCTCTGTGCAAACATTTCCCTTCTGCAGAGGACCCTCCTGAGGTGAGGTAAACACAAGCAGGAATAGGGACTTGCACTTGATTCTGAAAGATCATTTTCCTATAGCCTTATATAGGGTGGAGTCATCTACCTTAAGATCATCGTAGGTAAAACTAGGCTGCAGGGGAATGGGAAGTTTGAACAAGGAAGACAGTAGATCAGAGTAGGATCTATCCTTCCTTTCTCATGTAAAGAAACAACACGTGTAGAACTTATTCCAGGATGAAAAAAAGTTTAAAAAAAAAGGTAATTTTCCTGGAGAGTATTTTTAAAGTGCTAGACATTGGAATCCTACAAACACACCATCTAAAACTTTAAAAACATGCATTATTCTCCCGGTGTTGGTTGTATTTGCCTGAATTTATCTCAACCCACTAGGCCTTGCACTTTTACCCTTTCAATTGTGCCCCTCCCTGCGCTGAGCAGAGCACTGAGTGAGTGTCTGTGTGCTGCTCAGCTGCCCACCGAGGTTAAATCACAACATCCAATAACACAGATCTCTGAGCTGTGGAATCCTGGGCACCCCACAGCCCATCACTCAATTCTTGTCCCTGAAGACTGGAACCCTTCAAGTGATATTGCACAGAATCACAGAATGTCTGAAATGAGGAAGGACCTCCTGAGATCTCTTCCAAGTCCTCTGAAGTGGAGCAGGGAGCCTAGGACTGGCTGTGAATATCTCTAGGGATGAAGACTGCAGAACATCTTCAGACAGCCTGTCCCTGTTGCCTTCCCCACTGCCCTCACAGTGAAAATTTTCTCTTGTGTACTCGCTTTCTGTACTGAAATGTGCATGAGCTCCTCTGTCATAAAGCTGGTGAGTACCTAGATTCTTAGGGGAAATCACAGAGAAAAAAGCATGTAGATCAGTTAAAAGAGATTCCTGTGCTGTTTGAAGGCTGTTTATTTTATTCCTAATCTTGTAAAGTGTTTCTCATGTGGTAAGTGGAGGTCATTTGCTCTGTCAGGTTTCTGTAGCTAGATGTGTACTCTTTTGTATGAAATAAGAGAACCTGCACTTTTAGGTAACAATCTAATAAATCCATTCTTAATAAACATTAAAAAGACCATATTCTCTAGAAAAAGGTGATTTGATAGAAATGGAATCCTACCATCAAGGATAAACAACAGCACATTAGTGCTGGAGCATCCTTTACCATAAACCAAAGCAGAAGTAGAAAAATAAACCATATTTCACCTTATATTTGAGTAGCACTCGATACTGTCAATTGTTATAGATTTTACTTAACATGGAGGTACCATGCTGCTGTGAAGAAGGAAACACAATGATTATCTAGGATTATGGATTAAAACATAGTGTTGGTCCTGGAGAGTCTGTCCCTGCCCCAAAGACAGGAAACCTGTTGGATATTTTTCAGCCAGTAACTATGTTTTCTTCACTGGGCTAATATTTCTTCAACAGATTGCTCTGAGCAGAGCTGGGTTCAGTAGACATGTGCCTCCACCTGAAAATCTTAGGATAGCACCGTCCACTACAGCAAACCTGCTGCAGTTTAGAGTCAGAAATAAGGTGATAAAGGATGCGTTTTTTACACTTTTTATGTATTTGGCAAATGGATTATTGGATGTGTTATTAGTTTTGCTTGGTAGCTTGCACAGTCCTATTTTATTGAGTAATTTACATGACATATAGGAGTCATATTCCAATGGATATTATTTGGATCTATTTTTCAAGTGCTTCGATTTTCTCTTTTATCTTCCATCAGCAGAAATGCTTACACCTCTTATACACAACATCCACTCACTTATTTTAATTTACCCCTCCCTCTAAACAAAGTACTTAAAGAAAGAAACAGTTGTTTTGAATAATTAGCATCATTAATCCTTGCCTGTTGATACCTGAATTGTCACTCCAGCCCATAAAATTGCTTAGATTGCAGCTTTCATGCAATGCATCACAAAACACTTTACAAATAATAGCTTAATGAAACACAAGAGAACAACAAATCATCACCAGAGCAAAAGGACATGTCATAAAATCTTTTTTGAACAATGCAAGTGATATTAAACGATTTAAAACCAGATACAGCCTGTGCTCCATGTACTGCTCAGCAGAAGGAAATTCTGTGCATGAGGTGCATACCAATCAAGAGCTTTTGAGCCATGCGGGTTCAAGCAAACTTGCCTGTAGCAGATATTCCTCTGATCTAAAAGGATGCTCACAAATTTAAGGAGGAAGACTATGCTCCCATGTAGGATTTATTTTCTAAGAAATATATGATTTATTCACATCTCAATATAAACAGGACAGGATTTTAAATTTAAGAGTGTACCTAGCTAAAATCCTTGTATGTGGCCTTTAGTTAAATCTGAGCGCACAGTTTCCAAAGTGGGGGAAGCAATTTTCAATTTATGGGTGTCCTGGTGGAACCTTAATGCAAAATAATCTGGGAATGGTACATTCAAGGACATCTTACCTGAATGTGTAGTGACTTTAACCTTCAAATATATCTCTGATCTGCTAAATTTCAGGGAGTTATTTATAACCAGTGGGAGAAAGAGTGAACCTCTTGTTCTTCTGGATCTTAGGAGACAAGAGATAATGCTGAGAGTGACATAAACCTGCTTTCTATCTGTTACCTTGAGTGAAGGCAGATCTGAACCACAATCAGTCATAGATGAGTTGTCTCTTTGAGTTTCTTTGCTTTGTTCAAAGAGGTGGAAAGAGCTAAGATTCAGTGACAATCACACCCTGGCAAAGCCAAAATTTCACCAGTTTCCCTGATCCATTCTATTGGATAAAATATTGATGCTGTGTATCTTTTTATGGGAAGAAACTTATGAGGGTTTTTCAAATCTGAGAGATTTCTCTCCTGAAATAACTGAAGAATGCTGATGATTTACAAAGCATGCTGAAAACACTTCCCAGAGGCTGCAGACTGGTATAACTGTGGACAACCTTGACAAATAGTCCCATGAAGAATTGCAGTAATATCTGTGAAAAAAATGCATGGATAATGTTTCCAAGTCCCAGGTTAGACATCGGTAGCCACCACCCAGCAATCTGCCTTCAATGAGATAAAGGTAAAGGAAGGGAGGGATGATCATGTTTGTCTTCCCCAGTCCCTGCTAGGTGTGATGGAGCCTGGCTTTCCTGGGAATGGCTCAGCACCTGCCTGCCCATGGGAAGTGGTGAATTTATTACTTATTTTGCTTTGCTTTTACATGCTTTTACTTTACCTATTAAACTGTATTTACCTCAACCCACGAGTTTTCTCACTTTTACCCTCCCAATTCTCTCCTTCATCTTACTGTGGGGGAGTGAGGGAGCAGCTGTGAGGGGCTGAGTTGCCAGCTGGGGTTAAACCAGAACATTATGACATGTAACTTGTTCCTCATCAAAATTGTGTAACTTAAATGGGACAGGGGTGAGAGAGGGCACGGGTTCTAAGTCAAGAACATGTGGGAGTTCTGCTGCAACAGGGTTTTTTTGGTGTTCCAAAGCAATTTCTAACAGCACTATTGACCTGGAACTACTGTAGAGGAGCTGATTATGAAACTTGGTGCAACAGATGTCAATTTAGTTGAATTTTCTGTGAAACTGGTGGATGTTTTTATCAACATGCTAGGACTCAATCCTTTTCTTAAATTCCAGGGAATCATAGGACATAGAATATGCCAGAAATATGCCAGTTCAACACGTCAGTAACACAAGATGGAGGAGAACAAGCACCTTTATAACCATGAGTGAGCTCAAGTACATTCAGCAGCGTGATATAATCTAGAGCTGGTTCTGTCCTTCACAAGGGGTGGAGGATATGGGGGGAGCAGTGACATAACTCATATAAACAGATTTTCTACTTTTATAGTTTGCTATTATGCTCTTCGCTCACACTGGGTATACTCAATAACTTTATCTTCTTGAATTTCAGAAATATTATCTCATTCCAAGCATAAAAATAAGGTAACAGGAGATAAAAAGCATTTTTACAAAGTCAAGGACAATGAACTCAAAATGTTGATCTATGATGGAGAGAAAATTCTCCCTTTTTTCCCCTCACTTGTAATGCATTTGAAGAACACTGTATTTGTGTGTCCTTCAATTGAGCACTAAGTCGATTAAAACATTTTATATTCTTTACAAATTACTTTGTAAAATATATGAGATTCAGCATCCAAAAAAAAAAAAAAAAGGTCTTGAAATAAAGAAAAAGAAACACTCTTTGTAATTGAAGTGTTTATGGAATGATTTGAAGAGCAACACACTGGAATCATAAGGGTGTCATCCAGCACCTCCTTTATCTCATAAATAGGAATTTTATGGTGTTGATCCTTATCTTTTATAGGGCAGGGGAAAAGAAATTAATATTGAATAAACAATCCTTGTTTTCCTCTCTGGAGTAAAAAGGCCATTGAATCTCCTGTCTGACAGCCAGGCAGCAGTGGTCTTTCCTTTTACTTGCAGTGGCTGGATGTCATCACTTCAGGAGATTAGACTCATTATGAACTCATACACAGGACTGAGAAAATAACCTCATCCATCGTGCAACAATCCCAATAATTATCTGTGCACCCAAAGCACTTCCCTTCCACCCACTTCTGCAGATGTTTCTGCATTTGAAAATACCAGCAGATTCCTATCTTTGCACGGCAACACAGGCCAGCTTAGAGCATTGGCTCATCAAGCTTAATACTTTGTTTTAGGGGTCAAGTGTAGGTTTTAAGATGAAAGAGCCACAAATCATCCATAGCACAGGGAAATGTCACTGTGCCTTCTCTGCCCATTGACTTACATGTGAAAACAGGATGGGAAAATGAAAAACAGCTGGGTACTAACAGGACTTCTCTAAAGCAGGTACCATGCAACTCACTCTGCTGGCATGGCCCATTCTCCATGGCCACTGGAATGATCCATCACCTGTGACAAGCAACTGGAAATGGGTTGGAATATTGGCATATCTGGGCTGGTTTGCTGGCATGTGACCCCAAATACACATTCACCTACTGGAAGACCTCTCCACAATCAAGAGTTGGCATGTCCCTCGCCTTAAGTATGGTGAAAGCTAAAAATTGGTCAGAAAACCCTGAAATCTGCCCAAAACTTTTATATCCAGGGGAACACTGTCTTTCCTGGGAAAGAAGTGTTTGAGCCAATAGTACTGGTGTGTAGTTGCAGTGCTACCTTCCTGCAAAGCCTGTGGAGTGTCTTGCCAGCTGTGAAACAAATCCTGGGATGTCAGTGAAATCCTGACCCAGACAAAGGTCTTATCGACATCAGTGGCCACTTAGTCAAAGATGATGCTTCTCTGTGATATAAGAGGTGTACAAATATCTTTATTCTTCTCAAATCCAGCTACATTTGAGGTGACAATTGAATGGGAAGTAAAAATGGTGCAAATATTTATTGTGGAATAAAATTAGGAAAAGGAAAATATATATGATAGTTCAAAAGCAAATGCCTATCTTTATGAGAAACCTTAGAGACTGTTTACTTGAAAATATAAAATTTTTTGTTCTCTTTAACTAGCTGTTAACTACTAAATATAAAAATGTTTAAGTTTCAGAGGATTTAGACAGTCAGTTTATGCTGTTTGTGTCTGACACATACAACCGCTAAGCAAATAATTGGCAACACACAAATGTTTATCTACATTAAAACCACCCGAGAATTAAAACCTTCTACATTGTGAATTTCTCCAGAATTAGCAGTATTCATAATTTCCACTTTCCTCCTCCATCTTATTCAATGTGGAGTGTGCTGAGGCTGTCACATGTTTTTAAAATTGGTTTAGAACTGCCCTGTTAATATTCTGCAGGATAGCAAATCCAGAATTTCATGGACTCATATCAGACAAGGTATCTTCACAAACAACACCCCACAGATGCTGATAAAAATCATTAAACCATATTAAAATCAATAAATTGTGATGGTCAGGGTTTAGAACCCTGTTTGTACAGTGCCTGTTTCAAAGAGACTTCTTCCAACATCTACAGCCTCTCCTGAGAGGGTTTGGCTGGGCTCATGTTGCAGTTTCAGTGAAATCAGCCAGGAGTGAGTATAAAGTCTGGTTTTGCCAGCAGAAGAGTCAGGGGCAGCTTTAAGTAAGCAGAATGCAATTAAACGTGGTTATATTGCTATAAGAAGGGTGGATATAGATATTAACATCTATTTGGGGAAAGAAAGACTCCGATGGGTGTTAAAAGCTACCAGTCCTGGCAATGGACATGAAATGTGTCTCGGTGCTTATTTAAAAAATATATGTATGGGAAAGAGAGAGAGTGCTATTACAGGCAGGCACTGGGGGTTTTTTTAGCTCTGGCATTAATTTTTTACCCTGTGTTCCTTCTTTTCAATTTCTGGGAGGAGAAGAAACAAATATATCCATGCAAATGTCCCTGTGCTCTGCCTCTAGCTATAAGATTAAGAATTATAAGCTTGACAACGCTGAGTTGTAGACAACGCCCCTTCAATACTTTCTGGCTCAGTGGCTCTGTGAAGACCTCTTTGAAGGTGCAGCTCTTCAAAAAGGCTCTGCAACAGCAAAATCAAAATGTTTGCTGCTAAATATAGAAATGCACTTGCTTTCAGCGTGGCTGGCTTGCTTTAGGTTCACCTTTGGAGCTGTATTTATAGATACAGAATGGATTTTAAGGAGAAAAAGTGAGAAGCAGGTGCAAGAAACAAAGAATTAGAGTGCCTGATGAGGTGAAAAAGGCTCTGATGAGTAAAGCTGGGCAACAAGTCAGCAACTTGATGTGGCCATGGAAAGGCAAACACGTGATAAGACATATTAGTCAGAAGAGGAGATTAATTCACCATAGCCAAATGCAAACCCTATGACTTAAAACACTGGTGAAATAGTCTGAAAACACTGTGTACAGGTCTCCACACCAAATTTGAAGGCATACATGTTCAGAGAAGGAGTGGAGGAATAATAGGAATTATTATTATGTGGGAAGGCAGACAGAGGTCCGTGAAATCTGGGGTTGGGGTCTGAGAGAATCAAGGCTCAGGGCAATAATCATTGATGTAACAACCTTCTTTTAAACTGTTCCTACCCCTTTTTCCCACTGGAAAACAACCCTTTTCAGATAGTTGTAAATAGGGGTGATATTTTCCTGTTTCATTTTCCTTTTGAGGAAACCTTGGACTCTCAGCTGTGATTATGTCTGGGTCTGGCAGCAGATATTTTAAGGAAGGTGAAAAAAACAAGGCTGCTTCAAGCATTTACATTGCTCACTACTTTTTCATATCAGATCCTCTTCTTGGCCAGCAGCAGGTTTTCAATCTGTTGAGGGGAAGAAAAACGGATGAGACAGGTGACCTCTGAAAGAAATGAAGAACAGATTTTCTGGACATTTTTTTCCTGTTTTATAGAGAAACCCCAACAAATCAGAGAGATGGGCAAGCATCAAACATGAAATTCAACAAGGGCAAGGGCCAGATTCAGCACCTGGAATGGGGCAGCCATGGATGTACACACAGACTGGATGATGAGAGGCTGGAAAGCAGCTTTGGGAAGAATCTGGGGGTCCTGGTGAATGGAAAGTTGAATGTGAGTCAGCAGTGCCCTGGCAGCCAGGAGGGACAACCCTGTCCTGAGGGGCATCAGGCACAGCATTGCCAGCTGAGCAAGGGAGGGGATTGTCCTGCCCTGCTGTGATCTGCACTGGGGTGGCCTCACATTGAATACTGTGTGAGGTTTTGGGCACCACAATATAAAAAAGACATTAAACTTGTTAGAGAGCGTCCAAAGGAGGGTAATGAAGATGGTGAAGGGGTCAGAGTTGAAGCCTTATGAAGAGCAGCTGAGGACACTTGATCTGTTCAGCCTAGAGGAGACTGAGGGGAGACCTCATTGCAGTTACAGCTTCCTCATGAGGGGAAGAGGAGGGGCAGGCACTGATCTCTTCTCTCTGGTGACAGTGACAGGACTCAAGGGAATCACCTGAAGTTGTGTCACAGGAGGTTCAGGTTGGATATTAGGAAAATGTTCTTCACCCAGAGGGTGGTTGGTCACTGGAACAGGCTCCCCAGGGAAGTGGTCACAGCACCAAGCTCAAGAAGCATTTGCACACTGCTCTCAGCCACATGGTGTGACTCATGGGGTGGTCCTGTGCAGGGCCAGAAGCTGGACTTGATGATCCTTCTGGGTCCTTTCCAACTTGGCATATTCTGTGTTTCTGTGACTCAGTGTTGTCCTGGGGCACATATGGGACTGGCAGTAGAAAAAACAGATACAAGCACTTGTCTAATATTACATGGAACTGGGGTCCTGGCTCCTTTGACAGGTATTTACACTCAAGAGACTCAAGAGACCAATGGGACCTCACAGAGTAACAGCAATGAGCCACAAGTTTGGCAGTGATCCCTGGGTTTCTGAATGTATCTCCTTCCTAGTACCACAAGCCCATCATCCAACTCTCCTAAGCATCTATATCCCATTTTGGATATTAATTGTGCAGAAGCAGGACCTATTCAGAGGTGCAAACCATCCTGTGAATCACAGTGCCATTTGGCACCTTGCTCTGAATCAGAGTTGACATATCATGCCTGCACCTTGCTGATGGTTTTGTGTCTCTGTGTGATATGCACTATAGCCTCCTTTACATCAACCATGTGTAATTCCTATTTACACCCACATATTCTCAAAGAGTGGGTAAAACCTCTGAAAGTGCAGAGAATTTGCTATAAAAAAGTAAATAACAGCAACTGATTCATCACCCTCTTCCCTTAAAAGAATGGGGGCCATCAGGTGAGGATCATGAGAAACAGGGTGAAATCAACGGGAAATGATTCTTCATGGAATGATAGGAGACCTGCACGATTCCCTACAAGGGGTGCTGGTGTGCAAATCTGCATGGGTTCAAGAGAAAAACCCTTGGGGAATGCTTTCAAGGGAAAAGAGGAGAGGAGAGGAGAGGAGAGTGTTAGAGTGCTAAGGGAACAGGGCATACATCCTTGATTTGCTCTTAGCATTCTTTAATCATCTGTTAATTAAAATTATTTTTTATGCAGATGAATCCCCCTTATCAAGGAGCAGGTGGGAGCCAGGACAGTGGTGATCATGGAATGAGGTGGATACACAGCCTCTGAGTCTGTGTGTCTGTCCTGCCACTGTTGTCTGGGCCCTTGTCATGAGCAGTGTGGCTGTCCATATGGCCTTCGATTTCCTTGGGTTTCTGTGTGGAAGTTGAAATGTGACACCTAAAGAACCATTAAAGGAGTGTTTTTACTAATCAGTGTCCTTTGTGGCTGGGTGGTTGTTTCGGGGTTGGTTTTTTTTGGTTTTTTGGGGTTTTTTTGTCTCTTACTTCTTTAGCTTATTTTGGTATTTGTTATGAACAAGAATTCCATCACAATTAGTTGCCTTGGCTACTAATGATTTTCTTTATTCGTATATTCCTCCTTATATTTAAACATAGCACCTGATCTATTTGCTTTTTGTTGCTTAATGTAACAAGACCCTAAGCCACAGTGGGCTGCTGGTTGCAGCTTTGATTACACCAAGGGCATTTTCAGTTTGCTCTTGGGGAGGTGGGATGGTTTTTCTGGGAGCAACATTTAGCAGAGGGACTTGATGAGATCACAATGAAACTCAGACTCTACTGACAAGGCAGCACAGGAGGAACTATTCTGTATGATTAAAGAAATGAGGAGAGCTATGTCTGTGTGCAGGTGCCTGATACCTGGGAGCTCACAGGGTCTGGATTTCTGCTACGAGTTACAACTACAGGAAAAAGGAGGTGCTCAGCAGTGTTGGCACCCCACAGAGCCAGCCACCCACAGAGTCTCCAAGCAGATCCTGATATCTGGACAAACAGTGCAGTCATTTCCAAGGGGAAATCAAGTTAGCTGACAAGACATGTGTGTTCACTGTGGTTAAATCCATGTCACACCAAATGTGTGTAACCAGGCCATTGTGCCTGGGTCCTCTGGCCAGCAATTGTGCTGGGGTTTTAGCAAATGATCAATTCTCTGTATTAGAGCTGCGTACTCAAGGGAACAAATATTAGTGTGATTTGTGATTAATGTCCAGGTTAACTTGGTGAGACTCGTGGGAAGGAAAGATCACTGAGGAGTTATGGCCTGATCTTTTCAGTGGAAGAGAGACTAAGGAAAGAGTTTGAGTATTCAGGAGCCTGAAGTCAGTTTTCTACCTTGGTGAAGTGACATCAGAAGTCAGAAGTGGCCCCAGAAGTGAGACACAGATGTTGTTCCAGCTGAAGTCAGTAGGAGCCAGGGAGCCTTGCTGCCTTAGAAAATGAAACCGTTTAGTCTTAGCAGAGGGAGGTGAAAACAAATGAGGCAGCATATTTTCTTCAAAACAGTACCACAAGAGTTGCTCAGCTGGTGCCTGGGACCTCCTGCCAGCAGCACCTGTGTCACCAGCTCTGTGCCTTGGCTTTGTGAAACTCCAGCTTCACATCATTTGAAGAAGAGTGTGAAAAAGCTTTCTGTGCAGCTTTTGTCTGCCGGCTGAAATTATTACCACAAGAGCAGGCAGAGGCAATGTAAAGGCTTTCCTACCTATGAGACATTTCTGTATCATTAGTACAACTCATTCATCATGCTTAGGAGGAAACAAAATGTTTTGGTGAAAAAAAGCAGAGAAAAATAGAGATCTTGGATCTGACATGGATCTGTCCCAGCTATATATCCCTTGTTCAACCACATGTTAAACTTTTGCCCTTGAGCATTTACCTATAGCTGTGTTGAATCTGGATTGCCTCTGGAGACAAGACTTTGGTCAAGGCTCATGACTGGTCAGAAAAATAAACTTGCATCATGAAAACTTAGCCCTGCTGCAGTCACAAGGAGGTTTTCCATTAAACTGAAGGAATTGCACCTAAGGCCAGAAGAGGGGCTCTTAGGACCACAAAGACCTTTAATCAGCCGTTCCCTCATCTCATTCTCATAACACCTGTCTGAGCCCAAGGCATGATACCATCAGGTTACCTCACAGCAGTTGATAGACCAGTTAGACAGGCTCCAAAGCAGCAGCCTTTAAATGGATGCTACTGACTGCAACAACTAGACCTGGAGCAGCGTTCAAGACTGGAGGTCTGCTGCTTCAGGTAAGTCCCTAAGGATGGTTTTCTATCCGTCCCTTCCAGGAGGAGGTTTGGGGAAATTGGGCATCTAGGTAGAAGAAAAGCCTTGAGAGTGCAGAGGCTTCATACCTGCCCCCGCTGTTTCCCTGTCTTCACTCCTTAATCAGTAGGGACAACAAGACCTTTTCTAGGGGCAATTCAATTCAAGGCCAGGTTGGAGGGGGCTTTGAGCAACCTGGTCTAGAAGGTGCTGCTCTTGCATTGGAAGTTGGAACTAGATTATATTTAAGTCCCTTTTTTAACCCAAATCATTCTTTGGTTCTATGATTTGGGTGCCTACAGTCAGATAGAACAAAACCAGGACCAAAGCATATGTCAGTCTTTGTACAGTGGCACGAATATGTTTTTTCTCCAAACTGCTATGTAATATGACTGTGCATCATTGCTTTTAAATAAATGTTTTTGTGCAGGTATAAAAGAAACATTAATGCCTGCAGCATTGCATTTGTGATGAGCAGCTCTTCAATAACTAAACAATAATTTATACATGTATCCAAGGAAAGAGGGCTAGTAATAAGTTAGTGACAAGCTTTTAGGGTATTAATATATGATCATAAGGTTAAACATACTTTATTTTTAAAAACACTCAGGCTGCATCCTTCTATGGAGCATGTTATTAAAATTGACATGATTGACTATTAACTACAGTACATAAGTACACTCATGTCACAATTCATGCATTATTATCCAACTGCAGGTAAGTACATAAAAATACAATGTACTGTATTGCATCTTATTCAGATCGCTGTTCCAGTGAAATATAAAGTGTCACCAATAGAATTGCTCTAGTAGTAATTCCACAGCAAATTAAAAACAAACTCAATGAAGCAAATCCTCTTGCAATTTATTTAACATGATATTTTTCATTTATATTCAAGGTACGTTTTTGCAAATATGCTACATCTTTCAAAGAAAAAAACCCTACCAACCCAACACTTAATCTCTCAGGAGGACTGGATAAAAAAGCTACTGACCTAGAACCTCTGCATTTAAAAAAGCTTCCAGAGAGTGCCCTTCATCTGTGATGTTTAAAGATGAAGACTGTATGAGAGCACACATAAGGACCACCACAACAAAGGGCTGCCTGGTCCATGGCCCCAGGGAAGTTCAGAGAAAGGATATTTCAAACATAATGAGTGCCAAGGGAGTCCTTCCCTTCTCGTGTGTAGCAGTCAATAAACTGACTGACTTCATCCAGATCATTGTACTCAGCAGCTTCAAGTGTCTCCTGTAACTATCTGCAAAACCCATCATGGACATTTTCCCAATTTCAGGAACAGCTGTGTCCTGTGGCAAAAAGCCAGTCATTTGGTGATGAGCTTTCTGAAAAAGTACCTTCACTGGTTTGCTTTAAATCTACTGCTTGAACATTTCAGGTGGTGGTTTTCGTCCTTGTACAGTGAACATACTCCCAAAGAATTTTCATAGAAACAGAATGATTTGGGTGGGAATGGACTTTCAGCAACATCTCATTCCAACCCCCATGCCATGGGCAGGGACACCTTCCACTAGACCAAGCTGCTCAAAGCCCCATCCACCTGGCCTGGAACCCTTCCAGGGATGGCCCTTCCACAACTTCTCTGTGAAACCTGTTCCAGTGCCTCATCACTCTCTGGGTTAAGAATTACTTTGTAATATCCAGCCTAAATCTACCATCTTTCTGTTTAAAGCCAGTTCCTCTTGTCCTGTGTGTACTCAATACTCCCTCCCTGTCTCTCTTGTGACCTCTTTAGGCACTGGAAGAATACTGGAAGGTCTCCCCTAAACCTTTTCTTCTCTAGGCTGGACAATCCCAATCTTTCTTCTATTAAATGTGTATGCTTGTATAAGTTAAGTATTCCTCTTGCTGTTCCTGGAGTTCTTGGAGTTCTTGGAAGTTAAAAGATGATATGAGGGCAGATTTTGGCACATGAAATAGCTGCAGTGCACTTACAGAAAAAAATAGATTTGCTCCAAGAAATGCTATACCAAATGGAAATATGGCTATGGGTGTCACCCTGGATTTCAGCCTTCTGATTGTTTTGAAACTTGTTCTGATTGTTTTTGAATCTTGTTCTGATTGTTTTGAAAAGTCGGTCTAGAGTTCTCACAAAATTCTTCTGTAAACAAGATGTGTTTCTCTAACTATCTTTCTTGTTTTCATTCCATTCATGATAAAAGAGGTCTTTGATGGACTTCTGCCCAGACCAATGGAGATGGATAGGAGAAGATCTCCCTATCCAATCCATGAAGTCTCAAGGTTTTGTATAAAAACTGTGAAATAAAAACTTCATGCCTTTTTTCTGTCATGCCCACCTGTGTGTACGTGTGCTCGTTTTGTGCTCTCTAGCGACATATGGGCACTATTTTTCACCCATAAAGGGATGATATCTTTATCATATTCCTGCTTTAAATATCTAGGTAATATAGTCTAGGTAAAAACACTACAATTAGGTAGGGATTAAATGAGACCACAAATTAGCAAGAATTTTCTCTAAAACACATCACCTGAACAAAAAGTATTGCAGATCAAAAGAAATATGAGCTGCCCCACACCCTCAGCATCCTACAGAGGAAACTGAGACATCAGCAGCAAAAGTTCATCTTGATGTAGATGAAGCAGCAAGATGCTCTTTTGGAGCAACATTGATAAGAACCTTGTAAAACACTGTCCATGAATCATCACCAGGCGCAATGAAAGGTTTTTGGCAAACTTAGCTGTTAGAAATAGCAATTTTTACAAAATAAGTCCTGAGTTTATAACTAATGAGAAGTGCTGAGCTGATCAGGTAAAGCCTGTGGTCCTGTCTGCGGCTCTTCAGTGCTGTTCCCTGAGATCTGTGGAAATGAAGGGCTAAAACCCCAATAGAATTCCATTGCAAACAGGCACTTCAGCTTCCTTGGTTGTCTGGAAAATCCCATTCTTGGACCTTTACAGCAGTACTGCCTGTGGCTGATTTCTGTGTTAAGCTGAGTGCAGATATGAGCTGTGAACACTTTTTGAGAATAGATAGATCTAAAACCTGCTTCGGAAAAGTATGCAGACAACTATTTAGTCACTTTCCTTAGAGACATACTTTTAATGTTCATTTATTTATTTAAAAAATGTTCATTTGTGTATATACAGTAATATCATTATAACCCACTCAATTCAATTAGCAGCACCATGAAAAAGGGATGGCAGTTTTCGTTTGATTCAATTGTAAGCAAATGAAGCAGTAATAAACCCCCAATTAGTACTGAGGAAAATAGGCTGAAGGATTTTTTTTCCTAGCATTTCACTATAAACAGAAATGTGTAGCTGGTATTCAAGAGGAAGAAAAATACAATTTGAAGACACTTTAAAACTTCAATGATTAATGTCATGCCAAGTGACTCATTAAAATTCCCATAAAAATGTGACCGTGGAAAAGAATTTTCTTCTGAAGAAAAATCAAATGCAATTAAGAAGGAGAAAGAGAAGAACAGGGGAAGAATTGCCAGCCAAAATCAAGCTAAACTCAAGCTAAACTCACGGAACAAGTTTCAAGGGGTACGACCAGACCCTTGCTGAGGGGATCAGGCTGGCACTCGGGAGGAGTGCATCCAGGTCCCCATTTTGACACAAACAATTCATGTGACATCTGTCAAATTGCTAATCGGCATCCAGTGCCTCAGGAATGAAGTGGAGATAATGACAATTCCCTTCTTCCACCTTTGGAATGTTCTTGCTGATTTTGATTTGCTTTGGCGGCAAACATGCAGGAAATTCAGGACAAGAAGCTGGTAAGATTAGAAGCACTTTCTTGTGGTTTGATAGGACAAAAAGTGGCTTGGTTGCAAGGTATCAGGGATGATAAGACCTCTTCCTGCCAACAACACGTTTTGATCCTCAGATCCCCAAGAATCACACTCCTATAATCTGAGTTACATTCATATTCAATATATTCACAAAGCTTCCTCGTAGCATTACAGCTTGAGCTGATGCTAGGCTGCTGACTGGCACTGCTGGCTGTCCTTCAGGGCTCTCACCCCTGCCTGACATCGCCGCTGTCAGGGAGCACATGGCAGGACCAGGTTTTGTCAGGAGCATGGCACTGATATACCCTGCTCTGAACACTCAGATTTTTGCACTACAGCCCCCAGCAGAAGGTAGAAGGTTTGACTTTAATCGTGTTGTTCAGCATACATGCTAATTCCTGTCTGACTTCAGCAGGCTCTATTCTATTTTTGAACCAGGAAACATATCTTATTAAGGCGACAGGTGGTCTGGCACAGCAGAGACAGGTCTGTTGCTAGTGGCATAAAAAGCCCTCAAACAATGAAAATTTATCTTGATTTCAGCATTTCCTTCTTGTTTTGTGAATCCCTCAGTCTTACTATCCTGGGAAAAATGGTGATCACATTTGATTTCCCACTGGTTTGGTTTTTTAGGGTATTTTTTTGTTTGTTTGTTTCTGAAGAGAAAAGTAAAAATCTATTTTATAAGTGGTTTCATGTACTGCAGATGTCCTGTGAGGATTCAATAAGGGAGAAACGCTTATAGAATGCAGACTGCAAATAGGGAGGGGAGAAGGAGAGGGACCAAGCGCTATTTATAGCCTACATCCAATTCATCTGGGCTAAGTATTGTGAGTAACTGTGTCCAGTGGCAGTGGACCTTGGCACTTGGACTGGGAAGCCTAAACTGCACTGTCCACAGTGCTCTTGAAGAGATCCATCACGACCTTTGCATGTCTAAACAAAGCAGCTTTCTCAGGCTGCCTGACATGGCCCCAGGACTCTCAAGCTGAAACTAACACCAGCGAAGGTCTGTTGCTGGCCACTGAGGTCAAGCACATGGCACAAACCATGCTCTGAGACACGTGCCTGCCTCCAAAAAGCTGTTTCAACATGATTCTGGCTGTGATGGTGCCTGCATCCTTCCTGGGCACTGGCTAGGAGAGCTTGTCACAGGCTGCAAGCCCACTGGGGTCGTGATAAATGTTGAGCTGCCTGGGATGATGGGAGCGCTGAAGCGCTCTGTAATATGAAAAGTCATTTAGCTGTCAGACCAGAAGAAGTGGCAGCTTAGATACTGATCTTGAGGCCAAATATGGTTGACACAAATAACTCGTGCCCCTTGTAAAGTGAAATTTTCCTTCATTAAACATAGATGCATGCAGTGCAGTGTTCAGCGGTTTGCTCTTTTATATCCAGGCTCTGATTGTTTTATTTTTATCCTTTAAGAGAAATCAGATGTTAGAGAGGAAGCTATTCTTAGGCTGACTGTGCAAGTGATCAAGCCAAGCATATCCATATAAGACAGCTGCTGGCAAATGCCAGTCTCGGGTTGTGCTTCCATTGCAGAAGCAGCAGTGTGAACGCTGGGCATGCAGACATGGCACCCTTGGGGAATAACAGAGGAGCTGTCATCGTGCTTGTCGTTCTCAGCTCAGGTCCTTGGCAGTGTGGAGCCTCTTTTTACCAATAATTCATATGAGAGAATGAATTCCTTGATGTCAGTGCCTCCTCTGCACACCCCTACTGTGGGGGCTGGCTGCACCCGTGCTCGCCCCAAGGTGATAAATTTTGCTGGATGATGCTTCCTTGAATTAGTCAGAAGTCTCTGCTCCACAGTGCCAGGTTGATGAGCACAGACACAACAAACAAAGTGTGTTCAGCAACACTCTGATGGTGTTCAGGCCCTGTTCCCCACTTGTAATTGCCTGAGTCTCATCAAGGAAAAGTCTGTGACATGGTGGAGACCCACTGCTCTTCTCTGCTCTTGGCAGGAGCAAACCCCTTAGGAGCTGGTGTGGGCTGCAGACCAGAGAGGTGGGGAAGTGAACTCTGTCAGCTTGTAGGTCTGAGATGGAAGGGAAACACTCATGAAAGGGCAGGCTTATGGTGGCAATAGTTCCAGGATCCCCCTGCTGCTCTGGGCTAGATTCTGTTTCCCTATAATGAAATATAAATATTAATTGTTCCTTTTGCCTCTTTGGGGTAGACTCCATCTTTTCTCATGTGCCTATACATTTTCTGACCCAATGAATCTTCATTCTCCTTCTGAGATCAGGCTGGATGGGCTCTGAGCAATCTGATCTCGTGGAACATGTCCCTGTCCATGGCAGGGCACTTGGATTAAGATGACTTTTAAGGTGCCTTGAAACCCAAACCATTCTAGGATTCTATCATTCTATGATTTGGGGTGTTTAAATATTGCTGCACCAAGAAGAAATCCAGCAACAAATGTGAGCACATGTCCCCTGGCACTGGGAATGGGCTTTGTTCCACATCTCCTGGTGTCTGGTTGACCCACCCTGTCCCACCTCAGGGCTGTGAGAGCAAACACCTTCTGCACACCAAGAATCCTGGCACAGTGTACTGCTTTGTGCATTTGTGCATCCCCAGCACAAGGTATGCTGTGGCTGGCCTGAAAGTCTCAACACTGATGCAAACAATTGGTACTGGGTCCTCAGAGTCTGTAGAAATTAAGTGTTGTTTATTTTCTTGCTCCTGAAGAGTCACTGATGACACCATGCTCTGTTTCTGAGCTAATCACAATGAATCAAATCAGCTTAGGTGAAAGTAGTTAAAAATATTAGTGCTTCAGGAAGCCCACACAGGGCCATATAAAGAGTCTTATATATTTTCTTACTATAATTTCCATTGCTTTGGTGGTTATTTTTTATTAAACTCATCGTAGCAGCAAATCAGGCAGGTAAATGTGGTTGTAAATTTGCTCACAGAGACATGTTTAGCTTGTAAAATACAGACTACTAACTGTGAAGCTTTGCAGTACTTCAAAAACATTGTTACCTTTCATGAATTTAAGAGATTCTAGTTTTTATTGAAATCCTTTTTTTTTTCAGTTGAAGATTTTCAGAGTCTCACTTCTATAGATTAAAACCTTCTGCTAGAAACATGCAAGAAGGGAAGGAAAAAGCATGACAAAATGGGTCAAATAAAACAGAATAAAGGAAAATCTGGAATAAGTTGAGTTTCTTTATAGCTGAGCATTTCATAATTCTTGCAAGAAATGCAATTATTGGTGAGCAGAGTCTCATTCTTTCAGCAGATCCCTTTTGTCAGCCATTCATTGCAAATGGTTAAACTGGGTTTGACAGTGCTCCAGTAACACCTGTTTGCTTTATGTTGCTAAGTGGTGAAATACTGGAAGTCAGAGAGTGCCCAGCAGGCAGCTGCTGAGCCAAACCCAAATTATTGATGAAATTTGCTTTAAAGGTTTAGCAAGGAGAGATCCAATGGCAACGAACCTGGGGAGCAGCAGCTCTGCAGGGCTGGAAGTTCCCCAAATCTGAATCCATAGGGCACAGCCATGGTTGCAGTGGTGTGTGAGGACAGAAGGACAGGAAATGAGTGGGGACCAAATCCCGTGGAGGCCAATGGAGTCATGTTAGAGGGGAGAATGGAATCAATCCACAGCGATGATGACCAATCCATTCCTACTGCTATTCATGTACCACTGACCTTGAAAAAAAGAGGAAAAAATATTGAAAAAAAATTACTATAGAAATGACAACGTTCCTCTAAGTTCAATTTTTCCTTTGGGGACAGTGGAAAAAAAAATATTTAAAGAATTGGGTTTTCTCAAGTTGGAGACACAGAGTCTGAAAATAGAAATTACTCTAGCGGCAGAAAGTAACAATATACTACTCTCCTTCCCAGGGTATATAGGGCAAGAGGTAGAGGGCTTAAATCATACAAAAAAATTAGATGAGGAAAATGTTTTGTAACAGTAGGGATAATAAAGAACTGGGAAAGAGGGGAGTGTTTTTAAGAACATTGTGAACAAATACTGGCTAGAAATATCTTATGGGTGCCCATCCCACTTTAAGGAGGAGACATGGATTATACATTAGTTTTATTTTCTATAGTCAAATCTTCCTAATTTGCAAAGCAATTTGGTGTTTGGCTCCAAGGATTACCTTTAAAAGTGCTAAACTAAGATATTCTGGGCATTTTTGCTAATAGCTTCACAACTACTACATTAAGAGGAATTAATCATTAGTGTGTCTACTCAGCTGACAATTTACTTATTGGCTTTTGCCTCTGGAGGGTGTGATCCCATCACACACCAAGGTCTGGGTGATGAGCATTAGTGACTCTCCAAGTCAACAAGAGTCAAGAGTCTTCAGTCATGTCCCTGGCCATGCCTTAATTTCCATTAAAATCCTTAAACACTTTATTTATGTCAAAAGATAATATCATAGGAATCTCTTAAAGTGCTACCCTGCTGATGACACTTTTGGGAAATGGATAGTAGAGATGTATTCTTGCCCCTTAACTGGATACAAAATTGGTTTAGATTAAATTAAATTAACCTCAGTTTCTTCACCCTAAACAAATACTATATTTAACTTGCTTTTTATCCATCCAGGGCCTTACCCCCATGCATGTGAGTGTTGATTATTCACACGACCAGTCCTGCTGAAGTCACTGTGTGACTTGGGTAAGTCTTGCTTCCAGGAACAAACTTTCAAGTTCTTTTCCCTCCATAGCCTTGTTTCAAAATGAGATCCTGTTTTTGGGTTCTCGTCTACAGCTACAAAAAATATGTTCTTGATTTTCAAAGGAAGCGTTGGTCATCTCACTGGCCTCCTTCCTCCAGTGGCTCCTGGGGCTCCCTGTTTTGTGTTGGATGAAAGCCAGAGATCATGAGTTTTTTCAGTTCTCGGGCCTTCCTGCATGGGCAAGTTCCATCTTATCTTTCAAAAACCTGGGTAATATCTGCCATCTCTTGATCTGTAATGCAGGGAATTGGCAGAAATATCTATATTTAAGTGGATTGCCTGATTCCTCAGAGTCTGAGTGCTTTGGTTTTCTCTATTTTTTTCTTTTTTTGGTGTGAGCCTCACTACCTAACTTCAACAGAAACTTTTAATCACAGTCAGAGAGGCCCCAGGGGTTAAACTGTGTCTTTCCATTTCCCATTATTTTTTCATTTAACGTATTTCTATTTTTCTGATGAGATTTCTGCTCATTAAACTCACCTCTACCACTACATTTCCCTGGGGTCTTTTACTGTCAGTCCTGGAAACCACACTCACAGGTAGAAATCATCATCCTCCTCTATCACCATATCTGCAAGGGAAAGTGCCCACATTTTATTTACTTCCCGAGCTGCCTCTTCTGTCTCGCTGAATGAAGCCTTTTTCCCTCACCTCGTAACCTGCACTCTGCATTTGCGTGGTTTCATATAGATAATAAAAGCACTCATCTCCATTTATCTGAGCCCTGCTGTAAATCTCCACGTAGTGGAGAGTGCAGCCTTTGGGCAGGAGCAAAAAGCACAGCACAGTTGCTCACTGGAGAAGAGCATTAGCTGCTGCCCACATGCTGCCCACGTGCTGCCTCCTGCTCCCAGCAGGAGCTGTTGGGAATTAGCTCCTCATCCAGAGCTAACCCTCTGCCTTGGGCCTGAAAACTTCTGAGATTCCTGCTAAGAGTCAGGCAGCAGCTGGGAATTGATTGGAGAGGTTGAAAAAGAAGCCAAAAAATGTCAGGTGATGTCTTTGAGGAGGGAAGTATTGATTGGGAAGAGGGAGGGAAAGTTATTGATACAGATTTTTTTCTTTTGGTAAAAGTTTTGGTCTGGTTCCTCCCCTTCCCTCCACATATCCCCACAGAGCTGAGTTGCTGCCAAACCTCTTCTCCATTGCAAAGGTTCTCCACTCTGCCTGATCTAGATGGCAAAGGCAGCTAAAGCTGTCCTTAATGCCATATAAATCTGAATAAGTGCAGTTTCTCTGCCCTGCTGAAAGGCCCTTTGGAGGCCTGCAAGGCTGAGCACTGTCAGAGGTTTCTTCTGGCAGAGCCCTGGTCTGGTGTTGGGGCACCCTGTGCACAGAAGACAGAAAGATGTGGAGAAACTCTCAAAAAGTTGAAGGATTTCCCCATTCAGAAATACCAGGTTCAGAAAACTCTAGAAGTACTGCAGACCAGGAGGGAAGATTCTGGGCCCTCATATTCAGAAGATACTGTAAGTTTGTGTTCCACAGAGGAGCCTTTCCCTTGGCACAGGGATCTGTTTCAGCCTCTTTGATGCTTCCACGGTATAAAACAAAATATTATAATTACCCTAAATGTTTCTCCTGCTGGACACCACAGGGTCTGCTCTAAGCTACAAGAAGTATCTGATGCACCAAACCCTTTGATGCCACCCTTGAGTCATTCCCCATGGCTCTGTGAACTATCTTTTATGGAGTCACTGGAAAGATTTCCTAGCAGGGAATACAAATCTTCTGGCTCCCCATCCTGATTTAGCAACTCTCCATAATACCTCTTTTCTGTGTATGTTCCAGCAACCTGGGCAGGTGGAAAATTCCTGGGAAGTACAAGGTTATGGGAGTGAGGCACTTCTGTGAAAGGGAAAGGAGGGTGCTGTGCCCTCCATGGGCATCTGGCACACTCTCCTGGGTGCCAGCAGTCAGCAAAATGTGGCAGCATTGGTCTGGTTTGAAAATGTGTGCTGTGCTCTGTGTCCTACATCTCACCCCACCACCTCTCCTTTGCCTTGCCTGGGGAAAGTGTGTCAGCCACAAAATAAATGCATGCACTTTTCATAGCAACCCATTTTGCATTCCTGCAGCATCCTCCAGCAATCAAAAATTCACTTCCCCAGACATAGGAGAATATTCATTTCTGTCATGTTGCAGATGGGAAAAACAATGTGTGCAGAGGTGAAATGGAAGGCTGATCATGTCTTACTCCTGCCAAGGGCTGTGCAGAGAGTTACATCTGAGCAAAGAGAAGGACCTGCTTGCCTTGCTGTGTGTGTACTCACAGCTCTTGCTCACCCCTGCTCTGGCTGCTTCTCCCTCCACTCTTGAACATGTTTGTCTTAGCTTTGTTTTCCTCTCCCACTTCTTCTTCCAGCCCCATGTACCTGTACCAACCCTCACATCATCTTCCATAAAAAACTCAACTGTCCTGAACTTGTCTGCTACATGCCTTTCAAAGTTTCACATTTGTTTCCTGCATTAAATACGTAAAAACCCCCAACCAACCAAAAACAACCCCAACAAAAATGAAACCCTGTTTCTCTTTAACATTTCTCTGTCACTGTCATTGGAACAATGGGAAAATCTCCAGTGATTAGCATCACCAACAAACCCAATGGTGTATGCACATCCAGCTGGGTATTTACCACTCAAATGAAGACCATGAGTGCCAGTGAAGGAGAGGAGAGAGGAGAATGCCCTGGCCTGTGGTAACATTTGTCTCTTCTTCTAGATGATATTAATTATTAATTTACTTGAACATATAGAGACGTTTAAGCTTTCCAGGCACTTTGAAAATGTTAATGCAATTAATTTGTCATCCTTCATTGCTAGAGATGCTCTTATACCTCTGGCTAATAAAGATTCCTCTGAGGAAGCAATACTTTGAATCTACCAAATGACAGGGCTGTGTTGTATTTGTTAAATAAATAAGAACTCCACAAAGGGCAGGTGTCCAGAAAAATATGGTTTTTCCAGAGAAAAACTGTATCCCAAGCCCCTAGTTCCCTTCTTATGAAGAAACATCTCCAGCACAGGGCCAAGCAGCAAGACTGGGAAGGTCCTGTCTGTGGAAGGTGAGAGTGATCTCCATGGCAAAGACTGTGTTACCCACTGGTGAAAATGTTATTTAAGAGGACAACTTCTGCACCATGGACCTTGCATCTACCTGTGTACTGCTGGACAACAGATGTGTTAAAATTCTCTGCCACCTCATGTTTTTCAAAGCATCACTGGGAGATCTCTGCACCACTACAGCAAGTGAACATCTCAGTCACAGACCAGGACCCCCCTGTGCCAGGTTTTGCAGAACTCAGATGGTCCCAGGGGGTTTATAGCAAGTGGCATTGCAGGCTGCAGGTGCTGCTGTAGCACTGAGCTAGATGGTTCAGTGTCGCTGTTGTGCACAAAATAAAGAGAACGGACTCCAATTTCCAGAAAATCAGAAGGCTTCCTTTATTCAAAATTCCACCCCCTTTATGAGGTGTTTTGCTAAAAGATACTTGATTGGCTAAATGGTACAAAGCCTCTCTACAACCACTGGTTGAGATAGAGAGAGCATATTTTGAAAACACAGAACAAGAGAGTAACAAACTAAAGTGAAAAAACACCACCTGTTAGTTTGAGAACAAGAGATGCAAAACCTCTATCAATCTTTTCCTGAGAACATGAAATGTTTATAGAATTGTTCTCTTTAGAAAATAAGAAACTTTCTCTCGGGAAGAAAATCCTTTTGCAGGCTTTGCTGCTGAATTTTCTCTAAGACCCATTGAATGTCAGCCCCACATTTCAGAGACAGACTTCAGCACATGGAATCTGACAGAGCTGACCCCTAAGGATTTTGTGAGGCCCTGGATAGGCTTTGGGCACTGTGGACAAGTGATGGTTCTTTTGCACTAGCCAGTGCTAAGTGGCCAGCCCCTCTCCCCCATTACTTCTCCACAAACCACTATAACATTACCAGCTCCATCCCATTTTGCTTTCTAGAGCTTAAAAGGTGACCACCAAGAATTATATGGTTACAGTTTTAAACTTCATGAGGTCCCCTCTAGTCTCATTGTTTTGCAGTTCACTGCTCTAACAATCTGTAAGGCTTCAAGAGTGAAAAGTAGCTACACTATGCCCAAACTGTGAGGAAACCTCTCTATGTAGGCTCAGCAATGGGTTTGCTTCTGATTAAACATCTCATCAAAAGCGAAATATATTAGCTATTCTTGAGGGACTCTGCATTAAAAAAATTCTACCTCTCATGCAACATCAGCTGTTTCTCCTCAGGCAACCAGTTGCTGTACTTACAGAAAAGAGAATGCAGCTCAAGCCTCCTTCAATCTAATTTTAAATTAATTGGCACATGATCCCTTATGGTGTCCACCCAGAACCCTCCCCACATCATGTCCTAATCACTGTCTGGCTGCTACTACCTCATCTTCATTAGAGTGACACATCAGTATTCATGCACACCCATTCAGCCACCTTTTGCTGTCTTTGGTTCCAGGCAGTGACATTTAAGCTTTAATCCCAGAGTTAGCGGTCATTACTTTAGTCTTTAATCATCATGAAAGACTAATGAGAGGAGATAATCTTTGTATAAATCACTGTGTAACAAGAAAAGCAGTTGATTTTTTAGGAGATTTAAAACTCAGAAGATATTCTTGGTCAAATCCAGAGGTCTGTTTACAGTAATTTGGACTGAAAAAGGAGGAACTCAGTTTGGTGTCCTGAATCCCCACGACTAAACAGTTAGACTTTTTAATAATATTTTGTTTTTCTATTACAGCACCTTCTACCTGACCATCTCCCAGCTTTGCACAAGGTGTCTACTCTGGAGCCATTTACTGAAATGAGTTTTATGTTTTCCCATCCCTGACTTGATTGATGTTTTCATCCTGTTTAATAGGGAAAAGCAGAGGTTCTTCAGCAGGAGCACTCGGTGACACCAGCACTCTGTACTCAGAGCTGCATGGCCATGAGATTATTTATCATATCAGTGCATTCTGACCCCAAAGCAGTCTGGCTTCTGGCTACCCAGGCACTACCTCTCTCCCAGTGCAGCATTCAGGGCCTGAAGGGTATTGAAGTGAGCAGCTGCCTGGCTTTTCTTGGGAAACTCTCCTCTCAACAACAACCACAACCACCTTCCTTTGTTGCTTTTGGCTGAAACCAAGGCTGTTCTTGGGATTTCTGGATGCAGAGGAGTGTGAAGGGCACTTCATGTGTAGGAATACTCTAGATTTTATGGGATTGAGTGTGTATGCAAAGATTTTAGAGGGTCCCATTCACTGCTTTTGGTAAACTGAGGCACACAGGAGCATGGCTCTCTGTAACTAGCCTGTTCTCTGTCGGATGTCATAAACAGCTCTGTTTTAGGCAGGCAATGGGGTTTAAAGCCATGGGCACCTCAAGTCAGAAACATATTCCCATGATTTTTGTGGCAGGAAGGACAAAGGGAACTGTGCAAAGAGCAGGGAACAGTTTTTGGCCGTGTTAGTCACAGGCAGTAACACTTAACAAACACTTGTAACCAAGATTTTGTCTGCTGCTCTCCCCTCCTGGCAATCCCACGCTCCTTTCGTGCCGCGACCAAGCAGAAATCCTGAAGACAGCTCCTCCCTCTTGGGGAGTGGCTCCTTTCTCTGAGGGTATTTCTCCAGGCATCACTCAATCCCTCGGCATGTCCCAAGCCTCACTAGCCTCAGGATTGCATGATCTTGATGGGAAAAAGACCCTCCAAACTCTGAAAGCTGAGAACCTAATTACTTTGAAAGTGTCTTTTTTGCCATTATATTCCCATTAAAATAATAATTTATCACTCTTCATTGTACTCTTAATGATGCTTGAAAATAATGGGCTTCAATCAATACTGTGCCCAACGTAAATGTGGTGGAAGAGCAGGGAGGATTTTAGCAAGGCTGATTGCATTTCCATTATTTTTGGCTGATTTGTTGTTTTGACAGAGTATCTGCACTCAGCACAAGCTCCTGCCTTGCAGGTTTATCCTGCTAAGGGGCTCAGTGAGCCCCAGAGGTTGCACACCCAGTGATGAATATTGATATACCTAGGGCACTTGAGCGAAGGGCACATGCAGTGAAGAGTTCATCTGGATAGATAAAAATCCTCCCTTTTCTCATAAAATCCCCTGCTACCTTGGTTATTGAATAGATTTAAAAGCAGCAGCAGATCCTTTGAGCAGCTGTAATGTCTGGAGTGTAGGGTTTCACAAAAAGATCATTTCCCAGTTCCTTCTACTTCTCTGTGTGCAGTGAAAGTGTCTCTAGAAGATGGTGGAGAGTCAGTGCAGAGCAGCAGCTCATGAAGACACAGGAATATTTCTGCACTCATGGCAGTTTCCAGTGCTCTGATTGCTTTGGCTTTGAAACCTTCCTCCAGAGAAAGGATGAGAGAAACACAGTCCAGACCAACTTGAACCCCACAGCAGGTCTTTGTCTGCTTGGCTCCAGAGTGGCTCCAGTCAGGGTCTGTGCAAGAAGTCCCTAAGCATTTTTGGAGAGTATTTTGTGAAAGCATGAGTAATTATGCAGATTTACTCTACTCTGGCACTAACCCTACCTCTACCTGCAAATATACCTTTCAGAAGATTGATTGGGTTTTGCTTTACCAGTTTCTCATCCAGTCCAACCACATCAGGGTATTTTCCTCGTTCTTGCCATGCCCTGAGCCCTCATTTTTGAGTATGGCACTGCAGTGCTAATGCTTTCCCTGATAGCAGGCTTGGAAAGATGGGTGGCAGAAGTGGATGGTGGGGGAAGATCTGCAGGCTGAGACACCAAATAGCTTGGAATATGGAAAGACAGAGACCTCCTGACAGCATCCTATGGGAAGGGAGGCAGAGTTTTAGTTTATTATTTACCAGACTGAGGGATAAAAGGGATTTTATCCTAACTATCTGGTCTGACCACTCACCTTCCTTAGCTCCATCTTTGTCAGCAAGTAGAACAAGACAAGGGCTATTTCTGGCCTTCTGCTGAGTGGCTGAGCTTTGCTTCTGTGGGTGAGCAGGGTGGCCATGTCCAAACTGCCTGTTGGAAGTATCCCTTGCTCCTGCTAGCTCCAAAGTCAGCACAGCTTTGACTGGGAAAGGGCTGTCAAAATTGTGATGGACATCATGGCCAGAGGTAAACAGGGATGGGCCATGTTCAAGTCTGTGCTAAGGGCATGTTAATTTTATGTGAGATGGTTTGTTGGTCTTCGGCATCCTTTGTATGAGATACAAACAAAGTGGACTTTTTTTTCCAAAGGAGATCATTGGTGACCTATTAACTAAAGCCTCTGACAGGTACAGACATTCACCTCACACTCAGCCTGGAGAAGAGGCCTTCACATCAGGCTCTGGTAGTGTTTGTGTGTGTCTGAAAACCTCCAGGTGGAAGGTGCCAAGAACCTTCAGCTGTGTGGTGGTGGATTGTCTCCACATCTGGGATATGATTTGGGCAACCACCCTGCAGCTGGACATGGAGAATTTGAGTGTACAGGCAGGTAATCAAGGCTCTATATGACTTTTTTTTTTTTCTTCTTCTTTTTTAGATATGCAACTCCTAGTTCACATATTACTGGTTTGATTGACCTGTTTTTGCTTAAGGAAAAGTTAAATCAGGGGTAAGATGAACAAAATAAGGACTTCAACTTATCCCTGCTCAACCTGAGTTCTGTGTATTACGTGACCTGATGTGCTTTAAAAACCCTTCAGCTAAAATTTGGGTTTAGCAAAAGGCTTCCTAGCAACACCAAGCCAGGTGAATGACACACAGGATGCTGCTGGGGCTTTGACTCAGCCAAATGGGAGAAAATTAGTTGCTCTGCTATTCATGTGTGTCTCTTCCCCCAATTTCAGTTAATTAAATGCAGGGAACAGTATATTTTATTTATTTATTTATTTAGTCCTTTAACACAGTTTGTTGAACACTGCTAAAATCAGCTGTCTCCCATTTCATAGCTAGCTGAAAAGGAGTATTTTGTATAAGCAGATCTACTTCTTCCCACATCCATGGTTAAAAAGCAAATGAACCTATATATCCACATCTCCAAAGGGAAGGTTTTTTTCCAGCGTGAAATCTGATGTCCCAGATCTTAAAGCTCAGCTTCACTGAAGCTAGAGGAGAAGTTTTAGGAGGATGATGAAATATTTATTCCAGGTTCAGACTTTAAAGTATGAGTTATGGTTGCTGGAGTGTCCAGGGATACTTTGTGATGGTGAGTATTCAGGGTAAATGGGGTAGGGATATCTGCTTCATGCTTTCATATCTTACAGCCTGATTCCTGCCTTCTTAAGGGAAATGTCTCTGAGCGTTAGGGGAAAATGCATATTGATGAACTTCCCAATGTATGGCCAAGATTGTCTGCATTCTCTATTTTTTCATTAGTCACTAACCCTTTCTATTAGGCAGAGCATTAGCTCCCAGATGATAAATTCAGGAGAGGAGGTGGTGTCCCTCCCTGCTCTGCAGTGGGATCTAATGGCTTCTTTGCTGCAACAATAGAAAAAGCATTTAAAGTAATGTCCCTTATGGATAGTCTCCAGAACATGGAATGACTTTTTTTTTATAGTCTTCAGTATATTTAGCTATGAAGGAGAGAAAAATTGTGAGCTCCTCTTTTAGAAAGACCATGGTTTAAATAAAGCCCAAAAGCATAGCTTTTTTTTCCCTTTTTTTTCCTTGTTCTCATTGTGCCTTGACACTGGAGCCTGTGGAAGGCAGAAATGAACATGTGCAGTTGATGAGTCCTCTCTGCCCTGTGCAGAGCTTAACCTCACCCTAAAAAACACCTCTGCAGCATCACCTGCCTTCAGCAGATCCTGTGACTACTGCACAGAGTTGCTGTTGTTTCTGGCTGGAGTTATACTTTGGATGCCTCTGTGAATAGCAAAGCTAATACATATGGGAGCAGCAATGTACAGAATCGCTTCCCTGCCATGTTAGAGCAGTGGGAGCAGAGAAGGTAAAATATTTAGACTCCAGATGTCTTTATTTGCCAAAATAAAAATTCTCACTGTAAAATATCTGTAAAATGTAATTAAAATTGCCAATTATTTTTCTCACTGTTGTTAACATTGCTGGCAAAATTGAGTCACTCAGTGCTGCCAAATATAGCATTCCAGGTGTAAAACACTCTCAGATGTTCATGACATTTTGCACGTAAATACTGAGTCATTGAGAATGATCTGGTACTATCCATATGCCTGATACAGAAATACTGCCATGAGTGGGAGATCAGTATACACACAGCAGGATAATGTTTGAGAATGAAAAAATTGTGTTTCTGCATATTTCCTAATAGAGATACTGGACTTTACATGTACTGATACTTCTGCTCTCAAAATGGTTTTACAGAGGAAGGTGACCACAAACCTTCATCCCCCTCCTTACTGCTCCATCTCTGAATATCATGTTGGAGATTTCTTTCTCATAGTATTTCCTTTTTCTATTTTTTTTTTAACGTAGCTTGGGTGAGGAACTTGCAAACCTGAACTGTAGATGACATCTGAATATATAGAAGGTAGCAGCCCAGTGCCAGGTACCATTCTCTTCCAGTCACCATTTCAATCTGCCTTTTGGCTGCTGCTGCTGCTGCTGCTCTGCACCAGGCAGCAATACAGGCTGTGTTTTCGGGCATCATAAATTCCTGGGAAAATTGATGTGTTTCTGGAAAGCATATGGGAATGGTGCACCCTGCAATCATGCTTGCCCTGGAGAGAGGCAGTGCTTGCTGGAATATAAGCCACTAAGCTAAGAGGAATATTTTCTCCCTGAGAGAAATGAATTTCCTCACCAGTTTCAGGAGGAAAAAACATCCTCTCTTGCTACCAGTGTGTGAGCTTGCTGTCAGGCTTGTGCTGGGCCATATACTGAAGGCAGTCAGGTCCTGTTCTTCTGTGAGACTCTCATGGGCCTTGGAGCAAGCTCAGGCACCTGCACTGCCTTCTCAGCACTCCTCTGTCTTCCTTTTTCCACGTGATGGTTAAACCTGCCATGCTCTCTCCCACTCTCCTATTCCTCTCTCATCTGAACTAGTGACAACATTTCCTCTGCAGATTTTGTCTTGCTCAATAAAGCAGTGGATGACCAGGTACATTATACCTGTTTTGAATGGAAAAAAAGTGCTCAAAGAAACTTCTTGTTTCCCTCCCTGTCGAGGGAAATATACTGCATTGTGCTAGTGCAGCATCACTCACCTGCTGCTGTACAGATTTTTTTGCTTTCTTTCTGCTTTCTTTCCCCACAGGGTGTTTCTTCTTGTTACCATCTTTTGTGTTGCATTGTTTAGTCTGTGTCTCCACATCACTTTTCCTTCCACCAATTCCTTCTTTTTTTTACCTAATTTCACTTTCTGTTTATTCCTCTCCTTTCCCCTGCACATGCATTTCCCTGATGTCTTACCATGTCCATCCTCTTGTCTGTGCTGTAAAGAAGAGTTGGGCCAAAAGACAACTTCACTGGTGCTATCAGGAGTTCATTAAATTGTAGTAAGGATGATAGAGTCTGTATGAAAGACCATTAAAGGGGAAAGATGATTTTCTTATTTTGGATGAAACACAGAAGCACCCCCATTTCCCTGTTCAGTTCTGTGTTCTCATCTGTCTAACTCAACAAAGTTAAATGGTTAGAGACTAGGCTTAAAATACATTTATAAAATAAGTAGAATGAGAAGGGATGGAAGAAATGAATTCACCTTTCCACACTGCAGAAAAATGAAATAACTTTTGGCCACTACTAGCAGAAATTTGTGGAACATCTTAGATGAATCTTAGCTTGTAATCCACTGCCTTCTGAGGCAACTTGTGTAAGAGCTCCACTGTCCTTCATGTAAAAAAAATTGTTTCCTGTTTTCTCTTTCATGTTAGCTGTCCTATCCCTCTGCTGAAAACTGCTCAGGTTTTCTTTCCCTCCACAGACACTGAGAACAATGAATCAGAATTGTCTTGATATCACCCTTTTAGACACTTGAAGGTGATTACCACACACAGCCACAGACCCACAGACCAAATGATTTCATTCTTTCTTCATCATCCATATTTTCAGAGCCTGAATCACTTTCAGAGCCTGTTGCTCTGGGCTCCCTCCAAATTGTCAATTTCTTTACCACAGAGCAGTGCTGAGCACCAGACTCAGTTCTCTTGCTGGAGTCTCCACCCTGTCAGGTTCAGTGAATAATTCCCCCAGGGGCCCTCAGTAAATGATGGTGTATAAGAAGTCCCTGAGTGCCATGTTCCTTGTTTGCAGCAGTGTCACAGGGCTTGAGTACGGAATACAGGCACTGTGAAATCTGTTTCTGTATGTGACACTCTGCCTTCCCCACAACAGCTCCCTGCAGGGACACTCCAGGCTTGCATTAACAGCAAGTGACTGATTTCATTCAAAAGTGAAATTGTGAACAAAGGTGGAATTCAGCCCAGATGAAGTCCTGCCTATTTGTGCCCACAGACAGGTGTCTGCCTGTCAGCAGGGTGTCT
Organism: Erpornis zantholeuca; assembly: GCA_013400515.1. Classification (NCBI taxonomy): domain Eukaryota; kingdom Metazoa; phylum Chordata; class Aves; order Passeriformes; family Timaliidae; genus Erpornis; species Erpornis zantholeuca. Next base: position 186,667 of record VZTN01007902.1, on the reverse strand, counting down.
TAATTTAGCCACTCCAGAGGTATGGCAAGGTTTGAGTGCCTAAGGAAAGCCATCCAGGACTGTTGAAGCTGCCCAGGAAATAACAACTCACCTCTGGCCACCAGTCCCAGCAGGCAGGATTTTCATTTTTGTATCATGTCTCTGGGTAGAGCTGAGATGAGCCCTGGTGGCTGCTGCAGGGTGAGCTGAATCTCTTGCCAGGAGCCAAGGACTATTTTGACTAAGGAGCCATAGAATCCTGTGGAGGTGTTCCTGCCACTGTGCAAGTTAAATTTCCAAGATTACATTTTATTTATCTGATGCAGATAGCACATGCCCTGCCTGAAGTCTGCCTCCCTTTGAGATGCCCTGGATTCCCCTGCCTGGCAACAGCAATCTGGAGTTCACAGATCATGGGGCATCACCCAAAGGGTAAAAATGTGTACAACCCCATGGGCAATGAGTAATTCCCCATTTGCTCTGCTCTGTCATTATATTGGTTGGTTCTCAACAGGGCACCCAGAGCTCGTCTCCATTGTCCACATGTGGATGATAAGTGTGGTTTGAACTGCCTCTGGATGTTTTTCTGTCCAGGAATATGTGCATGCTTTTTCTCTGTGCACAAGGAAATGTTCTCCTTCCAAGAAATGCATCTGTTTCAGAGTTATTTATAATGCTGAGGCTGTATCATTCCCTTGGCACCGCTGACTGGGTAAACAGGTAGATCTCAAGGAAGCAGCACCGGTACTTTAATCACCATTATATTAAATCAGAACTGCAATAAACTGGGAATTTAGGCTACAAATTTTAAAAGAAAAAAAACATCATTAAAATTTAAACGAAATGAAAAAGTTACAGTCTACCCAGAGGAGGTTGCTGAAAGTCATGTAGCTAAATTTCTACAATGTAAGAAGCTGAAGTTACAATTTTAACAATGATGGTGGAGCCTAGTTGTGAGAAATGTCAAAGACTTGTGCTTCTCCTTACTAAGTAATGTTGTCCTGTCTTTGGCTGGGTGAAAGCAATCTGGTTTTGACAAATCAGTGTTGGATGTTTCTTTATAACTTTCCTTGAGGTACCTATGTATCAATTGTTTCTTTATTTGGTCCATTTTCTTTCCAAGCATCAGTTAAGCAGACTTATCTGAGCAGACTTACCCTTCTTTCCATGACAACACTGTTTGTCCTTTTTTTCTCTCCTGCTCATTTTCCTCCACAAGATCTTAAAGACATTCTCTTATCATGCAGTGATTCCTTTTGGTAGTTACTGATGTACCCTGCAGCACAGTTCATCAGTGTCCCCTGGCTTGCAGGCACCTAACTCACATAAATATTTAACTTTTGCTGACCTGATATTCTTTCTATCCACCGTTTATGTCAATTAAGTTGTTAATCTGATTGTAGATAGTTTGGGTTTGTTTTTTTTTTTCCCTTTTCTCCAGTCTGATTGAAGCAAAAAGGCACTCTACCAGGTAAGAAAAATAAAGCCATCACATAGATTAAGCAGCTCAGGTACATGGTTAAGGAGATACATAGCAACAGCTGGTCATGAATTACAAGGAGAAATTCTCCCCAGCCTAGATGGCTCCATTCAGCTGGAAAGTGTTACTCTTCCAAAGCTAAAAATGACATAAAAATCAAGGGGGGTCTAAAATTTTAACAGTGCTTGGAGGGGAGGGAGGAGCTTGGGTAAGTAAGGCTAATGTGAGTTAGTCAAAGGCTGACAGTTTTTCTGTCACACAGAAAGCCAGGGAGACACAGGTGTGGTGACAGAGTGAGATTTCTACCTCTAAAGGATGAAAGGATGGGAATTTATGAATGTGAACTTAATACCCTTGCACTTAGCCTGACTGTGGCTGTCATACTTTGTTCTGAAAGCTCTGTACCTTAAAGGAAGAGGTAAATAATGTTTTGTGCTGAAAGCAGTTGCTTTTGTCACTGCAGATCAATGCAGCCATAGGCAGCTAAAAGGCAATTCTACAGGTTCCAAGTACTTGAAGGACCTATTTAAGCAGACAAAATGAGAACTTGCAGTCTCTGAGGAAGATTTTGGGTTGGAGAAGGATACCCAGAAAAGCAATGCCATTGTTTTTTTGGGAGCAGGAAATGGGGAAGGAGTCAAGCCCTTTACTCACTTTCAGTGATGCTGAAATCCAGGGACAGCTCAGCTAAGAGTTTAGACTGATAAGATTTCATATGTGCAGGGTGAGTTTTCATGTAATGGACACTCTTTATGCAAGAAAGACAGAAGCAGTGACCTTGTATCACTCTCTCTAATCTTACATCATTATAACTCGAAATGATAGAATCATGAAATGGTTTGGGTTGGAAGGGACCTCAAGGATCATCTGGTTCCAAAAATCCACAGCTGCCCAATTGTGTTTTGCTTCAATGAGGATCATTTTATTAGATACCAGCTTGAATTCCTCACTAAGATGTTTGAAGACTGATTAATTTGTTTCATAAAGACTCGGATGTAATACTGAGGAAAGTTGTTCTTGAGGATGGGATATCTTTCTGTATCTTTGACAATCCTTTTATTTACACTGTGGACTTCTTGGGGCAGAGACTATCTAGGTGTACACACAAAGGACTTATGGCCCTGGAAAATAATAGAATTAAAGTTTTTAAAAAATATTTAAAACATTTTCATAATCAATTACTACACATTAGGTAGGATAATATCAGAAGGATAATTTGCCTATTTTTGAGCCTGGTTCATTATATGACATTATATGAATTTGTTATCCTTGTACTATGAGTCCTCAGTGTAACAGCCTCATCTTAAATCCTACAGAGATTATAAAATTGACAAAGGACTGTACAATGGAAAGTAACTCAGAGTAACAGGTTGAATCTAAAACTGAAAAAATGGATTTGATTATCAGCACAAACTCTTTGCAAAGACACTGATCAGGATGTGTCACAGTCTCCCAGGAAGAGTGTTAAACCAGCTGTCATTTGTGTTCTTTTGGTCAGATTGGATAATATTCTGTGTGGAACAATCAATTCTGTATCAGTCCAATGGGAGTCAACAGTGATTTTCATCTATAATTTCAATTTCAAAGATGGATAGAGGGTATTTCTTTGTATAGAAAGTGCAGAAGTTTGTGAAGGGAGTTTTATACATCCCCTGAGACAACACAGATTTGGCTGGAATTAGAAAAGCAGAGGGCAGGGGCAGGAGGGAAAAAATGATGGAGATGCCAAGAGCTCTTTATATTCAACTACAGCTGGATCAATTGTTGGTTTACTGTTGTCCTGATAACAGAATCAAGTTGGTAAGGGATAAGACCCTGGACATTTTTTCCAAACAATGTGAAAAACAAGAAATGAGGAACGAATGCAGAGGCTCAGGCTGAAGGAAACAGAGGAGACAGAAAAATAAGTAGTCCGGTCAAGAATGTAAATTGGATGAGAAAAAAATAGGCAAAACCCAGTTTAAGCTACACTCAGGTAAAGGAGAAAACAAGTGAGAAACACAATCACATCAAGGTAAAGCTCTAGAAGCATAAAGCAGCCCTGCTGAAGATGAGATTGTCAGGAAGAGAAAAGCTGCAATATGGATTTCTCAGGTCTTTTGAGATGGGCACAGAGAAGCTGTGCCCTATTTACCTAGAAGTTAATCCAGCCATTCTAGTGGGATAAAAAAATATTGGTGAAGAAGATGGATGTCTGGTTGTGAGGACCAGAGTAAAATTAATAAGAATAAAAGCACTTTTCATCTCCAGAACACGGAGAAGTTTGTTTGTGCCTCTTGATGAACAACAGGCTTGCTGGCTTGAGATCTGACCAAAGATCAGATGTGGATGCATCTTGTAGATGTCTGGCTAGTCCAACCCTCCACAAAAGATAAGGAAAACAGCTCCAGCAGATAACTGCCATCACAGAAGATGTGTTTGAGAAAGTACTAAGAAAAAACAAAATATCTAGATGTCAAACATGGGACATGTTATAAATCCTCAAGGATCCCCTCAGTGACTTAACTGCTGTTCACACACTCATCAGTAATGACTTTTGAGGGGGATGTTTTCTCTGTAAGCTCATAGAGTCCCAGAGTCCTCCTCTATTTGGAAATTTGGAAGAGGATGGGTGTTTGTGAGTACTCTCTGTGTGAACATTGTTAGTGCACTTGGGTGTAAAGGATGAGGGTTCAGCTTCAGTCCAGTGTGTCCTGGAGGTCACCAAACAGCATTTGAACTAGTAAACTGCAGGAAACAGGAGAAAGTGGGAACAAGTGTGCATCTGCTTGTGCTTGTTAGCTGGTTTAGTTAATAAGAACATAGATGCTCTTCTTTCCCTAATTAACTTAGCTTGAGTGTGATAACTTAATATTAGCATTAAGGATAATTACAGCAAGTAATAATTTCAAAAGACAGCACAGTAACATGGCAAACAGAAGAAGGCCCAATTTTTACATCCTTTGGCTTTCTCAAAACACAGAATAGGATGTGGTCCAGTGAGCCCACTGAGGGGAAAACTGTTGTCTCTAAAAGGAGACATCACTACACCAGTTAAAGCAGGACTGTAGGAGAACGAAAGCCTGAGGACACCAGCCCATCTCCTGAGCATATCACATACACTGTGCCAACCATCAGAGAGTCCTGCAGGCATTTTGATTGCAAATGACAGCATTCTTTTAGGGCAGGGAGGAAGTTATCCAGAGCTATGTTACCAAAATGCAATGTGAGATCAGAAGAAGTCACAGCAGAAGATCAGAGTGACATGGTGTCAGAAGGCTCTGGGCTTGGCAGGGTCTCAGTCAGTCCTTATGCAGAGGGGAACAGCAAGGTCATGCCCCACACCAAAGGATGAGTGAAGGCATCCAGGGATTCATAAAGCTGTTGACTCTCCTTCTACCTTCTGCAGGTATCCACATAAGAATGTATAAAACTAAATATTAGCCCTGCCCTCAAGCATGCAAGGAACATCTTTTTGGAAGGATTTCTGTGGCCAAACTGCACAGCAGCCTGAGCAGTGCCCTGGAGCTCTGAGCTGGGCTGTGCTCTGAGTCAGACAGTGCAGGGATGTGGACGCAGCCCTGAGCAACCTGCTCTAGCTGACCCTGCCTGGAGCAATGAGGTTAGATCTGATGATCTCTAGAGGTCCTGTGATTCTGTAAGTTTGGGTACTTTCATCAAAAAGTTCCAGAAAACTTCCAAATCACAAGCTTGGTTTGATTTATTATTTACTTATTTGTTTGTGTGTTTTGATCTGTGGCATGGGAAGTCTCATTTAAGCATTTTTTTATACCTTGACTTTCCTCTGATAGAAACAGAAAAAAAGTACCAAGAACTTAATAGGTCCAGGAAAACAAATTTAATTTTTGGAGTTCAAGAAGTGTTTTGACAATACTCTTGGGTACACAGTGTAACTCTTGGGGATGGTTCTGTGCAGGGCTGGGAGCTGGACTTGATGATCCTTGTGGGTCCCTTCCAACTCAGCTTATGCTTTGATTCTGTGATTCCATGAAATCATATGCAGTTAGTGAGCCAAAGTACATGATGTTTAATTAACCTTTCAGTTCAGTGAGAAGTTTCTTGGTCAAAGACTTTGGGAGCTGTTCTGTGTAACACTTTCAAATTTATGAATAGAAATGAAAGAAACTGCTGAAAAGTCAGTGTCTGCTTCATGGCAGCCTGCACCCACACAAAGACTGGAGTACTGTGGTGAGACCAACAGACAGAAGCAAGAGTTAGTTAAGAGGATTATGAGGTGAAGTGTTCTTTTATTAGGTTTGTAATACAAGGAAAGGTATAATTTAAAAGGGCATGTAGAGACAGGAAAAGGGGAATAGTTTAAACTGAAAAAAGGTGGGCTCAGATTAGAGAAAAGGAAGAGGTTCTTTACTGTGAGGGTGGTGAGGCACTGGAACAGGTTGCCTATAGAAGCTGTGGATGCCCCTTGACGTGCTCAGGGCCAGGCTGGATGTGGCTTAGAGGAACCTGGTCTAGGGGAACGTGTCCTTGCCCAGGTAGAGGGTTGGAACAAGAGGATCTTTAAGGTCCCTTCCAACCCAAACCATTCCATGGTTTTTTGATTCTGTGATTTACTGTCACACAGCAACTCATGAAGAACCACAGAATTGTATTTCAATGAGAGGCAGAAATTTCCTGTGGTTACACAGGAAGCTGAGATCAATGCTAAAAGTAAAAGAAAGCATGGCAGTGTAACAAAAATCTGGCAAACGAACCTTATGATGAATCTATTAGCTTAGAGAGGGTCTTTTGCAGTGATTAAAGGCTGCAGATAAACACTTGGAAAGTGGGGACATTTTGAAATCTTCCTGCTGATCCTGTGAGTGGGAGCTAAGCAGCAAGAGAGCAGCCAAGGAGCAGCCACCTGGTGTGAATTCAGGATGATTTGGTGCCACAGCTGAGCTGATGGGAGCTGCCAGGGCTTATCAGATGGTTGGGGCCTACAAGTGGCAACATCCCAAGAAATGTCTTCTTCTAGAGGTTTCTGTGACAGGTCTTGACATATGTAGAGCAGGGAGACTTTGCAGCCCAGTAACTCTGATTTCTGCTGATACCAGTTAAAGATAGGCTTTGCCCTGACCTTAGCATCAAGGCTTAGTCAGTCCAGACTGATGGCTAGTCCTGTCTTACCCAGGCTGAGTGGATTTTAACTTTGTTTTTTTAACAATAGCACTTGTCCAGCAGTCAGGTAAGTATGGCCCATGTCATTTCAGATCATCTTCAGTTCACAGTGATAACAAAGAGTTACAGTGCAGATTCAACAGCCTGTAAGTTCGAAATAAAATGTAGTGTGAAAGATTACAGGCATGGGATGATAACAGAGATCCCAAACTGCAAGCACAAATCTTAAGCATCAGTCAGTGGTCACTGCAGAAAAGCAGCCCTATGTTGCTCAGGTAAAGGCTAATTTTGGAAATAATAAAAAGAGAAAAGCTGCATAATGAGCATAATTAGAAGAAAGAATGTGTTAAGAAAATGTATAAAAATAAACCCAAGCAGACTGTAAACTGAGGAAGGGCAAAGTATCAGCATCAATCTCACACCTCCCAAAGGAAAAGGTGAAGAAAGCCCAATCACAAATATTACACTGCCTGTGACAGACATCTCAGGATACTGGCAGGATGTCACAACCCATCTCCCATTTTTCCTCAATAAGGATGAGGGTCAGGCATAGGAACCAGACAGGCATTGAAAGAATGAGCACAGATATTGAAAAAATGGAATTTTGTTTTGGTTTAAATTATGAAAATTTTGACTGGATTAACAATAGATCCATATAACTCCATGTCTGGGTGATGTATGCTCCCTCCTTGCCCATAGCAAGATTCTGAGTGTGAGAGCTTAGAAGTCCATCACCAACCTATAAAAAAGACCAGTGAGCATTCTGGTTCTTTATTTTCCAATTCCTGAGCCTCACACCAGAGACATGTGAGTTAAGCAGTGGTCTGGAGAGACTGTGTGGGAGATTAAATCTTATCTGTCTGTTCTGGGGAGTGGGGATATATTGTATGAAGTCTTAGCCAGAAAAAATTTGCCTGTGCAGACACTCTGTTGATATTTTTGGCTACCTTCCTGTTTAATTTATTATTTACCATAAAAGTGTGAACTTTAGCCAAGGAGAGTGCACTTGACTCTGCTTTTCCTCTTCACACCTGCTTTCAAACTTCTCAGCTTCTGGCTGCAGCAACATTTAGGCAGAAGCAAAATTTTTTAAAAAGGAAGAGAATAAGTCCCCCTTCCTTGTGCAAGCAGTTCATGAAGTAAAACCCACACAAACAACTGTCCTTGACTTGAAAAGAAAATCTGTGTATATATCACAATTTGTTAACATAATTATCGTACTCAGGTGCAGGAGGTCATCTAGACTTTTGTGCAGACAGCAACAAATCTGTAATTTAGCATGCAGTGTGCAACAGATGCAGCTGAAATTATTTCTCATTTTCATGATAATACAGGACTCTAATCAGATTTGTTACTAATATCTATAAAGGTGCAAATGAAGGCAGAAACCAGGAGAGGTCTGCTCTGAAGAGCCTCTGCTTACATAAGGATGTTGTTTGAACGTAGTGAGATTTGTAAAGGTCTCTGAAAATTACTCCTGGTTTTCTCTGTTGTATGAAAGCAGCCCATAAGCTGATTAACCCCATCTCCATTGTATTTCAGTCTTCAAAGCAATTTGTCTTTTGCTATTCCTTTATTCCTCACATATACTTTAGAACAAGATTGTGTATAGTGTTTCTGAATCTTTTATTTTTTCTTTCTAACTTCTCTTGCAAAAGCTTATTTTTTTCCCCCCACGTAATCTTTTGAGAGCCATACCCACTCGTGCCTGAGGCAGTATTTAGTTTTCAAAGGCAGGTGAAAAACCAGGAGAGAGCACTGGCTTGAGACCCTGAAATGTGTCTGAGCTCTTGTTGCTCTGTGTGTGTCCCCACAAGCATGAGCAAGAGAGTGAGTGTGATGTTATCTCCTGAGGGAGTGGGTTTGCTGCTGATGTTTCTGAAACAGCTGAGAAGAGTCAGCAAGAATCACATAACCATGGGATCATAGAATGGTTTGGGTTGGAAGGGATCTTAAAGTTCATCTCATTCCTACCCTTCTGCCATGGGCAGGGACACCTTCCACTAAACCAGGCTTTGCTCTTGGCTTTGAACACTCCCAGGGGTGGGGCATCCACAATTTCTTTGGGGCAACCTGAGCCTTACCACCCTCACAGAAAAGAATTTCTTCTGGTTTGGGTCCAGCCCAAACCAGCACATATCTAATCTAAACCTCTCCCACTTGTCCATCTCTGTCTGCCCATGTAAAAAGGTAAATCCTTCAGTGACTCTCTGCACTGACCCAGAGACATTGACTGCTGTTTCCACAATGCTTTTCAGGCATTTTTAAGCCTGTGTTTAAAAAAAAAGAGATCATTTTGTTATACACATTCATGTTAATCTACACATTCATGTTAATTTACACAAGCTGGGGTTCCCAAAAGGTTTTGGTGAAAATGTATTGGCATGCCTTGATTATTTTTGTTTGACTCCCAATCCAGAGAGTCCATTCCAAGCTTTGATTTAGGAGGATTTTAAACATTAATGCATAATGTTGAATTGCTTACTTCGCCCCCTGAGCTGCTCTCATCAGAAAGAACAATTGATTAAAATAACAGCTTAGGCATTTCAATCTTTCTTTTTGCTATTGAAAACTCCCCACCTCAGCAATTTGCTGCCAAACTGCAAGCACATATCTCTTCACTTCAGTGCAACTTAGTGAACTCTGGACAAAATACAGAAAAACACATCAGGGATGAAAAAGTACGTAATTTTAAATGAAAATGTAAATCAAGAGACCATTTCCACAGGAGTTAAAGGACTTGTCTTATGGACTGTTATCTGTGCAGATAACCTGGCACAGTAAATAGAAAGGACCCTGGCACAGTAAGTAGAATGACCTGTAGCAAAGAACATACTCTCTTTAACAGTCCGTTTCCATAGTGCTGTTCTTAGCTCAAAAAATCATGTTAACAGCAAAATGCAGTATTTTATTTGATCTTTTATTTCTGGAAAAGTCATATATCCTGGTTTTTTGCTTTTTTTAAGTGACATTGGGACTGCTGAATCTTTACAGCCATTAAGCATCACTGTCTGGAAGGATCTGTTAAAACATAGCGTGGGAAGTCATTCTGGTCCTTCTGGGAGAGCAAAGCCGTGGAAGCCTTCAGGAGAATCAGCTCTTCATTGGAGGCAGGGTTGGCCCAGGACTGCATTTTCCAAGGTTATCATGTGCCATCCAGCTCAATCAGGATAAAATAATAATAATAATAATAATAACAATAATAACAATAACAATAACAATAATAATAATAAACCAAACCAAAGAAAAATGCTTTTGTGACAAGAAAAAAGCAGAGTCCGAAGGGTTAGAAACACACAGTCCATAGCAGCTGGGGAGCCCAAATGGCTGCAATTAACCTCCTGTGGAGACTGGAGGGGATCACCTCCCCTCTACTGCCTCCACATGCTCCCCCAGACTCTGCCTTTTCTATTTGGGTTGTAAATGTTTGAGAGGTTGTTGTTCAGTGGTATTTAGACTGCGCCATCATGATGGGGCTCAGGAGCTTTTGGGAAGTCCTGGTGGCCAACTTGACCACAGGAAGGATGGGGGTTGCATATGCACTGATCCTTCATCAGCCAGCAGCTGGACATTCAGGTTCCCAATGCTCTTGTTCTTTGTGTTTGGGTGTGTGAGCTGGATGGAGTTGGCCTTCAGGAATTGGTACTACTGTGAATTTTTCATTCCTGAATGAAAATGTCCAAGAACAAAAGTATCATTAGCCCTGATTTTCCCAGATTGGTATGCAGACAGAAGGAACATGCACTTAAGCAAGTTACTCTTCAGAGTCATAATCTGAGGAATGTTATGGGTCCTATCTGTGCTGTCCCACATTGTTTGAGTGATGTGGTTTTCTGTGGCTACTGCTGAAAGCCAAGGCTTGTCTGCTACTACACAGAGATACTTCAGCTCCCCTGGCTTCCATACCTGTGGTAGAGTAATCTTTCTATCCAGTGATAGATGGGAAAGGCAGATACCATAGCAGGAGTGATGATATATGCTCTATTTATTTGCAGGGAAGGTGACTGACCTTTCAGGATAAATAGCATATAGGGAAAATGTTAGATATTCATTTGTCTCCTTGCAAAACACACCCCTGCAGAAACAATAAAGCCTCTTCAGATTAAGATCATGGACTCTTCAAACCAGAAGAGAGAGGGCACTGCTCTCCCCAGTGGCATTAGCGACAACAGACATTGTCCTTGGCTGTATAACTGAATTCTTTCCAGGTACAATCCCATTGTGATCAGCAATCCAGGTCTGGCAGGTTGCACTTTGAATAGCTGGCTTCAGTTTGAAAAAAAGTGTACCCAAACATATATAATTTATTATTGTATATTCAGCCTGATAAAATTCCAGAATGTTTCTGAAGTTCTCATGCTTCCTTGCTGGATGTGTGGTACTGAATTTATCTATTTCTGCTGGTGCTGATATAAAGGCCCAGCTCCTGTAGCTATTCAAGACAGAAACAAAAATAAGTAGGCTCAGGAACCACTCTAAGGCTAGACCCACTGGTTGACAGCAGTTGTGAATAGGTTTTCTTGCCATGATGGCATGGCTTAGAAAAACATTGGAGACAAGACTGCTGCAAACATGACATTCCTCAGTACATCTGAGGAGAGGCTGGAAATAAGCACTGACGTTGCTGAGCATTTGTCAGTGGATACGTGGAGGCGTTGGCCAAATGGGAAACATCTGCATCTTCTCCAAATGAGGATCAGTGGGGAAAAAAAAATTCTGAAGATCAGGCTTTTCTTTTTTAAAGACTCATGGGTGTGAGGCAGCACAGACCAAAGCATCTGTGTACTGCCAGGAGATCCATGTAATCCTGATGACCTTGACATGGACTATGTTGAGGGAAAGCAAAGCCTGGAGGTGGCAGGGCACAGGAAGAAGACAATGCAGAAGAGCTGGGCACAAGTGACACTGAAGGGTAGTTAGGCAGCACCAGATAAACACAGCAAAACCATACAGCAAACCGAGGCTGGTTTAGGAACTTGGAAGGATCAGCCTAAGCTCAGGTGCCCATCTTGCTGCAGCAGTGCTATCAAGTAACAGCAGGGATTGCTTTGTCCTGCCTTCAAATGGTGCTTTGTAAGGACTGCTGGTGGTGAAAGATGAATGATATAAGGAAAGATTTTTCACAGCAAACCACAGAGAACAGGAAATACAATACAGAGTCTGATAAGTGGCAAACAGAAAGGTCTTGCAGAACAGTGTAGCAGAATTTTTTAAAAAGCGTGAACATAATTGTCTCATAGAAGAGCTTTGAGCTATCCAGATAGGCCTCAGAATTTTGAGCCTATGTTGAAGTGATAAGCCCGTGGCACAGAAAGAAATTTTATTAAAGTGTATTTAGTTTTAAATAACATAGTTATATTGTAATCATAGTAACCGTTTTAAGACTGAATTGTTTTGAATTCTTTTTTACTTTGTGTACCAATTAAAAAACACCTGAATTTGTAAAGTATCTAACCTCTATATAACCCGACATTTTGAGATAATAAAGAGAAGAACTCATAATAAACCAAATTGGTTCACATCGTCTGTTGCTCTGTCTCAGCTCCCCCGCACAGAGTTCCTAACTTTTCATCTTTAGAACAGTTTTGAAACAAGTGAAGAGAGAACATGAACAGAGACCTTGAATTAGACACTAGATGCTGTGTTTGGCAATGTACCGTAAATTTTATGCAAGTTAAATAAAACAGCAAAAAGTATGTCCTTTAGATGGACTTAGCTCATTATATTGTGAAAACCACACCTCTAGAGCTTAGTCTATCCACCTCCAAGACCCTTACCCACTGAAGATGTAGAATGAATTTAAAATGCACTGTATATCTCTGTTAACTAATTTAGCTCCTACCTGCATTCCTGCCCTCTCACAGATGTCATAGGCTGGGTGATGTCGTGGCTTTCATTGCTTACTCACATTGCCTTGCTCCCTTTTGGCACAGAGCTGGGAGTGCTCTCTGTGGCATTAGGGCTTTTAAAACTTGCTGCACTTTCAGCATGATTCTAGAAAAGGACTTTTACTCCATGCAATGGATGTTCATAATGTATCTGAGTGAGTAAGGTTTGATAAGGCTTGAAGCACCTCTCTGTTCACATTCCTCACCATAGGCTACTAGATTTCCCTGGACTTAGGCCCCCCACCATGCACTGAAATTGGGATATAACATAAATGACTGTGCTTTCAGAACCCAAACATGCCCAGAAACCCCATTGCTGGTTCTCCAGAATATCAGTTTCTAATCAGATGTCGAAACACAAATGTGGGGGCATAATTTTAAGAATCAACACCTTAACTGCAGTGCATGCAAGATGTGAGGATTTTGGGGCCATGTTGCCCTGTAAAAAGAGAGCAAAGACAAGGTAAAGGACAAGCAGGACACAGAAGAGAAGCAAGAAGAACAACAGGATGAAAAAAGTACACGATGGAGAAAGGTGGAGGAGGGGGATTCTTTAAAGATGTGTACCTAAAGTAAGAATACTCCTCTCTTTAAAGGAGTGAGAAGAATACAACACATTCATCCACATGTGCTTTTTTTGGCACAGGAATCAGTTCAGCCCCTAAGTGCCTCCAGTAATGCTGGCTCTAATCTCCCACTTATCTCCCCGTTAGATTTCTGAGCCTTTCAGTCCTTCTGGGCAAGCAAGGCACCTGGTCCCTGCATTCCCTGCCATAGCAGGCTGAGTATTGCCAAGTAAATCCATCTCATCCGGAGGAGGAGACGCTTTTGGGAATGATAAAGCAACGAGCAAAGCAAGAGCTACCAGGGCGGCTGGTAAGTGTGGAAGTGATGAGCTTCTTATTGATTGCACAGGAGCCTTGCTTGGAGAGATGGCTGGAAATTTTTACCTTTGAAAACATTACTCTGAGAAAGCTGAGAAGACAGCAGGAGCCAGTACTGATTAGAGGGATCAATGCAGAGCATGGGTGGAATGAAGTTATTAATAAGTAATAGGATTCAACTTGGGAGCTAATGAAATAAAAAAAGACATTTTCTAGTTGGGGTATCTCGCAGGCACTTGATTACTATAGCAATGGCAATGGAGAGATTAGGAACAATGAACTGTACAGCAAAAATGGGTTGAAAATCCCTCCTCATGGAAGGATCTAGTTTAAAGAATGGCTAAAACAAAATAGTTTTCTAGAAGAGATGTATTTCAGGATCTTTAACAGGGGCTGTGAACAGGAACCTGTGATCTTTGAAGCATGTAAAAATTGAAAATTATGCTGGCAAAAACGATGCCAGATAAGCTTGCAATCGCAATCCTTCTGGTTATTACAGACAGTGTGACAATTTCACACAGCTGGAAACTGGATATTTAGGCTCTACATATGTCTTCATCTGCAGAGACTGTCTCCCATTATACAATATGATTGTTCAGCCTTCGGCATCTTTCCCCGAAGGACCACTTGGTATCATCTTTAGAGGAAGAGGCCTTTATCTGTGAAAGAAAAGTACTTCCCCTCAACTTCGCTGAATCCCCACAAAGCTGAAGGAGGGTAGACAGACTGGATATCAGGAAGATTAGATATTAGGAGAAATTCTTTACTATGAAGGTGGTGAGATACAGGAACAGGTCGCTCAGAGGTTGTGGACTCCCCTTATGCCTGGAAGTGTTTGAGGCCGAGCTGGATGGGGCTCTGAGAAATCTGCTCTATGGAAGGTGTCTTTGCCCATGGCAGGAGGTTGGAACAAGATGATCTTTAAAGTCCTTTCCAACCCTTTCTATGAATCTATGAACATCTTCCTATACAGCCCTCTAAGATGGGAGAAAAACTAAGGAGAGCTCTACTGAACTCTATGTATCTTAAAGATGGTAGAAGCACAACTGTCCTGTAGTCTTTCTCACTACATTTCTCAGGATGTTTCTCTAAGTAAAGCATGCTTTTAGCTTTTAGCAGTGTATTTGTCTTGAGATCTCCAGTATCTTCTGATACATTAGAAAAGAGCTACTAAAATAGACCAGCTTATCCCATTCCATATGTAACTCTAAAGCCAAGCTGCTAATAACAACCACCATCAGATTTTCACTACCAGGGAAAGGATTTAGGTGAAGTTTAAACCTGATTTGCCTAATTTCCTTAAGGAGATCTTCAAGGTCAATGAATTGAGCAAAGAAATTGACAGGACACAGATGAGAATACTGGTGTTATTTCTGCAATATGAAAATGCAGATAAGGAGGAAAATCCCACAAGAAAGTGATTACATACAGGGACTTTGTAAATTTTGGGTCCTACTGAATGGTTTTCCAAATGAGGAAAGCATTTCAGGTGTTTATTGGAGTAATAGGGAAAGACCTGACATTTCTATTTTAGTTTCCGTCATGCTGCTTTCCCAGCAACTGGGAGAGCACTTAAAAATCTGTGAGAGGCCTGAGGTACAATGCTGAGAGGGAATCTGTGTGTGGCAGAGGGCACAGGGCACATTCTCTACCTGAACTACAAACCTTCCACAGCTCCTGAGCATAGACAAGTTCTTTGAGACTGTGCTGTGAGACAAAACCTGCGCATGTGGGGTGTGGAGTGCTGGTGGCTTTGCAGGTGTGTATAACCATCTGAATTCTTGGATAGTCCAAAGTAGATTGGCTGTGGTGCTGCTATCACCACACAGCCAACAGTGATGGTGTTCTGGGAATGTTTCTTCACAAACTGACAGAGGTAAGACCATTCCACAAGAACAGCTTCCCCCATGACACACACACACTTTTCAGTAAGCGTGTTATTTTTATATTTATTTAGTCTGCTTGCAATATGGGAACCACATCAAAAGATGTTAAGTCTCCTTATGCTCCTGAGTCTGAGCATTTGGAGATTAAGGGCTGATATCTGCTGCTAATTCCTTCATTTTTTTTTTTTTTTAACCTGCCATGGTGGAGTGGACCAAATGTCCTGTAAGGCACCAAGAGAGCTTGATTTTTAATTATTCAAAACAAGTAAGAGATGTGGATTAAGCCCAACATTGGTCGGGTATGGAACTAAAATCCCTGCTCAGTACAAAGTCTATACACAGCTCCAGTATACAAGGTGTTGTTCATTGCTCTAAAATGGCTGAAGATGACCTTGAATGATGCTGACAACCTTCTCTGATTCCCTGAATACCTTCACCATTGCTCCTACCACTCCTGGGAAGGAGATGCTTAAAAACAACCCTGACCTTAATGGAGGGTAATAAGATACACATTGTACCAACTCTTTAATCAAGGCAGCAACTCTCATAGGGTCTAGCTGGCAAATGAGATGTCTAGAGAGTGTAGTGGGCTGGGCAGGATGGGAAATGAGTAATAATTCAGACCTGAAGTTTAAGGATGGAAATTATCAAGGTAATTAATGACTAGCCATGGAAAAATGCCTCCCAAAATGCCATGGAAAAATGTCACTGTGGTATAGAGCTTCTCAGGTGAGGAGCTCAGTTAGGGGAGTGAGTGCAGGGCCATGAAGGAGACAGAGAGCAGAAGGAGGACTCTGTTACCTGATCACAGGATAATGCTGAGAAACAAATATTGCTTCAGTGAGGCCTCCTTTTCACAGGAATGATGAAGCCTGGCTCACTCCAGGCTTCTCCATGCCTCTATTCTTTTCTACCAGAAACACAAATATCAGGAAGGACACCCAGCACATGACTCCGTTGAGAGTGGGCCCTTTCCCCTGAAGATGTTCCTAGAGATGGAGAATGAACAGCCAGTGCTCCTCCAGAGCTCCAGTGGCCTGCCATGCCTGTTCACATGGGGCTCTGAGCAAGCTGCTCTAGAGAAAAGTGTCCCAGCCCATGGCAGGGGGTTGAAACTAGAAGATCTTTAAGGTTCCTTCCAACACAGACCATTCTGTGATTCTGTGCTAGTGTGATTCTTTGTGCTTTTATCTCCCTTTCTGAGTTACTGATTGAATGTGCTAATAGCATCTAAAGCTATCTCTAGGAGCTGATATTTAGTTATTATTCAAGCCTGTGAGAAAGGAGAGAAAATGTATCTGAAGATGATTAGAGAGCTCCCCTTCTGCCCCCTGACCTGCTAAGAATCTGCTGTTAATAGCTTTAACTTCCCTTCCCATTATGCTCTGATAGGATTTGCCTTTCAAAGCACTCTGACTAGATAAGACAGCAGAATTAGAATAAACTGAATTGGAATAAGCAATACAGGCACACAAAAGATGTGTGGGTGTGCCAAGACACACCACCTCCATGGCTAAGGTAGCCCACTGTACTTCTCATCAGAGAAAATAAACCCCAAAAGCATTCCAAGCCTTATAGGGAGAAATTGCCTCCTTCTGGAGTAAATTGCAGAGATTGGGAACAGAAGTTGTGGTGGGACAAAGCAAGGAGAACCAAAGATCTGAGGAGATGGACTCAAGGTCTGTGAGCTAAGAGCAAGCTGAGGTGCTAAACAGTGCCACGAGCAAACATCTGAGTCTTTGGGAGATGGTGCTGGTTTGGGTGACTTTTTGAAGCTGAAAATAAAACTGTTGGTTTAGACAGAGATATTTTTAACAGACCAAAGATATTCATCCTACTGAAAGTAATGAGAGCACTGTTCTACTGATGAGGAAAACCCTGTGTTTTTCCAGAAAAATCAGGAGGAAACAAGACTGTACTAACACTTGAACTTGAGGCCTTGCATGGAATTTTGAACAGGGACAGGCTTCATATTCACTTTTCTCTACTTTTAAGAATGCTTGAATGGACTATTTACACATATGTATTGAGTGAATTTCACTGGATTCTCAGCTGAGGGACATATGGAATGCCCAAGAGGAATATGTGTGGGAGGCATCCTTGTCCCTTAGCCGCACACAAAATGGGGTGGAGACTACTTACAACTTGTAGAATTATCCTGGTGGATTTGAAACAATCCCCATCTTGATTCTGCCTCTGTTGAAATCAATCATTGGTTATAAATATATCATTGGTTATAAAAGGAAGCAGAATCAAGTCCTTCTGGGATCTGGAAGGATTTCCCAGGGTGAAGCTCTGTGTTACAGTATAGACATCTGACTTTGGATGATACCGAAGATTTCCTTGCTGGTTTACTTCTAATACCCACCAAAGTGAACAGAAAGTTTTCCACTGAGAGGTGAATTTCTGAACACAAGAGCAGAACAAAAACAAATTTTTATGAGACTATTCAAACCTATGGATAATACAATCACTTTGATAGGTGGTATGGACCTACTGAAGAAGGTCGAACTTTAAATTATGCTCTCCAGAAGAGCTGAAATTGTCCCCATGACAAACTCACATAGCAGAAAAGGACCTTGTGAATTTGAGGGACAGCATCTTACCTGGAGAAGCACACAGCTGCCTTAGTCCTGGCATTGTGCTGGAAAGCTTCTCTTTTTCCAGGCTTTGTTTGTCCTGTGCAGTAAGATGAGTTCAACTTCCATGAGAAAAGCTGTTTTCCTTTCCATGCTAACACCTGAACGTAAAGAAATTCTAATAAGTAGGACAAAAATAAATAAATTAGTGGAAGATGAGTACAGTCACCAAAGTTCCTATGGAGCTGGCAGGACTAGATTCAGAAATTCCATAATGAAATTAATAGATCTTCCTCCCACAAGAACACTTGGACTGATGGGGGTATCTGCAATTAAGGGTGTCCTATTCATTGGCAAGGTCACATTGGAATGTCACCAACACATAAAAATAAAAATTTGGATGCTCCCAGGCTTGGTGGATTAGGTTCTCCTTATTCCAAGAACATGGTTCCTTGTAAGTCAGGAGACAGAGCAGGGAGCGAGTGCTGTATTTGCAAGGAGCTTTTGTCTGGTTTAAAGTTGGTTGCCTTTTGGCCAAGAGTTGAACACACAGAGTGAAGCAAAGGGTCTGTTTGTGCTTCCAAATTAAGTAAAGTCAGCTGCTAAATGTTGAATCAAAAAAGCAGCTCTTGGCTGATGGACTAGAAAATGCTTGCAAGCACAAGTCACAAGTGCCAAGATCTCATACGTCATGGCTCAGAAGAAATAAAACTTGCAGCTCTATGGCATTCAATGGTACATTAAGTGTATCCAGGACAGCACCAGTGATCCATGTGGGCAGGATCAGCACATTCTGCATGGGATATTCTAAGATTTTTGGTCCTAAAACAGGACTGGTTGCAATTATTGCAACAACAGCTCTTTGAGATGTCAAAGAGAGAACAGAAGAAATGAAGCGAAGGATCCACTGAGTCTTCAGTGACCTTTCAGTAATAAACTAGGTAGCATAATACAGCTTAGATCCCTGGGCTCCAAAGGATGGGGAACAATTACTTGGTGAACTTTGATTAGATTAGAGATTTATTGGATTTTACAAACCCACCAGTATCCAAGCCAAATATCTCTTAGAGGTATTTGTACCCACAAAGATGTATGGGTAAACAAAAACCAAACAACATAACACAACAACTGTCTCCTTTTCTTCATGCTGGGACCAGAAAGTGGTACAAGATCCTGAAATCTGATCCAAGAGGCCCTCAAAAGCTCCTGCACTTCCCAAAAATACGGCTGAATGTTGTGGCTGAAAGAAGACCAGAAAGGCAGTAAGCCCCCAAGAACTCTGTATGCCACAGGGATAAAATTTTGAAAAGGTTTTTATCTCCTCATTGCACAGTGCTTGGCCCATAACAGGAGCATCTGGTTGGAGACCTAAGTGTAATGCAGTTATTAGGCTAAGTTTAATTACTGCATCTCTACCCCCACAAGGGAACTTACCTGGTTTTTTTATGGACTCTAAGCTGCAGGTGACACAAAATTGCCCAGCTGCTGTAGATGCCTTAAGGAGCAAATGAGGTAAGAATTTAATTCTCAGTAGTTCACGGATAAACTATCTCCAGTTTTCTTTAGCTGAGACAAATTGATTGGGGAAGGTCTTGCAACATAACTTGTCTGCTGAAGCTCTCCCCGTGTGCTTGAACCCCTGCAGAAAAACTCATCAATAGAGACACATGAAAAAAGACTTATCTTTGTGTTTGAATTATCTTCTCCAGATCAGGCAAACAGCCTGAAATTGCTGGTTTTGGTTGATTCCATCTGAATCTTTAGAAAGGTGCTTATCCCACAGATCCAAAGTGGAATCTCTTTTGTGGCAAATGTAAAGTGAAATAATGCTAAGAGCAGTCAGACCCAGTGAAGTCATTAAAACTTCTATACCCCGATTCAGCCTGGTTTTGAGAAGCTTATATGATGCACAGCAGGTAATCCTGTCCTTTAAATCAAAGGAAATATTTTCATTCACTCTAAATTAGAGTGTCTGGGAAGACTGGGATCTACCTGTTTAGGATTTCTGAAGGGATGTTCTCTTGCCAGAGAGTTTTTTTATTGGTTGTGGATAATTTTTTGTGGTTTTGTTCAGTGAACAGTGGTTCAGACTTTAGCAATGTCACCATGCAATCATGCTTTATTTGATTGAGTAGACTTGAATGGGCTTTGCTCCTATGGTAACAAACTTCTAGCTGCAATTGTTCTTAGCTTTTTGAAGGTGCCATTAACCATTGTTCCCAGTGGCCTGGTTCTCTCTGTGACTTTGTCTTTCCAAGTCTGGATCTCAAAAGTGTCAAGGTTACACTGGGCAAAGGGAAAGAGCGTGAGTGACTGGAAAGATGAAACCAAAAAAGCCTTTTTCCATCTTTTCGCTAATCCTGGACTAGACCAAAGCAACCCCAGCAGTAAGAGGCTGCTGCAAATTCTGCCAGCCTCAGTGGTTGCTTCTGGAGGGCAGTGTCAGCAGCATCCTTTCTGCCCCAGCCTGGTTCCTCTCTGTGCCCCGAGCTCGCGGTGAGCAGAGCTCTCACCGTGCCAGCTGCCGCTGGGATCTCCGGCTGCTTCTCGCAGACTTTTTCTCTGTGCCTACGTCAGCCAGCCAGGTGGAGTAACAGCTAAGATTTTGGCAGTATCTGCAACTCGGAGGCTGTGTTTAAGGTCACATTTCTGTAGCTGTGCTTGCCTTCATTTAATCTTGTTTGCTCTGACGTCAATGCAAATGCAGCAGCAAGCCCAGGCTGTTAGATGCTCTCTCTATTATTATGGTTTTTTCTCTCTTCCATCACTGCTGGCTTCTTAAGATTGAGTTAAAATTACTATGGGGAGGGGTGGGTTGTTTTAACAGTGCAGCAGCTATTGTGTTGGCATATTCTATCCAAATAGAGAGTATGTACACTTAATAATTCTGTTCAATTGATTCTTCTTGTAACAGCCAAAAAGCTGAGTTCACTGTGAGCTGTGTGTGCCTTTATCCTGGTGTGATTCAGCCCTGAATGCTTATGTATTAGTCCTGACTATTTTATACATAAACAATTTATTACCTTCATATGAATTGAATTTTCATGACATAGATTAATGAATTCTGCCTACCATCTGGAACGTCCTACAGTGGTCTCCAAATGGTGCAGGGATCCACATGTCATTGAAATGTAGCCCTTCCCAGATCAGAGCACAGGAACTGAGCAACACTGCAGCACTTTAGGACCACTGGGCAGAGCGGAATACACCAAATACTGTCCTGCTGAAGCCAGAGGTAAATTTAGCTTGACAGAGGTTACAGCAATTTTCTCGAGCAGTGCAGCAGATTTAACAGACTCCCAATTCCTAAAAGATATCTAAAGGACATCCCTTGATTGTGAGGCTCGGAGATATTCAGTGACTTGTCTCTGGCTGTGGACTAAGTCCATACAAAATGTCCAACAGTTCCTACATTCCCTGCCCGCCCACTGCAATCTCTCTAAAGCTGCCTCTGTTTGAAGAGCGAAAGGCAGAAGAGACAGATAATAGGCTTGAGGATAAAAAAAAGTGACATCAAAATCCTTCAACATCCATGTCATTAGTGGATCAGAGGACGGGCTGTCGTTGATTCTTCTGGCTTTAAATGCTACAGCATTCAACAAGGAAATGGTAAGTTTTCAGGGAATTGGAAATCTGTGGCCTTTCAGGTCATGTTTAATCATTTTTTTCATGAAGAATCTCTATTTGTAAGATCCCTGCTGTCAAAGCATCAGTGGATTAGCAAGACTAGCAGGTAATTCTGCTTTAACATCAATACTGGTATAACAGTATATGCTACCCACAGTTTAATAGGAACTTGTGAAAAATGTATTTAAGGAGTGACAGTCTGAAGTCAGTAATAACCATTGAATGTGGGTAAGAAAATTATCACAAAGGGTTGAATTCAGGGCCCGTCCCAGCCATTAAAGAGCTGGAGTCTGCTTTGCAGGGCCCAGATCACTGCTGGCTCCCTGGTCTGAGCTTTCCTCCTTTACCTTCAACCACAGAATCATTGAACTGGGGCAGGATCTCCTGGAAGATGAGCCACCCCACAATCTGAGGTAATGTCTGGAATATAGGTTTTCAGAGACTGACAGCTGGTTATTCTCCACTCCTGGAGTGTAGGGTGCCTCAGGCATCCACCTCATACTGGATTCTGTCAGCTGAAGAGGGCAGAGATGGCTCCTGTCCATTGTTACAGCCTTCAAATAGCTCCCAAATGCCTCCACAAAGCCTCTCCTAATATAGAGAATACAGAGTTCTGATGAAATTAAACCTGCAGCAACTCAGTGGGAACATGTCCTAATGAAAACATGAGACAATCCTGGGCTAGAAACAACCTCAAATCCTTCTGCTAAAGATGTGGAGATAAAAATGTTGCAGCAAGGGGTAAGAAAGTGAGGAAGGAGCTTTTAGCCTGATAACTGGACATTCTAGAAGATTTTGGCAGTGAAGCAAATTGTATTAAATTGTCTTTGTCAAAGGGTGCATCTAAAGCTGCCCTTGCTACCAGACCATGCAGTCATGTAATTTTTTTCACTTCTGGCCTAATTGGCCAAAGAAAACAAAAAAAGAACAATTCTGGCAGGAGAAATGAACCCCCAGGTCTGTGGAGAGATAGGATATGTGGGCTTGAGGGTCTCTGTTTGAAGAACTGAATTTTCTAGCCCCTATGTTTTAAGAAAAATAGTGGCACTGCTGACACCTCCTTTTCAGAAGATAGGGATGCTCATTCTTCTGTTCTGAGTGAAATATTGCCTGAGAGAGCTGAGAAAAGGTTCTTGTCTCCCTGGGTATTTCTGAGTGCAGTGGATGAGTGGCACCCAGGGAACAGGCAGATTGAATGATGGCAGAGTTGCTCTCTCTGACTGCAAGGAGCTGGCCTCTGTTATCAGTGGGATAGGGCAGGGTACCCCATTAATTCCTAGGCATGAACTTCCACTGCAGCAGATAGCTCCATCACTCTGGATTTTACAGTGCCAAGCTCAAAATTAAGAAAAAAACAGCAAGGGAAGAGTTCCATCTCTTTGACTGCAGGTTCTGCTTGTGCTGTGATCTTTGTGGGAATTGTTAGCAGGAGCTGGTAGTTAGCAGGAAATGCTGCATTTTCCATTTCTGCTTCTCTTCCCTCGCAGCATGAGAAGATTTAGGCTTGTGCTGTGATATCAGACACCACACCCTGGTCAGCAGTGCTCCCTCCAACTGCATGTACAGGTCTTTACTTCTCACAGAGTCTTGGTGAGATGGCAGGGATTTGCAGGTGCTAGAACTTTGGGAAATCAGTCTCCTTGTTCAAACAATTGACAATAAGATTTTTGAAGCTGAAGCTGGAATTTTGAATTACAGTCGAGATCCTTAAATAAGTTGGCTGAATTTAAGGAGTAAAATCCAGTGCTACTGTTGAAAAAGAGGTCATTTATTTATATCTTAAATCTGGATTTAGAAGTCTAATATTAGTTGCTCATTTTTATAAATCTTTGTCTTGATCTAAATAAGGAACAATGTCCCTATTTAGATGTGGAAGTTAGAAAAGTTCATTTACATGACTTACTTGTCATTAGGACTGGAGTTCTGCACTTCCTCTTCTTTCTTGCAATAGTGCAAATTCCAATAAGAACTTCCCAAGACAGAGGTTGCTCAGTAAACCTTGGGAGGCACATGGGAAGTCTGGAGACTCCATGGTTTAGAAATTGAGTGTGCCTGCAAGGGACAATCTGCTGTGGGTTTCCTAGAATCCAAACTGGTCTCCTCATGAATTCAGGGAGGAGCTATTAAAGTAATAATAACATTAGAAATTAGAGTGTTCTGAATTGTATAAAATCTCGTGATTCCCCTTAAGATCCTCCGAATTTTATGAACAAATTTTAAATGTTTTCACAAAGCATTCTTTCAGATTAAAGATTGCAAGTACTAGGTTATGCCCCAAACCTTTACTCACTCACAAAATAAAACCCATAATGTGAGAACAACTCTGCTACAAGCAAAACTTGTACTTGATATAATTTTCAAGTGATTATACGTTCTTTCAGTCTTTGATTATTCAACCACCATTTATAGTGCACTTGTTTTCTGAAAATTAAGTTACCTGGAATTGAAGCTATTTTGGAAACTAATGTAACTCCATTTCAAACTGAGGTAACTTCCTGTTGCTGAGTAGCTTAAACTCTCTAGTGCCCTATGGTTCTAGGAGATGGAGTCAGTACAAATTTATGGGTGAAAAACACAGTCAGGGAGGGACAAAATATCTTCCCTGCCATCCCATGAGCAGCTTGTGGTAGAAAAGGGATTTGAAACAGATTCCCTGATAATGACATGGTTTTCAGAACACTCAAATGTCTTTTCTTTGTTCTGTTTTGAAACTCTTGCTGCCACTGCTATTTTAAGATACTGGTGCTGCAAAGGGAGTTGTGACAGTATGACACATGATCTCTGGATCCTCCACTGAGGAAACACAGCAGGACTTTATTTGTATGGAGTCCCTGTACTCAGTCAATATTGGTACCTGTTTGTTTTGGGATCCAAGACAGCCAGGTGTGATGTTAGCACTGTGTTCAGTACTGATGATTATGAGCATGGCTATGTTTTATCTTCCTCAGCACAGTGGACCCCCTGACCTCCTCAGATTCACTGGCTCACAGACAATATAACTTAAAATTTTCTAGTGCAGCAAATGATGATGTAAGTCCCTGACATTGCAGGTGTGATAATTATGCCATCGGAGAAAATGCAAGGCTGCATATTTAAGGCTTTTCTGGGCATAATTCAAGTGCTGGCTCTGTTTGCTGCATTGTTCATTCATGGTGACCTGAGCTATTTACTGTACACACACAATCTGCAGTGGAAGCAAGGCCATTCATCCCTAGATGTTTAAACTGAATTGTTTCTCTCCCCTGATGAATGACAGCATGAGTAATGGATCTCCACATGCCAGAGGGGTTTTCAGTGGCAGAGCTTCAGGCATCACATGGAGAATTAAGGCACACTGAAGGCTTGGTGTTTATTTTGGAACTGAACTAAAATAAAATCCACTCTGGGAGAAGCTTTCAGCCAGATAAGCTGGAGGATTTGATCTGTGAACTTCCTTTCTTAGGTATTTCTGTCCTCCCCTTTGAACTGCAGCAATCAGTTGATACACGTGATGATGGGAAGGAAAAGCATCAGAGTTGTGTAACATCTGCTTATCACTACAGATTATCCTGTATCAATGAGATTAAAGCTTTTTGTTATGTAGGAAGAGTTTGGGATTTAGAGTGGTGGTTTTGTGTGTGTGTGCGTGCTTGCTTTTTTTATTTTTTTAACTCTTATGAAATGCACTATAAATTTGGTTTCATTGAGCAAGGAGAGGAAACCTCATGAGGGTGACTAAGAAAACAGGGATTTTTAAGGGAAGTGAAGATTAGAGAATAATAGAATGGTTTGGGTTGGAAGTGACCTTCAAGATAAGATAATTCCAACCCCCCTGCCATGGGTAAGGACACCTTCCACTAGACCAGGTTGCTCGAAGCACCATCCAACCTGACCTTGAACACTTTCAGATTTTAGAGGATTCCCTTCATTCACGTTGTGTCTGTAATCATGTATGCTACCAACCAAACATTACCTCCTGGCAAGTGTATCCACATCAGGACTGAATTGGTGAAGTATTTTGGAGCCATATGGGGAAGTGACATGCATGAAATTGTGGTTTGGATCTGAAGCCCTGCAGAGCTTGTGTGGCTGCACAACAACCTGCTGCTTTTCTCTGCTGACAGATTGACTTCCTGGCTAAAGTCCAGCTGGTTGTCAGGTCATCTAAACACATGCTATGTGCTTGGCTCACTTTGGTTCCCCATTTCTGTCAGGTGCATGCCAATAGGACACCTCAGGGTGCCTGAGGCTGCTTTATATTTGCCTGATTTTGTCAGATGTAGAACAGAGGTGAGGACCAATACTGGAAAGGAAGCTCAGGTCAATGCCTTCTCTTGATCCAGTCATCAAGCTGAATGAACAAGGTTTCTATAAGACTCTTCCAAATCCCACTGTCAGCCTATAATCAAGTGTTTATTGCCCTGCAATGAGCAGACTCCTGAAATCAAAATGAATGAAAAATAGTAGCAGCACCTCTCTCTGAGTATCATCCACTCTGGGTACTAGAGGGACATCAGATTCCTGTTTATGGGGGACACCGAGGTTCCTAGGTCTGAAACCGCCCCCACCCCCCCACCAATTTATTTAACTAAATAAATTTAGTTAAATAGTGGTGATGCACCATGACCTTTCTATTTCTGCTGTCCCATTACTGTGCAGTTTATATCAGAAGGATCAGCAAGCTGAGACTGGGAAAGGAAGTGTTTGAATTACATGAAGGTTGTGGTTGCTAAATAAAGGCTGGTGGTCCCTTTGATAATACTGCTACCATAATACTTTGATCCGAGAACCTGAAGCAGTCATTCTTTACATGAGTCTCTCATTGACTGCAAAGGGAATTTTGGGCACAGAGCAATTACCCAGACAAGATTGGGCCAATTACTTAATTAAATTTTAAGTGGGAGTATATACATAGCAGATGGACATTTCTGGAAAGTACTGAGTAACGTGTGCATCGGGATGCAGCTTATCTTGCACATTAGCTTTGGATGGAGTTTAAGTGCATTAACATTAGGACTCCAATTGGATTTAGGTTGTGTGTAAGATTTCTCCAAGCCTTCTTAACTTGTCTGAATTTTCCTCAGAAGAGTGCAGCAGAGAATGAACCAATCTCTTGGTCACTCTTGTCTGAAACCAGCCTGAGAACACAAAATGGTCGTGGGTAGAAAGATAGATTGTCTAGGCAGGTGTTCTAAAGGCTTGGCTGGGTGGCTGGGTTTTAGATGGGTACTAGATTTTTAAAGGCAAAAAAAAGTCTTTTTAACTAAAATCTTTTCCAAAATGACAACACTTTGTTACTACCTTGCTTACCTTTTCTTTGTTCCCACTCCCATACCTCATTTGCATTAGAAGTTTCATTCTGTCCCATTGCTTTATATGCCTATATTTTAGGACAAGGGTTTATTTATGTTTATTTTATTTCACTTCACATTTACAGACCCATGGGCAGCCCTAAGTGTTTTCCTGGAAAACAGAAAGACACAGAATGAGTAAGACAAGTATCATTTTTATTTACAATGACACTAAGCTTGGATACTTAAACCAAAAAAAAAATCCCACCAATACCAGTGACCAGGAATTACCAATACAGGCTTAATTAGATGAGATGAAAGGAGCTCATGTTCTCTGGTTGTTGGGGGAAAATCAGGTTAATGCTATAATTTAATAAAATATCTTTGTGACAACAAGGCCTAGAAGTCTGAGATACAGCCAAGAATATTGCTTTTGTCTGTCCCATAAAATGTATAGTCTGTACAGAAAGCAGAGTGTGAATGGAGAAGGTACCTTAGGGAAGAGGACTTCCTTGTTTGGGCAGAATGAGCCTGTCATTGTCTATGCAGGACGAGAAAGCTGAACACCAGAGCCCTGTTTACCATGAGATTCCAATATTATTGACAATAATGATTACTGATTATTGATTCTTATATTATTTCCCAACCAGGACATAAAGTTTTTCTGAATAAGGGCAAAAAAATAATTCCATGCTTGCCACATCTGCCACTTAGCAGTGTGTCTTCAGTTAATAGCTGATGCACTGTTTTTGAAACTGAAAAATATCCACAGCATTCTGAACATCATCTGGGCACGTTTCAGTGTGTTTTCCATTGAAAAAAGCAAAATCATTATCAGTTTTATAATCTATTCCTTATAGAAAAGTACCTTGTGAAACCAGGTGGAATTTTGGTGGAAATGAAGGAACTTGCCTACCCTGTAAAGAGCATGTCAGCATATGCAAAAGTCCACATCACAGAATGTCAGAGGAAAAGAGAAGGACCATGCCTGACCCTCAGCTAGGAGCTTCCCCAAATTAATATATATTCTCTGGTATTTTCCATGTTTTGTAGAGGCCCTAAACTTCCTTTAAATTAGTGAGTGAAGTGTACAGTCTGGCACTGCTCACTGCTTAGAAAGGATTCAATATTTTGGACAGAGTAGGAAGAGGAATGGTAATGTTTGAATTGCAGTGGTGACAGACATGGAAGAGACAAGCCCTGATTCCTCAGCTGTCAGGTTAATTTATTGTCCAGATAGGGAGACTAAATTTGGCCTTTATTTTGGATTACCCTGGGGTGAGGCGGCTTAAGGGCCACAGTGATTAGGATTTAAGGTTATGAGGAGTACACTTCAGGAGACACCAAATTTTCACTCTTTTCAAACTTCAAAACATGGCATGAAAATGTAACTGAGGATTAATACAATGTAGGATACTGATCTCAACATCTATTTTTTTTTTCTTTCAGAGTGCCCCAATGGCTGAAGAAAAGCCCAAGTATAACTGCACTGTCAGTGAAGTCACGATTGTGAACTTGCAGCCTGACAAAAATCCAGTTCTCCTCTTGCCAGGAGGGAAGTTGGGAAGTGAACATAGAAACCTTGGTTTCCAGCCTCCTTCTCCAAGGATTTCAGAGAAGAGGCTATGCCAGGGAGAGAAAAAATTGCAGCCAGAAAAGGTGAAGAAGGAGGGAGTTTTGTCTCCCAGCCTGCATCGTGCAAATGAGTTGTGCAGCACAGAGAATGTTACCCTGAAGAGGCCAGTGAAGTTGGCCCCTCTGGAGATTCCTGTGGAGGTAAAGGAAGCCCAGCTCCAAAAGATTATGAGCATCCAGAGAGAAGCCCAAATGGCTGCCCAGAAGCTGATGGTGATCAACTCCATGCACAATGAGCCCCATGTGAAAAGGGTAAAGAATCTGTCTCAGGGGGAGCTGGGAAACCTTCAAAAGATCAAGCTGAATGAGAAGACTGCTCTGGAGAACAAAGATGATCCCCTACCCCCTAAAAGCAGCAAACCCCTTGGAGAAATCCAAATTGTTTTGCCCTCAGAGACAACCTCTAAGTCAACTAAACAAGCAGGTGCTGAGGAGGCTCCCAAGACAGTCTGTAAGCCATTAATCCCAACTCTCCAGGTGTCTGACATGCATGGAGAGTCCAACAGCCCTGACAGCATCCCTGATCCCTGCCAAAATGTTTCTCGGCGCCGATTCAGATTAAGACACATGAAAGAGCAGCAGGAAGACCACGGGAAAACCAAACCCTTAAAGGCCCCAGATCCAAGTGTGGGAGAAGGCACGAAGAAAACTGCAGGTCAGCGGACACAAAAAACCCTCAGTGATGCCAGCAAGCTCATTGAAAATGTGTCCAAAAAGCAGAAGGAGCGAGGAGCAAAGCAAAAGGAATTGGATGAAGCCTCTCTTGTGAGGAGGCAGTCCATTCGAAGGATGGCCTTGGGAGACATCATACAGGTGGATGATGACTGAATGTCACAGCATAGATACCCAGAAAAATGTTTCAGAATGACTGCTTAGGTAGAATTCTTTAGAAGGATGCCTGGAGACATTAGTAGACCACCAAGTAAAAATAAGGCGATGCTGTTGAACAGCTCTGTCATTTCTGAGGAGCTCAAACAAGTGGCTCAGAGAAAATAACATTCCACTCTGCTCAACACTAGAGAGGCCTCAAATATCCTGAGCCCAGCACAGAGTGTAACTTTTCAAGGCACATGTGGACCATGCTGGAAAACTCTGGATGTGGACTGGGTGGAGGGATCAAGAGAAAAACAGGAACCTAGAAATTACCGAGTCTGGGGCTTTTTGCTCCTGTGAATACAGCCCTTCCTCTCAAGTTTGTTTCAGAAAGACAAGATTAAAAGTTCTTCATATCTACTGTTTGCAGAACAAAAAATAATTAGCACAAGTTTAGCAGGAGACATTCAAGTCGGAAAAGGAGAAAAGCTTTTAAGGACAACAAACACTGAAGAATGTTGTTTACCAAGATGGGAATCTCTGTCACTGAAATTTTTAATAATGCATTAGGCAAACACCTGCCAAGGATGTTTTTAGATGAATTAATCCTTCATTCACACACAAGGACCAGATGATCTGTAATGTCCTTCAATCTCAGTTTCCTTATATTGTATGGTCTATCTTTTCAGTTGTGGGGCTACAAACTAAGCCATGTAGTGCAAAAAGGTACCATAAATGCAACTTTTCACTTTTCACTGCTTCCTCTTCATTGTCTTACAGCTCATGCCAAAATATTCATTGAATCCTTCAGAAGGCAGCACCTGATGCTGCTTTCCCTTGGTTTCTTCAGACTTCTGTTTGTT
The DNA here is from genome assembly GCA_013400515.1 of Erpornis zantholeuca. NCBI lineage: Eukaryota > Metazoa > Chordata > Aves > Passeriformes > Timaliidae > Erpornis > Erpornis zantholeuca. Next base: position 156,645 of record VZTN01007902.1, on the reverse strand, counting down.
CTTTCACAATTTCTTGGCAAATGGAGGAACAGTTCATCCACATATTTTTTGTGTTGCAATTTTTACCTTTTCGCCTTTGGTAACT
>VZTN01007902.1:133399-156490 GCA_013400515.1 Erpornis zantholeuca | reverse complement strand
GGGTTTATGTGTAATATGGAATAAACCAAACTTATGCAGTCTCAACTTAGTCCCCCTTAGAATCTTTTCAGGGGAAAAAAACTATTTTATGGGGTTTGGAATGGGTATTATGACAATGTGGCAGAGATTCCAGCATGGTGAAAATATTATTAATAAGATTAACATGCAAAAAAATTTGCTTTATAAATTACTTTTACAGAAAGAATTAGGATGATCAATGTCTTCTGGTAATTGACTTCTGCAGTTATTTTTTTTTTTATTAAAGGTGGTCAAATGATCTTGGAAGCTGGAACTTCAATAAACCAATGATGAGAGACACTTGCCATAAAACCCCAAGAGCTGGTAAAAATACATGGATGTCTAGAAAAACAGAAGGTGGGTAGAAGCAGCAGAACTCAGCCTTTAAACCAGCTAGGGTTGGTGGGAGATGAGAAAAGAAGAATGAAAAGAGGGGAGCCTTCTTTTGCCTCTAATTGTTTCTGCTATGTACATGACAAAGCCAAAGACAGAGCAAATGAGGGCTTGAAAAATATTTGAGTATTTTTCTGAATTCCAGTATCAGAAATATGAAACTTTTTATGGATTGTCTTTTCCTGATTGTTCCCTTAGTAAGAGAAAACCCACAATCCAGAGATTCTTTTGGAATTTGATCTTGAGTGTTTCTTGCTGAAGAGAAAACAGACATTGCCAGGTTTGAAAGTCTGCCCGGGCTTGTCACAGCAGCAGTAGCTGTATTTATACAAATCAGTCACCTTGTGACTTGCCACCACCTTTATCTGTCAGTTTTCTATGCTGAGAATACCTGGGGAATGAGGGCTCACAACTATGCAGGACAGATAATTCCAGGTGAATAAAGAGTTTTGTAGCAGTTGAACACAGAACTTGCAATTAAAATGAGGAGTTAAGCCAGGAATAAAAAATGTGAGAGGTATGTCCTCCTTGTGATTCCTGGGCAGTGAAGAGAAATAATAATTTAGCTAAAAAAATCAACTGCATCTCTGACTCACTGCAGCTTCTTAATTGTGAATGGGAAACTTCAATTCCCCTGCGTTTTGTTGGCATCTCACAAGTCCCCAGCCAGACAGTATTGATGGGATATCCAAAGAAAATGCAACTAAGCCTTGCAGTTTTCAGTAGAAGAGGGATGGCATGGCACAGCAGCTGAGCTAAGCTTGGTCTGGCTCCCCTGAGAAGCTGTTGCCTTTCGTTAATCCGTGATGTAAGAAGTTAAGCCATGATGTAAGAAGGTCCTTTAGGTGGGTGTTTGCACCCATCTGGTTGGGTCTCCTGCCTTGGAAATACAACTCAACCAGGATGAACAACCCCCCCAGCTGTCTGTGGGAAGGCCACCACAGGTGTCAGAATTACTTCCTACCACTCTTTTATTGATCTCTTTTAATGCAAGTAAATGCCTCAGACCAAGTTTTTAAGGAACAAATTATTAGGTCATGCTTTCAAAATGTGAACCAATGAGACTGAAAAGAACTTAGAGGTCCCAACTTTCTCTTGTGGCTGCAATAATTGTTATTGGGTGCACAAGTAGAAGACTTTTGATTGGTGAAAGGGACCAAAAGCTTTTCAAAGGGACTAAAAGCTTTTCAATCTCTAGCATAGCAAGGTCATTGAGGAAATGGTATCTCCAGGACTTAGTATCCAGCTTTACATGGAATTTCATGCTATGTCCCATGCTTCAAAGAGCATCTTCATTTACTGGAAAAGTGTTAGAGGGCTAATCTGAATTTTGGGAAACTTATCTTCCATGAGACAGGGAAAAAGTTTGAGCTGTAGTTTGTACAAGGTTCTTTAGGAAGAAGGAAATAAAAAAGATACAAATAATTTAGCAGAAGGTGAATCCTGAGAAATTTATATAGGAATTGGTTGCAGCATTTTAACTTGGGCTGCTGTCCAATATAAATGCATTCTGCCCTGGCTCTTTGCACTTCTTAGACCTTCTCACCACCCCCTTATGCTGGCACTGCTTCTCAAGCAGCAGCACAGTGATCTGGAGCAGTGAATTTAACATGGAAAATTCCCCCAAATGATGAGTATTCAACTGGGATCTGCACCAGGCTTGATTTCGTGAGTTGCTTCACTGCTACTTGGGTCAGCAGGAAGGAGGCAAGAACAGGGAAGCACACACTCATTCTGGTCACTCACTGGTCTTCTCTCATGCTGAAGTATATCTGAATTACAGTCTAAAGGCAGTAAACTACTGTATTGAAGTGCCAAGGGTCACAGTGGGCTCTGTGACATGGCACAAATTCTTGATAAACCTGGGCTCCACCCTCAGACTTCTGAGACAGAAGAATAATGGTAGCTTGGTTCAGAACTACCTGTCCAGTGTTGGCTGCTCCATTCCCTGTTCTGCATCTGTTCATTCTGCTCGACTGTGGTTTTAAATCTATTCAGTCTGAAATGTGATGGAAGTCATGTTTTCCATAACATCAAATTGTATCAGTGTGGGAGCATCAGGGGAAATCTGGTACCTATACAAAGAGGGCAGGATATGCCCAAAGTATTGCCCTTTTCTAGTAAAATAGGAGTGATTCAATGTTATCTAATTCTTGCTAATGTGTAAAGTGAGAAAAGAAAAAGCACAAAAAATAACATTTTGAGGGCAAATGCAGTTTCAGAAGAATCCCATTGAAAAGGCAAGATTAGGGCAAAAGAGGCTGTTTTTTTCAGCCTAACTCAGGCCATGTCAAGGTGGGTATTGTGGAAGGGGAACCAAGCTCGGCTCCCATTTACATGCTGTACATGGAATATCAGTCCCTTGAGTCAATTCAGCTGCTCTAGCTTCAGATTGACATCATAAAATGACTCAGGAGCTTCAAACCACAGCGTTTGAACTGTGGATGATGCAATTAGTGGAGCTGAGATTTAATTGATCTGTAAAGATGTTCTCAAATATTGAGAATAAAGGAAAAAATGTAGCAACTTAATAATGAGGGGGATCCATTCTTACGCAAGTAAATTTAATAAAGGAATAAATGTGCTTTAAAGATTCATATCCATGTCTCTGTTCAGTAGGTTTTCCAAGAGAAAACCTCTTTGTTTGCATATTCCATTGCTCTTGCTTCCAATGTTTTTGCAGCTGAGGAAACCCAGTGGGTGGTTTCTTTTGTGTAATGCAGAAACAATTTCTATCCCTTTCCCCTAGGCTGGGAGAAAGCAGGGCACAAAGATGGTCTCCACTCCAAAATCATTTTAGCTTCAATGTAAAATAAAGAGGTAGTGGGCAGACACAACAAACACAGACAAGTGAGATCCCTTCCAAATCAGTCATGAGCAAAATTTACAGGCTAATGTCACTATCACCTAATTTTGGAATAGCACATGTTTCATAAACAGCACCTTCCACCCCCACAGAGTCTTACAGGCTTCACAGAAGAGCAGGATAACACTTGCTGAAATGAGAAAAAAAAGGGTAAATTCTTGATTGATTCATCGACCTCTAGAGCCAGACATGGTCCCTCACTGGAAGTGTGAAAAGGACAGCCCAGAGATAACTGGATCCCAGTCACGACTTGAAACAGATAGGAACACTATGAAATAGCCAAATGTCTTGGCTATCCCCTACAATGTGCAGCAATGTCCCTGAATACTGCCTGGGTATCTGCTCACAGTTCTCCTTTCAGCCAGCAACAGGATAACTCAGTCCTGGATGGAAGGAAAACAACAGAGAAGAGATTCAGGAAAGCTTTTAGAGGTGAGGACCTGAAACAGCACACTTTTTTAACTAAAAAAGGGATTTGTTTTAATCTTTATATTGCTGCTTATTATTAGATTATCTTTGGAACTGCCTTTACATTTTCAGTGATTGCCATATGGATATTTGTGTAGAATTACAGGAAATGAAAACACAGTCCTCAGCAGATGAGAGGAGGGGAAAGGTAAGAACCAGAAACACAAACCCAAGAAGAGCTCCAGCGACAGTCTTCGTTCTGGCTGCCATTAGTGCTCGCTGTAGACTTCCCCCTGTCTCTTCAAATTGCAAAAACTAGAAGATTTAAAAATCCCAAGGTCTCCATCTTGCAGTTCATACTAGTCTGGAGGAGCCTGAGTCAGGCCCACTAATAATGGATCAAAGACACTGCAGCAGATTCTGCCCATGCACTTCTCTGGGGTGAATCCCAGGGAGCAGGATCCTGCTCTGGAGTCTGTGATCCCACTGGAACTGCCTTCAGTTTAAGCAGCCATGGGGTTCTTTACACAAGAGCTCAACAATTGGCAGCAGTAGGGAAAATCCTGCTATACTAAATTGAGGTTTCTAGTTATCGATGTGGGGCTGGGAGAGTGCAAACACTGGCTCTGATTGCTCCTGCTGGTGTAACCTGGGTGCACTAAACCCTTGGAAAACAGCCTTACAACTTCAGGAATGTGCTGGCACTGTGTTTGCCTTGGAGATCCATGTGCTAATGCTCTCAGGATGTTTGTGCCAACAGGTTGCCCTAATTTTCATTGTGTGAGAGACATGGTTTTAAACATAATGCTTTCCCCTGAATATTCACCGAGGCCCTAGGGGTGACATGCTTTCAGGTAATTGCAGCAGGAACGTCAATAAAAGGAGCAGTGCTTGAAAATCATTAGCAAGGAGTACTTTTAACTTTGTTCCTTGAATTCATTGTCTTTTACCCAGGCAGCTTGCTGACACTTCTATCTCTTGAAATTTATTGTAACAGTGAAAGTTGAAATTGGTTCAGTTTAAATAAAGGAGGTATGGATCTGCCAACTAAACCCAGAAGCAAACCAAATGAGCTGTTAGGGGTACAAAACACACAGTGCCTTTTCCCTCTTCACATTTCTTTTCCTACTAATTCCTGATGGAAAGATGGAAAGAAGCTATGAAAGGCCCTCCATGTATTCCTGGCCCAGTAAGGAACAGAAAAGAGCATGCAAGCATCAGCCATGTTTTCAGAGCAAGAAAGATCCAAAAAGTCCAATAAAGTTGAGATGAGCAAGGAGTATAAGAGGCTTTGGTGTGACCAAGATTTTTGATGTGGTTTTGTAATCGATGGGAATCAATCAGGAGGACTTCAGTGAATTTCTGAGGTAACCTTTTCACTCAGGCCTCCTGCAGTTACATTTACCCAGGTCCTGACAGACACCTGGACAGGGAATTGTTCTGATAGCACACAGAACGTTAGAGATGAGTCAAATACACAGGGAGAGGTATCTCAGCTCAGACCAGAGGCACTGAAACCACCTGAAAACCAAACCCCAGAATGTCCTAGGTGGAATTCACTTGGGTTGTGTAAGCTATATCCTCTCTACAATCCTGGCTTTGGGTGACATGGCTGACTTATCTGGCTTGTGGTTGTTTTATCCAGGCTTCATATTTTATGATGTAAGTGTAGACTTAGCATGAGAATATGGCTGACAAATTACTGAAAAGTAGTTGCTTGATGATTAATTACTTAGTGGAGAAGGAAGTGTGGGGTCCCTGTTGTTAATTTACTGCAAAATGAAAGTTTGGGAGGAGCTTTTTCCCCTATATTTGCATTTCCACTTTGTCCCTTGAGGTAAGGAAAGGAAAATCCCTTAAAAATTACTGTCAAGAGCAAGGTAGATTTGAAACAGAAAAAAACCCCAAACATTAAAATAGATTCTGACAGTGAGACAAAGATGCATATATTCAAACAACACCTTCTCTCCACCCAAGGGTTTTTCCCAGTCCCCCTCCTCTCCTTTACTCCTGACTCCTCTCCCCATGGGTCACAGGGGTAGGGATAGGGCTGCAGTCAGTCCCTCTCAGCCCCTCTGGGATGCTCCTCTCTCCTCCCTGCCACAGGCTGGGCTCTTTCCTGGGCTGCAGCCTCTCAGGGACAGCTGCTCCCCTTGGGGCTGTCCATGGCAGCAGCTCCTGGGCATGTCTGACACACCCAGCACTCTCCAGAGCTGGATGGTAAGGGATCATGCTGTGGATTTTCTGTCTTATCAGAGGCCGCTTTTTAGCTGTAAGTGTCTTTTTCCATCTATGAGAAGTCCCAGTGGCCACACCAATGCCACTGGAAGCACAGAGAGAAGCCCTGACCTTCTTCCCTAGACATGAATGCCAGTGATAATTTGTGGTCTAGTCAGAGAATCGCAGAATCACAAAACTATTTACATTGGAAAAGACCTTGAAGATAATCCAACAAAACATCAACCCAGCCCTGCCAAGTCCACCACTACACCTTGTCCCTAAGTGCCACATGCACCCAACCAGCAGAGCAACCTCTACAGAAGGAAATAAAGCCAACCCCTTTTAATAACCTCTTGGTCCCAACAAACCAAGACTGCTGTATTAGGAACACAGGTGTGGAAGATTTTTTTTATTTCTCCTCTTGACAGTGAGCATGCTTTTTCATGCCTCTAATTCAATTAATGCTTTTCCATCATCAGGTTTCCTCTGTGGTTTTTTCATTTTAGAGATCTGTCAGTGAAAGGTAATGAAAATGTAAGCAAGTCAGCATTGTGTGGGTGGGAAGCAAACTTTGGTGTTAAGTTAAAAATCACAGTTTGAGGTCTGGGTGCACTTCCAGAGGTAATTCACTTGGTAAATCAACCAGTTTGTCCTATCATCAAGCTGTCATTTCTAAGCAGTGCTGCAGCAGGTTACTGCCAGAGACTATTAAGCAAGTCATTATTATTTCAGCCCCATTAGCTAACGGGATACACCTCTCTGCCCAAAGAAAGATGTTAATCAGCTTTGCCTTGAAGCAGTCTATTCAGCCTTTTGCTTCTCAGATATGACTTCCTACACCATTATGAAAAATCAACTGAAACTGTGGGGCAAAGAGCAGAGTGTTCAGGGGCGAGATAACATGATTCCTTCTCCAGTGACAAGTAGCAAAGGCAGGCACGGGACCAGGAGCTACAGATTCCGCAAGGAAAAGGATAAAAGCACAGCCCTGGTTTCCAAGTTAACATGGTGACCAGTTTGTTCTGCTTGCCCCTCTCTGCCTTCAGTCACAATACATGCTGTGAAGTCATTTGGGTGATTTTTGATTTTGATAACTTCCCTGCTGGTCTTAGTTACACACACACACTACAGGCTCCACACATGCCCAGACACACAGATCAATGCAGAAAGAGATTACTTTTTTGTTTTTGGACAACATCCCCACAAACACACCCAGCACTCATAGAAACATGAACAAAGATGGCTCTTTGTTCAATCCTCTTCTCTCCTCTAGCTAATCAGGACGAAGGCTGCTATTGAAGTACACATCCACAATGTGGATCTCACCAGCAGCTCATCTGGGACCTCCCTCCTACTCAATAATCAGCCTCTGAACCTCACTGCTCTCCAGGTGCTGGTGCCCAGATCTCTTGTCCCAGTCACCAACCAACTCACCTGGCAGCTCAGTGGTATTGAGACATGAATTTAGAGCAGAGAGAGCAGCCAGAAATAGGATTTCATGAGGATATATGACAGATTTTATTGATCAAGCACTGTCCACTCACTAGTAACATGGTCACACATATCCAGCTCGTTTCCCCTTTATTTCCCAGCTTCTTTCTCCTCAGTTCACCTTAGTCCCTCCCTTTTCCCACTTTCAATTATTCCCCTGATCATCCCATAATTAATTTTGCACATTTATGCAATCTCTTAAAATCTTCAATCCTAAATTTTACAAAACCTCAAAATGCTCTTCCCATGTCAAATCCTGTATCCCTTTAGGCAAACCAACTGTTGGGGTGGCTTGGCTTTCTGTGGGCAGAATGTCTTTGGCTGGCTCCTCGTGGTGGGCTCCATTCCAGGGTGATGTTCTAGTCCTTCTCCTCTGAAGGGCTGTTCATTGCTCTGGTATCATTTTTCAGGTTTTCACCATGCAGATAGATGCTGTATCTGTGCTTATCACTTTGTGCTCCATTTGCCCAGTGTAGATGTTTTCACCTCCCTCAGAATTTAGCGTCTGTCTAATGCTCTATTTTTAAGGTATCTCTTCATAGTTTCCTAACTTTCTTTACCAAGCTGCTTATTTTCCATGAAATTTGAGGAAAAAGAGTTGATTTTTCAGTTTTTCAAACATCATCAAGTGGTTGTGTCCTGCAGCCCTAGAAAGGGCTATTGCAGCAGCACTCCAGCAGATGGCCGGCTTCTGTCAGGAATAAAACATTCCCAAGGAAAACACATCATGCAGCAGCACGTTTGCAGGAAAGAGCAGAGCTTTGTTTCCTTCGGCTATTGATTAATACAGCAGCTCTCTTTCCACTCTGGATTCACTAATGAAAACAACCCTGTGGAGCTCAAGGAAGACAAATATGACAAAGCAAAGCAAATTGCTGATATGGAAGATTCACAGTCCCCTAAGGAAAAGCCACTAAAGCTCCATTCCTGGTTCAGATCTCCTTTTTAAGAACTGGTACTGCCAATCACAGAATCACAGAATCTGCTGAGCTGGCAGAGACCCACAGGATCACTGAGTCCCACTCCTGGCCCTGCACATCCCCAGGACTGACACATGTGCCTGAGACCATGGCCCAAACACTCCTTGAGCTCTGCCTGGCTTGGTGCTGTGACCACTCCCCTGGGGAGCCTGTTCCAGTGCCCAACCACCCTCTGGGGGAAGAACCTTTTCCAAATATCCAACCTGAACCTCACTGGACACAACTTCAGGCTGTTCCCTCAGGTCCTGTCACTGTCATCAGAGAGAAGAGATCAGTGCCTGCCCTTCCTCTTCCCCCCATGAGCAAGTTGTAACTGCAACAAGGTCTCCCCTCAGTCTCCTCTTTTTGAAGTTGGACAGAACTAAGTTCATGCCCTTAACTAGTTTATTCTGGATAAATTCTTTTTGGGTCATGCTAAAATAAGTGCTGCTCCCCTTCCCTAGAACCAAAGGGAAAAGTCTGAATACATCTAAACAAACAGATTTGATTTGTCTCAGTAGGAGAAGGGAAGATAAAATAAGAATTGTCAAGTGAGATGATCTTAGAGTTCTTGAGCATTCAGATACCTGAGTTAGAGTGAGTGCACTCAACAGTAAAGAAAGCAAAGCTTCAAAAACTGGAAGCTGTTGGACTCAGGTTGCTTCAAACACAAATGTGCCCTGAAGTCTCTCAGCTTGCTGAAATCTTTCAGTCTCACTGCATGCAAAAGTAGGTAAATAACAATTCGTTCCAACTATTGAAGTAAAACAAGGGGAAAATGGGCCCTGAGTCCAAGAGCCATAAAGGACACACCTGGAAGCCCATCCAGAACTGGCTCACTGGTACCATCACTGCTGTCTCTGCAATAACTAAGCTGACAAACAATCTGATGTTTCCCACTGCAGTCAATAAAGGGATGAAGTTATGGCCAGGGAGACACAGCTGTGTGGTGAATCACAGAAAAGAGGGTTTAATGGACTGTCAGAGACTCCCTCCTAGTCCATGTTTCTGCTTCATACAAATCTATCCTAGTAGTGCTTCTTCAAATTCTAACCCCCACCCCTCCTCAACCTATATTTTCAAGAATGTATTCATTTCTCATTTCATTCATTTCATGACTATTTCTCTCTGTTTTTCTCTGACAGCTTATCTCCCTAAAGACAACTGAAGCCTACTGCTTGTTGACCTAACCCAGATGGGTATGCAGGAAAATCTACTGCCTTTCTCCTTTCAGCAACCTCCTACATATTTCAGGATTTCTGCCATGTCCACCCTCAATTTCCTCTTTGCTAGGCTAAACAATCCATTCCTTTTAATCTATTTGCTTAGATTATGTTTTCCTGACTTTTGAGCATTCATTCAGCTCTCTGAATAAAGTCCAGCTCAGCCACTTTAGTAATGCAGAGCCCAAAGCAGGACACAGCCCTAGGTGTTGTAAAGAGCTGCTGTTTAGCAGTGCTGGATAAACAACTTTGAGCCTGCAAATGAAAGTACCTGTTCTGCCACGTGGCTGTTGTCAATTCAACATGGACCTTTCTTGTTGTTCAGTGTAATGCTCTCTCCAGGTGAAGAGGTGAAGGGATTAAACCTATCTGCCTGTATTCCAAATAACTCTATAGGAATTTTTATTTGGAATGTGATCAAACCCATGAAAGCAGAATGAAAAATGTGCTCTGAAAAGTATATTGAAGGCTCTCTTTCACATCCTATCTGCACCACAGGAAAAAACAGACCCACAGGTCCTCCGGGGGGGATTTTCCATCTGATGGTTGTCATCTTTGATAAAGATGGTCCCATTAACCTCATAGGTGATCACTGTGGGATGTCATGGGCATGGAAAAGTGTTTTAATCCTATGAGAGAGAGAGAGATTGGCTAATGCTTTTAAATCTGATAGATTATGTCCTCTTTTAAAGGCCTGGTATAATCCTCACTCATGAAGCTTGATCAAGTTCTCAGAGTGATAAATTTCGGGGTCCAGCAGTCTGTGACGTCCCATTAAAACAATTTATTCACCTTCCTTAAGAAGTAATGGATTAGCAGATACAGAGGAAGTGACATAATGGTACTTTATGAATTATACTGGCTTTTGGTAAGGCTGGATGTGACATTTTCAAATATACACAATGAGTAAAAGATGTCATGTGGATGACAGATTGGAAAATCACTCCCAAAACTATTAGTCAGTTTCAATGGAGATGCTGAATACGTTTAAAGCAGAATCCACAGTTACTGATTTATCTTCATTAAAGACTTCAGTGATGGAAGAGAGTAAATTTTAGTAAATGTGTGGCTAACACTGGGGGAAAAAAGTTGAGAATAAATTATTTCTATTTATTTATGTCTATTTTTGAATGGATGACTATGTGCAGCTACTGACATAGACTTAAATACAGAGACTAATTAGAGAGGTGTGAAATAAAGCAGCAGGGCTGGCAAAAGCTTTTGAGGATATGAAATAAGTATACTGAGGGGCAAGTCAATAGTAATCTTCAGGAAAAATGTTTTAGTGGGGCATGTTGTGATAGGACAAGGAGTAATAGTTTAAAATTAAAGTATAAAGAAAGCAATAATTTCTGAGGGCAGTCATCATTATCCTGGTTAGACAGGCTTCCAGTGGGATGGTCTGACTTTTCAAGTTCCCTTTGTGGGCACACCCAGCCCATGAGGCACTTTTATCTAGTTCACAGTTTCACTCCTGTAGAAGACTTTTTGAGCAGTAAATGTCATGTGAGCAGCTTAAACACGTTTCTTGAGCTAGAACAGGTGTCTGAGACAATCACTCACACGCAGTGACACTGTCTCACCAGGGAGCTCCCAAAACTCTGAGTCACCTGTGAAGGCAGCTGAGGCCAGATGACACAGATATGGGATGGAGCAGAGGGACAATTCTGGAGGAATCTTACCTTTCTGTAGAGTAATTAGTTCAGAAATAAATCACTTGCCAAGCAATGTTTTTCTTACACTTCTCCTTATCCATGTAAGCCAGGTTTGCTGTTCAGACAAGTCATCAGGTGCCAGCCTGTGCCACTTTGTCACCCAACTTTCTGCTAAATGGAAGCACCTTATAAAGCTGTTTATTTGCCTCAAACCGTGGTCACACTAAATCAGAGATAATTTCATCAGTGACTTAAAACTGTAACTTTACTGGAGCTGAACAGAAGCTTTGCTCTCTGAGCTGTGTGTATTTCAGTCACCCATTCATGTGGTGGAATTTATGGTTGCTATAAAACACAAGGAAATGGACAATGAACAAAGGGAAGCTCCAAAATCTCTAAGACTCTTTGGTCTCAATGTCCTGGCAACATGCATCCTTTTTTACTGTGTACTGAGTTCTGCACACCCTCTCTGGTGGCACTCATGGGAGGAAGCTCATGGATGCACCGTGCAGCATTGCCACTCCTCGGAGTTTTAAATGGCACTGCAGACTCCTCCTGTGACTGTGTTGGAGAGAATGTAACTGTGCTGCTCTGCTCACTGAAGGTGTTTTCCTTGGTTTGTAATAAGGGTGAGACATCCTACAATCATCACAGTCTTCAACCCCTAAATAAGATTTCCAGTTTGGGAGAGGAGTTCATAGCATTGACAGAAGAAGGAGAAGGTTTCAGGCTTCCTTTGATACCACGAGTTAGATCCTACAGAGGAGCCATTTTTGAAGCTGTACTGAACAATTCACCAAAATTACTGAGCAAGTTTTTGGCTCCTGTAATATTTCTTTTCACCAGTAGTGAAAATAATTATAAAAAGCCCATGAAGAATGTGTTGCAATGGGGCTTTTCACTAGACCCACGAATTGTTACATCAGTAAAGGGAACACAACAAGCTGAAAAGATCAGGCAGAGATTAATGTCCTTTCTGATGAAACAAGAGCAATTCTTTAACTGCTCTGACATTTGGGAGGGCAAAGATGTGGTAAAGGTCAGATCTGCCTTCCCATTTCTTGGCTGCACTTACTGATGGTGATTGATTGTTGTGTCTGGTGCTCACCACATTTGTCACTACCAGAAAGGAGTCTGGCCTTGCCCAGGTAGTCCCCAAGTGCAGTCCCTTCCTTCATGCATGTCAGGACTGAGTATCCTGGGAAAGCCTGAAGGTCAGACATTTATTCTGTGTTTGAGGTAGTTCAGAGGACTTGGTTAAAAATATGTTTAATGAAGAATCTAGAAAGAAGATCAGATTGCATCAACAACTTTTTCCCTGACATAAGCTTTTATCAAAAATCCTTAAAACTAAAATTTTCACATTAGAAACATTGAGTGAGAAAGTTAATTTTCTGCAGGAAACACTTTAATACGTAGTCTATACTTCTAATACTTCAACTTATGTTCATGCTTCTGGGTTTCTTTCCTTCTTTTATTATTTCTACATCTTTGTTTCATAGGACAGTTGAATGGATCTCCTCTCACACATATTTGTGGTTCAAAGTACTGATGTCTAATCCAGAAAACCATTGCTGTTTTCTTTTTCCTGTAGTCTGGCTATTTATCCTCCTCCAGGATTTCTTAGGCTTGCCACTGTACCTTTCCTTTTGTAGTGACTTTCAGTGGGGATGTGCATGTCCCTAACATAACTATCTTCCTTTTCCACGCTCTTCTAAGGTGCATTTTATATCTGATTTACTGCAGGTAACTCCCAGGTGTAGACTTCCAGCAACAGGCAGCAGAATTCTACTGCAGAAAAGGGAAAATCTTATTCTAGAAAGTATTAATGGGTAGGAGGACCAATTATTCCATTGCAATTGAAGCCTGTGAGATTTCATTTGGAACACTGGATGTCGTTTTGGGCCAGGATTCTGAAGTCTCTCATGTTCGCTCTTGGACTTCTTATGGCAACATCATCACTGCCTGCATGAAGAAGCAATAATGGATAATAACCCTGTGTAGGAAGTATTCTCATCACACCTTTCACCTGGGGCCCTGTGAGGCAGCAGACTTAGCTGAGCAGTGAGTCCAGAGAGGCCAAGGACCTGGTGAAGGGGCTGGAGCAAAAGTCTGATGAGGAGCAGCTGAGGGAGGTGGGGGTGTTTAGCCTGGGAAAGGAGGCTCAGAGGGAACCTTATCACCCTCTACAAATACCTGAAAGGAGGGTGTAGGCAGCTGGGAATTGGTCTCTCCTCCTAAGTAACAAGCAAGAGGTTGAGAGGAAATGGCCTCAAGCTGTGCCAGGGGAGGTTTAGATTGAATATTAGGAAAAAAATCTCTTCCCAGAAAGTGTTCTTAAGTTTGGAACAGGCTGCTCAGGGAAGTGGTTGAGTTGCCATGCATGGAAGTATTTAAAGGATGTGTAGATGTGTCACTTAGGGACATGGTTTACCTGTCCAGCAGAGCTGGGTTAATGATTGGACTCAATGCTCCTAAGGGTCTTTGTGATTCTGTGATTCAGTGACACCTCCCAGAGGGAGTGCAGATTATCAGACCAGCCAAAGGAGCAAGGTCTCATAATTTATCTGCTGAACTTGTAGTTTGCTTTGAACAGAACTTCTACTTTGTCAGTCTGCATTTCAGGGAAAAGTTCTATACTGGGTTTGCAAAGATTTCCAAGAACAACAAATGACATCAGGAACCTGACAAGCAGATTGTCTTTTTAATGTATGCCACTTTCCTGGAAAGAAACTACACTTGGTCAGCAAAAGCTGGAAAATCATGCCTGCTTTTTCAGGCTCCCCCTCCACTGCAAGTGGCAGCCTTTTGCTTTACTTAGAGCTTACTACAATGCTCAGTGCAGAGCTTCACAGTGGTCAGAAGTCACCTGAGGATTCTCACTGGGGTTGGTGTGAGCAGACCTTGTCCTAGAAAACTAGCTGAATAACAAGGAGGCAAAATTATCTAATAATAGTAAATCATTAATGTTATCAGAGAGATAAACCAACTGCACATAGTGACATAAAGACTTAAGGACAGTGAAGGACTGGGAAATAACTCTGCAGATGAAATTCTTTATTGATAAGTATAAAAGGGTGCACATAGTAATCCAACCCCAAATGTATACAGAGTTTTCACCCTGTTGTTAGAAGATGTTGGGATCCATGAAATGCTCAGTAGCAGTCAAAGACAAGAGCATTTTGCAGATAAGAGGAAAAGAACTGAGAGCAAAGCAGTAACAGCCAAGTCATGGCATGTGTACTTCATGGCAGGAGCAAATCATAACTACTGACTCCTGCCCTTGTTGCTTCCCAAACAATTGCCCATCTTAATATGGATAAACTGAAATTTGCCAAGGCATGGAGATGACTGGCAGGGTTAATTAGAATTTTGAGAAGGTCAAGCAAATGAGCTACAGCTCATCCTGCAAGAAATAAAGACCGAAGAGGACTACGATAGAGGCTTAATTAAATCATGGATGATATAGAAAGTTCAAACAAGTAAGGATTGCATTCTAGCCTAATAAGGGTGTTAAGGGTCATCAAATAAAATGAATAAGTGCTGAATATGTAGAAGGAGTTGGTTTTTTGCACAATGTGGTAAAGTTTTGAAACTTGCTGTGGGATCAGTTTGTGTTAGTTCAAAAAGGAATTGTGTACCTCATGAGGGAGAAATCTACTGAAGGTTGTTAAACATCATCCTCTCATTTAGGAAAATACAAAATAAAAATTACTGGAGCAAGGGAGATTGTTATGGAGAGTTTTACTGTAGATTCACCCTGTTTTTCTCTAGGAGTGTTTTATTAACTATTAATGAAGTCAAGATTAGGGACTAAGTGCAACAATGGCCTAACTCTGTAGAGCTCTTCGTATATTCTTCCAATTTCTAAATCACATAGAGTATCCCACAGTCTCCAGAACCAACCAGTCAAATCATTCTTCTGGCTTGCCACTCTGCTAAGTTACCCCACCATCCTGCCCTAAGATGTCTGACTTCCACTCTGTGAAATTCAAACTTCTTAAAGTGCTCCTTCAGAAAACTCACCCTTCTTTCTCCTCCCAAATTTTCCATCTGTTCATATTTTATATTGTGTCTGAAGACCAAACTTGCACTGTTGATCACTCAGCTCTGTGGTGCATTTATATGCACAGCATAATCTTCAAAGTTGCCCTTCTCCCTGCTTTCACCTCAACTCATCCCACCTCTCTGATAGGACAAACCTTCAAACCTTGAATTTTTTTCCTACCTCATCTCTTTTTTTTTTTCTCAAATGGTGTCATCTAATGTTCATATTTCTTTAAATGCACCAAAATTAAATACATCTATATTTTCAATTGGAAGATGTATTTCATATTCACAGGGACTTTTTCAGCTTGTGCTCAATCTGTAAATACACAGCAGCTAGGTGCAGATGTTACCATCAACACCAACACTGACTTTTCTCTGTATTTTGAAGTCCAGTGGAAAGGCAAAAATAGTCTCTGCCTAGTAAATAGACTATGCATGAGTTATGGATATCCATGTAATAAATTAGTGTATTCTTTCCCTCTGACCATGTCACCAGCTTGATGCTCTTTAACCTTTCTTCTCAGACTAATTGCAATATTTCAAACCTAGGAAAAATATCAGTCCGTTGCCATTTAAAAACGTTTTCCTGTATGAGAATATCTTCTTCATCTCTCAAATTTAGTCCTTAAAATTTCCTTTTATATTTGTCTTGGCTTAAGGCTACGAATAAGCCATATTCAACCTGGGTCATTTTTTTTGTCTTCTGTATATAAAAATCTACAGAATAAAAATTATTCTAAATAAATCTAAATAAATCTAAATAAAAAAATCTAAATAAAAATTATTTTCTGGAAGTCATAGGAGAAGAAATTTGACTTTATCTTTGGTTAAAATGTGATTTTTTTCTTCTCAATGGGATACAAAATAAAACTTGCAGACCTAGGAGCTACCAAGATGCAAACTTATTCCCAGTGGAAAGTTATGTCTACATTGAAAATATTATTTTGCTTTTAAAAGGTATGGAGAAAAATATTTCATAAATATTTCTGGACTTTTAAAATGGCTTCACAGAGAAGGACACTTGGGTGGTGTAAGAATGGGAAACTGTGGTGGAGAGGATAAACAGCAGCAGCCTCCAGCCTTTTAACAACATGCCAGCTGACAGGCTAATAGAGTGCAAAAAGGAAATGATGATTAGCACTTCCTTGGGCTGCCCAGTTTCTTTGCATTTTGAGTTACCTCCTCATCTCAAATGTGCACAGTGAAAGGTTTTACACCCACAGCAGCACTGACCCTCAGGTGTTTCCTTTGTGTCTGACATGCACAGACTCACCTGATTTACTCTGCCATGCTGCTGGTTAGCTCGGTGGCAAGATCTCCAGTGTGGCTCTAGAATTAGGCAAGGATGCCCAGAACATGAAGAAATTTTACTGATCTGGAGCTGTTGCAGGATATATCAAACAGTACAAGCTGGAGAACAAACCATTTCAGATCAACTGCTTGAAAAGGGTCTTCCAACACAAATAAGGGTCACAGTGCTGACTATGCTATCAGAATAAATTTCTGTTCTTATAGGTATTTTTAAAAGGTCATGAGTGACATCAAGAAACACAGTCACAGAATTCTAGAATGACTTGTACTGTCAGGGACCTTAAAGGTCATTTAGTTCCAAACCCCTGCTATGGACAGGGACACCTTCCACTAGACCAGGTTGCTCAGAGCCCCATCCAATCTGATCTTGAAGGCCAAGACATAAGGACATGAGACTGGTTAATTGCCTCCTTCAGAAATACAGTTTTTTTATATGTGTATTGGCACCTTAACTCTAGACTCATAAACATATTTTTCCTCTTCTTCCTCTGGGTCTCTTTTCCCAGGTAAAAAGTGTCAGGACTAGAGGAAATGGAATCAAGATGCAGCAGGGGGAATTTAGATGGGATATTTGGAAAACTCCCCAAGGGTAAGAGTTATCAAGCATTGGAACAGGCTGGCCAGGGAAGTGCTGTCACCATCCCTGGGGTACTTAAAAGCCATGTAGATGTGGCACTTTGGGACATGGTTTAGTGGTGAACTTGGCAGTGCTGGGTTAATGGTTGGACTTAATCTTGAAGGACTTTTCCAACCTAAATGATTCTGTTATTCTATGATTCTTTGATCCTTGCTCCTGATCTGCTTGTCTCTAATTAAAAAATAACTCTTTGATTTCAATGCAGTATTAGCTTTAAGAAATAGACAATATATGTAAATGTAAAATTACCTAGAGGCAGTGTATAGTCTGGTTTTTTTTTCCCTCAATCTGCATTACATTCTCAAGAAGAGAGAGAAAAAGTCATTCTGCTCGTGTTTATAGGTGGAGTGCAGACAACAAAGGATTGGTGATGTTCAACTTTGAGTTCTGTCCTGAGCATATGAGATGCATTTGAGTTCAGTGATCAGGGTGTTTGTAAATGAATTAGGACTGTGGAATTCCAGGTTCTTTAATGATTGTCAAAATATTAAAATTTAAGTGGAAGAGGGGAAGAAAGGTGTTTCACTGTCCTAGAGATGGAGACAATGCATTTAGGTTTTACTTCCAGTAACCCCATCCCTTCCCACTTTGCCTGGCTTCACTGAAAGTCCCAGAAAGAAACACTGATGTTGATTTACTGTAGTATGAGGAAATGTGAAGTTGAAGAGTATTCCAGGCCCTGTGTTGGAGTTCAATAAAAAGGAAGAAAACTGTTCCATGCTAGTCCATCAGACAAGGTTCATTTTGCAATTTATTGACTATTTGAGCCACTGAGTCACAGACAAATTCAGAAGAAAGCCTTTCACTGTATCAATATCTTTACAAGTGTCTTGAGGTCAAGAGTGTTGTGAGTTACTATCCTCTCCAGAGCCCAACATTACAGAAGTTTATACCCTATAAATGGAGAGAAGGAAAAGCATTTAATCATAGACCTGGTAATGTTGTCACCAGTCAGGTAATGTCATCAGTCATGAGCTGGATTTGAGGATTCCAGTGGGTCCCTTCCAACTCAGAATATTGTGATCAGGTGATTCTCTAATATCACCAGTGATCAGATACCAGATTTACAGAAGCTACTAAATCTACCAGTAGTCCTTGTGGTAATTTGTAATAAATAAATCAAACCCATGACAAGGATGTGATACTTTGTCCCCTTTGATATTGGTATAACTAACAAGAACTCAATTATACGTTTGGCTTGTGCATTGCTTTGGCAGACTGTTGTGAAAGGAGCCATGTGATAAATCACAGAACCAAGAAGTTTGTTCCACTATGCATCTTCTTCATAGGTCAGCCTAATGAACTGCTTAAAACAGTCATGTTTTACAAAATGAGTTTCAGAAAGTTAGGTCACAGTAAGGAAAGATTTCTCCCTTTCTCTACCATAGCATTTTCTGCCCCAAATTAGATGGAGAAGAAAAGAAGTGGTTTTATGAAATGGTTTTTTATATGGTTTAGGTATTAACTTATAAAATCAAAGTTTACATTTTTTTTTTAAATGTGATTTTTGAACAAAGAATCAGAAGTTGGTGATTAAGAGATGGATAAACATAAACACTGTGCATTAGAGAAATGGAGAACAATGAAAATAGCCTTAGATAAGTCAGGAAACAAGAAGTACTGATAACAATTATTTGTGTGATTTATTGTTCGCACAACCATTTTATATTAAATGGGATTTAGATGCAACTGGAGTTATCAATACAGGAACAAACTATATGTGGCTCAAGAGTCAACTGGTTTTTCTGAAGAGTAGGAAGGAAATTTTGAGCCTTTGCTCATACTGATGGCAGATTTTTCCATTTTTGTTGCCATTTCTCTTGAAGGTGTAATTCTGAAACTTACTGTAGGATTAGAAGAAATTTTACTTATTTTTAAATTACCATTATGAGTCTTTTCTTCACTAAACTGTGAGGACTCCATAATTCATGACTTTGTAACTTGCAGTATTGGATGAAAAGCTGCATGTGCTGCCTTAGGTTTTAACATTTATATATTTCAAATCCTGTACTTCTAGTGTAACTCTGAAGTTTCCTGTAGCTTGTTAAGTGCTGTTCTCTCATGCTCACACACACACAACAAAGCCTCTCCAGCTCTCCAAGGACACCCAGACCCTCCTAGGCCCAAGAACTGTAAACCTTCATCTTGGGGAGAGGGGAGCAAGCCTGGGGAAATTCCATCCTTGGCTGGGTTCTGCTTGGTGAATTTATGCTGATATAAAAGTGTGAAAAACTCGTGACCTGTCATCTACTTTGGGATCCACTGAGGCAGGAGCCTCTGGAGCCCAAAGTGTGCATCTGAAGGCCTTTCAAATTAATTCCTGCTTTATTCCTTTATTCCTGTCTAGTCTCTGTTTCTAGGTAGCCATTTAAGTCATCACATGCAATGCTCATCCAACAGGAAGGGTTTATGTGTCAGGATTTAGGAATCCTGTAATTCACTAACAACAACAAAGGAAGAATGAGACCAAAATAGAATACTGTCATGATACATGACTCCTATAAAACCTATAACAAACTGAACCATGACATGCAGCACAAAAATGCAAAATATATTCTTCTGGAGAATTTTGTCTTTTCCTTTCTTTGTTCTCGATAAGTTTTGGCATAGAAAATTCTGAACTGCAGAGAAGAGAACATTTCTTTGCTAGGTAGACTTTTTCTTAAGAGAGACCATTTGATCTGTTTCATGCCTTGAAATGTAAGCCTTTAGGGGCTATAATACACAATGTGCAGAAGAGAATGTATATAAAGTTAAAAAGGTACAAGAGTATTCCTCAGTGATGCAAATCCTTGTTTCTTAAGAATTTATGAGTTGCCAGCACACAGCTACTGATCTGATCCTTGAGAGCACCAGAATATTCAGGGAATTTGTATGAGAAACCTGTTAGAGCCCTGAGACACCATTAACTGGGCAGAAGGAAAAGCCAGTTATATCTGTGACCAAATGATATTTCAGGAAGTCAAGGCACCATGATTTGCAGACTGTGTGATTCCTGGGAGTGAGCTATTGCAGGATATGTTGCCACAAAACATTTGTAAGTAATATTTATCTGGATTTAAATGGGGCTGGTAAATTTACTGAAGAAGAAAGGACTGTGAGCAGTTCAAGTCACACACCATGTCTTTGTGAGGAAATCCCTGTGCAACAATCACAGACCGAGACACCATTCTCGGGAAGCATTGTGGAATGATTACTGTTTTCCTACACACCTGCTGAGCCATCCCTTCCTGGGGATCAGATATCAGGCTACACAGACCTTCTTCTCCATGCAGTACATCCATCTTTTATATTCCTAACCCCAGGGTGAAAATGGAAATCAAAGGCTCACAAACAGAACAGAAAGACTTGAAAAATGTGGGGAAATTGAGTTATGTATCTGTGCATCAATGTTTGTTATAATCCTCTGAGCTGCTGATTCGGTGATGTTTCCAACAGAAATCCTAGTAAAACAGCAGCTTAAATTGCCATCTACATGTTTATGTGTCTTCCAGATCATTGGAGACAAAGTACCTGCAAAGAGGAATGATTCTCTTTCAGTTAATCACCTTGGTACATTGTAAAGAGAAGCAACAACTTTAACAACTGAGCTTGCTGTAAGAATGTTGACAGATTATTATTATGTGCAGTAGATGAAATACTAACTGCAGCAAGATCTAAATACAAACCAGGCCATTGCTACAGACCAAGGGAGGATATTAGGTTCTCTTCATTGCACACAACACTCATCTGCTTTACACCACTTGGTTTAATCTCATACACCAGATCAAGTTAATGTGACAGTGAGAAGATCCTTTACTTGTCTGTGGCAAAATATCCTTGGGAAGGTGAAGCTTTAGGGAGCATCCCATAGGCTTAACATTTGGACATCAGGTAAAGATAATATTTTATAAAATACTGGGTTGGGAAGTGAAGCAGCCTGAAGAAAAAGTTTTGCAGAAAATCAGCATAAAAAACATATCACTCTATTATGGGAAAAGTTTTGCTTTGCTGCTTCAGGCTAGAGTTGAGCAACCCCCTGCCCTCCTCTTTCTTTTCATAGAAACATTAAGGTTGAAAAAGAGATCTAAAACGGAGTCAAACCATTAACCCAGCATTGCCAGATGCACCACTAAACCTTGTCCATAAGCACCATACCTACAGTTTTTTTTAACTCTTCCAGGAATGGTGATTCCACCATGTCCTTAAGCAGCCTGTTCCAATGTCTGCCCACCCTTTTGATGCAATTTATGAGTGCTGGAATGGGATCAGTTGGAGACAGAGGATTCCTTCTCAGGTTTATAGAGGCACCTCCAGAATTAAATATTTCATCTGCTTTTAGTAAACCAATGATTCTGGCTGATTCTGATGGCAGAGATGTGAATAAATCATGCAGCCGCTCCAAAAGCTGGGCAGAGGTCAGCAAGGCTGTGAGTCCTCAGGAAACCTCTCACCTTCCTGCACTCATGGATATTTTCTTTCATGCCTCTGAACAGATTGTTCAGTAACCTGTGCATAAAATGCAATCCTGTCAAGAAATTTTAACCAGCCACACGATGAACACAAACCTCAAGTCCCAATTCAATAAATACAGCAGTGTTTGGTGACTCAGGCTCTAATTGGTATTGAGGTAGAGATCCCTGCAGGAAACCTGAAAGGGAACAGCAAAGGTGAGGATCCTTCTTCACTAGCAAAATCTTTCTGTATCCACATAAAAGTTGAATATGTTCTGTCCAAGGAATGGAGGAACAGAGAGATGAACAGGCCTCTTAAAAATGCACGGGATGACCATGAATTAGTCTTAATAACACATGAAAGATATATAATTACACTTTGTCTCATTGGCAGTAGCAGGGATGAGACTAGGCTGAGTGAAAATAACGTCACTGGCAAAAGGGGTTAGAGAAGACACTGGAGACCTGCCTTTCCAACCACCTGACAGGGTGGAGATCTGCTCTGTTTAAGCACATGTCAACTTAAAGTATGCATAATAATGAATGTTCCCCAGAGAATTCTGAAGTTTAGTAAACTGAATTTGGTCAAAGATTTCTCTTTGCAAAGCGGAAAACTTCGTGGACAGGTATCTGCAGTGCTCCTCCAGCTTGAGGGTGAGCTGTAACACAGCAGAAAGAACTTTCTGAATCTGTTGCTACCACATACTAGACAGATGAAAAATAAAGAAGTCAAGCCTGCCATCTGCCACCAGCACCGTGTGGGCTTTCATGGATCTGAGCAGCCACAAACCTGCTGGCACCTAAGGTCTCAGGCCTGGGAAATTACAGAAGATAGGAACATCTTTATAACCTGGTCTAGATCCTGACCCACTGATGTGCTCCAGATGCAACTGTGTTTATGATAGAACAAGAACAGTTTGGGTTGGAAGGCATCGCAAAGATCGTCCAGTTCCAACCTCCTGCCGCGGGCAGGGACACCTTCCACTATGCCAGGTTGCACCAAACCCCACCCAGCCTGGCCTCGAACACTTCCAGGGATGGGGCATCCGCCACTTTTCTGAGCAACCTGAGAAAACATGTTTACAGTCATGCTAAAAAAATGCATGGGCACTGATGACGGCTTTTGTATGTCCTTTGGGCCTTTTTTGAGACTTTCTGTTTGGGGCAGACATCAGTTCCCTGTGCTGGATGCCCGCTCTGATGGGACAGGGGGGACAGCTGTGACATTCTTCTGCCGGGGCAGCAGTGGCGACCGGGGATGTGTCCGGAGGAGGGGTCACGGAAGAGTGTCTCCAGCTCACAAGTCAGAGCTGAAATTCAAGTAAAAATATCCCAGCTGAGGGCTTTTTATTTAGACACTGAACTTGGGGAGGAGGTAAAAGCAGAAACCACCTGTTTGCTAAGACAGAAAGGGCGTTCCCCCCCCC
>VZTN01007902.1:116815-133041 GCA_013400515.1 Erpornis zantholeuca | reverse complement strand
CCCTCTCCCTCTCCCTCTCACTCTCCCCGTTTTGCCCATCCCTGCCGTGTGCGCAGGGGGGCTCTGGGGAGTGTGTCTGTGTCCGTGTGTCCCTGTCCCTGAGTTCCGTGTCCGTGTGTCCCTGTCCCGCTCCTGCCCTGCCCGCCCATCCCCACCCCATCCCCGCCGGGCTGACAGCTCCGCAGGGCGCACCCGGGTCAGGAGCCGGGCTCCAGGTACCACTTCAGGTGGTGCCGTGTCTGTGCAGGTAAGAGGACATTGCTGGGTTTGCAAACCTGGCACCCGGGGCACTGTTACTGAGCACAACATCTGCTGTGCCTTTTCCTTTTAATTTTTCCCTCCAGCAGGGAAGAATTCAGGAATATCAAATTCAGAAGACCAATTTTTTTTTTAACTATGCAAACATGCAGGAGCAGGGTCTGTCTTTTACAAAGGAAATCCAGAAGAAACTGTGTTCCATCATTCCTAAGCTGGATTTATTTATTTCTGATTTAGTCAACGAAGTTTTCAGACCAGAGTCTGTCACCTGAAGCAGGTCTGGTCACCTCTCAAATTGGGATTAGCAGATGTAGAAGACTTCCCTGGAGGTGATAAAGCAGCAACTGAGGGATGTGTAATGCCTTCATTGAGGAAAGCCATTGACAGGAGGCTTTCTGTCAGTGTTTTCAGGGTTGGTTCTCATAACATAAATACCTTGGGATTTCTGTGATTTAACAACTTGTATTATGTCTTTGTGTCGGTGCAGTTTATATCAGTATCTGAGAATACCTTGCCGTGTTAACAAGATGTTTTCTTCACATTTATTACAAATGTGTTGTGCAGCACCTTCTAGCTGTGACCTCTATGCTTTCCTCTCAACTGCCTAAATCATCCTTCTCTTCTGTGTTTTTACACAGCTAGAGTTCTTAAAAGAATGTAGTGACTGCTGACACTTCACAGCATTAGCATGCACGTGGTGCTGTGCCTGTTTGCATGTATTTTGATTAAGAACCTAAAATAACACAGCCCATCTGCACAGTGTGGACACTAATGGGATCATTCTCAGGAAGATGCACCTGCAAAATCTATCTGTGTTACTATGTGCTCAGTTACCAACCAGAATTCATTTAGGTGCATGCCTGAATCTCCTTTTTCTCTTTGATGAAAGACTGGTTAGACATCTGTTCTGGGGGAGTTTGTATAGATACTAATTGATAAAATAATAGAGAGAAGTGTTGCCAAATAGGTCAGGCAGGCAATTGCAAGGTTTATTCCTCTTCAAAAGCTATATCACTTTTTTTTTTGTATTTTGGGGGTTTTTTTTAAGTGTAAGAATTTAGTAGTTTTGACTAAAGTTTCAATCCTACCAACAATAATACATATTTTCTATCAAGATGCTGCTATTCTGAATATACAAATTCTATGGTCTGGACAGCTGGGACAGTGTCCCGAAGTAACTTCCAGTTAGACATATGAAGTACATGAAGATAGATTTTATATCAATGAAGTGTTTTTTTGAATATTATTACAAAAGAAACTCCTGAGTATGTTCTGTAGATTCACTTTGCATCTTCAATAAGTGTGTTGTGTTCTGTTGCCTCTATTAAGAGGCAATGTTGGATATTTTGGCATCTTTTCTGGTGAAATGGAGAAGAGTCCAATTCTGAGCTTAGGAATGGGCATCCCACCAGCTGATGAATGTCATCTGGTTTTGTGGAGAATTACTCCAAGTATCTTGCAGAAAGGCAACTCATTGCAAAGCAAAGGGAGGAAACCAGGTCTTTTGACTTTTAAACCAGCATATGACAGTGCCTCTCTCTCTCCTGGAATCAGTCTGGGGCCAAATCTTGTTTGTTTTAACAGAAAATAATAGTGTCTCTGTTTTGAGTGATTGTCTCTTGAATATGAGTGAGACCTGCACCATGAATGAGAAAATCTTTGGGTTGGAATTGCACATCTGATGGAGGACTCATTGCAGGGGAAGTGTCTGTCTGACTCATGTTTCTCTGACTCATGTTACTACAGTGGAAGAAAAGCTTCCCAGTGGGGACCTAACAGAGGAAGAATGAGGTGGAGGGATTAGTTTATTTTTTTGGTCTGTGGGAAGGTTTTTCTGAGCTCAGATACCCAGAGAATGTGTGGGTGAGCATGTCTATAGCACCTATACATACACAGAAGTATTTTCTTACTTCTTTTGGCATTTCATATGGTTTCAAGGCAAACATCTTTGCTATGTGCCAGAGCTAGCTTTTGATTCTGGAGATTATGATACTGAAAATAATAGGAGTAAAAGAACACTTTTGTTTCCAGCATGTGATAACTTTCTTGCTAAAATATATTTCCAAGATTTCTTCCATAATTATCTTGGTTTCAAAGGATATTTCAATTTGTCATACTGCAGTGCTTTCTTTTAGAACTTGTTTTGATTAATCACTGCTGGGTGATCACAATTCCTCCTGTTTAAAGGCCATTCTTAAATTCTTCCCATTTTTCATAATGAGGAGCAAAATCCTTAAGAAAAAGCTCACATTATGTCAACATCTTGTCTGTACCACCGCACCTGAACAATATGGGTGGTGCTGGGCTTTTTCAGCTCTTCAGGCAGTGCCAAATTCCCCAGTCATTCTCACATGAACTTTAATTATGTATTATCTCCTGTGACACTGAAATATCTCCTTCCAGGCTTCCCAATGCCATTTTTCATTGCAAAGAAATGTAGTGGTGCATTTCTGTCTTTAAAACTGCCTCTTTAGAGAAGACTCATTCCTGCAGATCTTTCCATGGCTGAGTGAGTCTAAAGTCAGGAATGCTGGGTCCTTACTGGGTGCTGCTCACTTTGTATTAGGCACTACCAGCTGTTTCAAACATATTTTTTGAACTGAGAACTCAAGAAAGTTCTGAGAACTCAAGTTTGGGGAGTGAGGAAAGGGGGAGACAGCATCTACAGAAATCACTGAACTGTAACTGAGGAACTGGGAATATTTTATAAAAAATTCTTGTAGCAAAATGTAGGTACAGTGAGAAAAAAGCAGGAAAATGGACATGTTGGAACCTAGTCCTCTTTGGACAAACTCATTCCAGGAATTTTCTTCATCATGTACCTCATTTTACTTGGTGTTTTCCTAGTTGCTTCTGTCCAGCTTCTTCCAGGTGCTGCTGGAAGTTTAGTGATCCCCTTCAGTGGAAATCACATCAGGCTTCTGAAGCTGGCAGGAGCAAAGCTTGGCTGAGATGACTTTCCCAGCTCCATGAGCAGGGCCAAGCAGAGAAATGCATTCTGCAGAAAGAAACTCCTGCAAAGATCTCCTGTCATGCTTTTGGGAGACTTGCAGGTCTTAAATCCTGAAGTGATCTGCTCCAGGTACACTCAGACTTGCATTCTCCTTTGCAAGCAAGTATGATAACTCACGAGGCAATAATGATAACATTTATTTTACAGTTTTTAATTTTAAGTTTAGTTTAAAATATTGTGCTAGGCTTTGTTTTGTTTTTTTTCAGGGGAGAGGAGGTCTTAGTCCCAGTGTTCTTGATTTATAAATATCATCAAGGGTCAGTAAATTGCTAGTGAAGTTAAGGATTTTTACCTTAATATTGCAGCTCACTGCAGTGTAGTCAGGAACTATGGATTGAGGATGTTGCACTGGCAGCCTTTGTCAAATCATTGGATCTATGAAGAGTCAATTCTTCTAGCTGTGAATAAGAGAGGTTTTACATTAATTGTGAACTTAAGTTCCTAAAAATACCCCAAACAAATCAGAAGGTTTATATTAGTTGAAAGCATTCTGATTTCTTATTAATTAAATAATATGTTCTCTAATGGCTGGCAACAGTTTTAGAATTTGAGATGCAAAGAGAAGCTATCTGGATCTGATTTTCAGCATGGCATCAGAGAATAACAGAACTGTTTAAGTTGGAAAAGGCC
This sequence comes from Erpornis zantholeuca, assembly GCA_013400515.1. NCBI lineage: Eukaryota > Metazoa > Chordata > Aves > Passeriformes > Timaliidae > Erpornis > Erpornis zantholeuca. Next base: position 129,140 of record VZTN01007902.1, on the reverse strand, counting down.
CCTAAGACTATCAAGTCCAACCATTAACCCAGCACTGTCAGGTGTACCACTAAACCATGTCCTCAAGGGCCATGTGCATTTTAAATATCTCCAGGGATGGTGACTCCACAGCTTCCCTGGGCAGCCTCTTTCAATGCTGGACAACCCTTTCAGTGAAGAAATCCTTCATAATCTCCAACCCAAACCTCCCCTGGTGCAATCTGAGGCCCTTTCCTCTTATCCTACCTCTGTCTCCTGGGAGAAGAAACCAACCTCCTCACAGGTCCTCAGAGGTAGTAGTGGAGCACCAAATCCCTACAGCCCTCATTTTCCATCTCAGGACTTTTCCTTTGTGTGATCTCCTTTGCCCTGGCTGGCTCAGGCTGCCATGGGGGCTGTGATCAGCAATTACAAACCCTGGGCTGGCAATCACAGCAGAGGAGCTTGGCTGGGGGCAAGGGGTGGGGGGAGTATGCCCAGATTTCTTCTCCCTGCTTTATTTCTGGTGTCCAGCTCCACCAAATAGGCTGAAAAAATTTATCATGTGAATGTGAGCCACGAAACAGGATGGATAACTCTGCTTGTGGGACAAGTTGCTTCTTCCTTTCTAGTCAGAATATGAGTGGGAACAGACTGATAATATTTATTTTTCAGCATCACTAAAAGGTCAGTTGAATAGCTCATACTTCATCTAGGAAAGAAAAAGTATGCACACACTATTATTGCCCTGAGAAAACTGTTTCAGGACTGGCAGTAGGTGGGTTGATGGTGGGTACATCACCTACCAGGGACTTGTGTTATAGCTTAGAGATTTATCTTGAGTGGAGGGAGAAGAAGAAACCCCTCTTCCCTCTTATAACCACTATTGATACACAACAGATATGTTGTTTATGGTAAATTAATTTCACAAATCAGGTGATGCAAGTAGTGAGATATCTTTTGATTCTTTGTGCTGCTAGATGCAACCTAAGAAAACTTAATGGCAAATACCTGGCATCTTTGTGTCAAGTAATAAGGGTGTTAGATTTAGAAGGCACCTTCCTGAAAAGCAGCATGAATACTCTCTAAAAACTTCCCATTTCTTTCCTAGTATGGAGAAAGTTCAGCAGTAAAGACTAGGCAGGTGCCTGTGAGCTCTGGCACTCACTTTTGAACTGTTTCTCTACAAGAAAAGGAAAGCAGCCTGTCCTGGGAGCCCACTGAGGAGCCACAAATCCCTCCCCAAGGTGTGTGGGGCTGCAGGGCTGGCCAAAAAGTGCCAAACCTGGACCTGATCCCATCACATGTCACAAAGCTTCTCCAAGCTGTGTTAGCCTTGATTATTCATCAGAAGTGAATGAAACTGAGTTATGGGTCATGTTTTGCAAGTGCTGCCAGTCCTGATTATGCAGTTGTGTAGATTTTGTCTGCTCAGGGAGTGCTGTTATTGCAGAGCTCATCTACTATGCAGTAGATGTAAGTTATCCTTCTCCAGCTCATCAGAATCTATTTACTTTGCATTGATTCAGTTCCTTAGAAATTAATCTTTGATTCTTTGCAGAACAGAAGGATCCCTTGAGTTCAGTTTAAGCAACTTGATTTGATTATTGTTGTGTCCTGAATATTGATTCTTAAGTGATTTTAATAAGGAATGTCAAAACCGCCATATTTCACTTCACATTTGAGGGCAAGTTTAAACCATTGACAGATTTAAATATTTTTGGACCCTTGGTCTTCGTTCTAAGCTTAGCCAACTCTTGGTTGTGGTTTGACTGTTTATTGCCCAAATGCAATTTTTTCAGTGCTTAACCACGTTGAATTATGTGCCCATTGTCAGCACCCAGGTATTTCCTTCCAGAGCAATGTGGTTAATACTGATTGCCGTAGGAAGAATTATTCTGCCTATTGATTGCAAAGATTTTCTTTGAGCTGTAAAGTTTAGAGGTACTGGGGGGGATCTCTGCTAGCTCCATGCTTAGTGTAAAACTAATTACCTCTTTTATGATAGAACTTCACTAATTCCAATTTCACCAGCAGATAAGGGCTACAAATAATCTGCATGGACTGTCTTGATTGCCACGGCAGTTCTTAGAAATGAGACAACAGCTGGCACCTATTTCACAGCACTTCTTGTGCTGGACATCCCTGAAACCCTTTATCCATTTCAGTTGTAGGACTGCTTTTCTCCACAATAAGTTAAATACCCTAATGAATCTACAAGGAAAGGAACACATGTTTTTTAGTCCATTGTAATGCTTGACAAAAGAATGTTTCTCAGTGCTTATCTTTGCAAGATATACCAGAAAATCTGCAGCAAGCCCCACTGACTGGGTCTATGCAGGGTGGCCAGGGACAGTGGTTTTAAATCCTGGCTGGGAAATCAGTTCAGCACTGTCCAAGAGGCATCAAGGCACAGCTCTTCTGTAGCACCTGGAATTCTTCTGTTCCTGTGTGAGCACTGCCAAAGCTCAGATCTGCCTCATTTCTATGACCTGGAGAAGCACAGCCCAGGCTGCTCAGTCTGAACACAGGACTGGATGTGTAGCTCTGCAATGGACAGTGCTTCGTGTTCCTGCAGAAAGAAGAAGAAAAAAACATTCCTTTTGTAAAAGACAGTGCTTTAACACAGATAACAAATCTGTTCAGCTGCCCTGGGAGGCTGGGGCAGGAGTGAGCAGCTCATTCCTAACAGATGGATTGAAAATCCTTGTTCAAGTCTGATATTTCATAAGCCACCTTGAATTGTTTCAAGGCAATTTCTCTTGTCCTGCTTTGCTGTTTAATTATGATACCACCTCTAAAGTGTTTCTGAGAGTGGTTTTTATGTTTTCTGGAGGCTTTTCTTAATTATACGGATAAGTACTTTTATGATTGATTCCCAAAATTAAAACAGTTTACAATTGGGCTTATATTATCTTCTTTCTTTGCCATCACTTGGGTTTACTACTGAGGACATTTTCTGTTCAGTTTTCACTCAAGCTATTTGTATATATTTGACTACTTTTTTCTTCTCCTTTTAAATTCACTGTTCTGCCATTATTTATTTTTATTGCTGCCTCTGATTAGTTTTCTCCTTTTCAGTATATATTTCAACTGCCATATTTTTTCCCTTAGCATCCTTTTCACTTTCCTTAGCAGCTGTTCCCAGATTATGGGCCATGACCCCAGGCAGGCTGTGGCAGTTACAAGTGGGCTACAAAATTAAGTTGCTAATTTTGGATGTGGCTACACAGGGAAGTCAAAGAGCTGTTGGTTTCCTTCAGCAGTTTTCTGAGCTAAGACTGATAAATTGTAGGAAAACAGATAAAGCATCAACTACCCTTATACCAGATTCCATATTATTATACTGGTATAATAAACAACTTAGACCTTCCTCTTACTTCAATTTCTCCTCATTTCCATGTCTATGGCTCTGCTCCCTGTCTCTCTCACAGAGAATGTTTTTGAAGGCAATAACCTCTAAGGTGGGTCCTCCCCAGCCAAGGAAGCCACAGAGGGTGCACTGAGTTTTGGGGAGTTTTGGGAAGCCTGTCCCCCTAGCTGAAAGAGTTGCTGGCAGTTTTCCAGGTCTTCAGGATTCAGAAGAAAAAAAAAAGACCAACAAAAACCCCCAATGGAACAAAAACCAAATAACAGCAACAACAACAAAAACAAAAAAACAAAACAAAAAACCAAACCAAACAAAAAAAAAATCCAAAGCAAAACTAATCAAGAAAAATTCCCCAGAAACAAGCAGGAATAATTCTGTGTTAACCAGTATCCCTTCTTCCCTTAGCTCTATGCCTTTGTACTTCTCTTCATTAGTCACTTGCAGGTACATCATATCATGGGCTCAATTCCCTTAAATAATTGCAATGGCCCATGGCATGGATGGACATAACATGGGACAAATGGCTGTGCCACTGGTTTGTGTGACATTTAACCTCTCTTGGGTCTGTCTGCCTCGAGCAGAGAGGCTGAGTGTGAGTGGAGATGGGCCTTTCCTGCCCAAGATGTTATGTTGGGTCATCTCAGCTAGTTTTAGATGTCTGTTGTTGATCCTCACTCTCAGCCAGGCATCCTTTGCTGCCTTAAAATGGTGGGAAAAATACAAAGTTTTTCAGGGTAATTTGTCTGACCTTTTCAAAATATATTACTCCCTTGAAGTGTCTGTTCCTCTTTATGGATTATAGAGGGCTGGCAGGTGGTTTTTTATAGACAACTACACTGTAAATATCTGTATTTGGTCAGAGGAAACCTCATAAACTCAATAAGGCTCAGCAGAGCCTCAGCAGGACTAATTCCCCACAGCAGCCTGGAGTGGCCATGGCTGCTGGCCCACTGTCAATGGCATCTCTCTGTCAGTAAATTGAAAAGTTTTGTATGGATTAAAAAACAGTTTGGGCGAGCAGGAGGGTCTGGAATACCTGTGGAGGGGTGATGTGACTATTTATCCCAGGTATCATATTTAGGATCTTTCAGGAGATACATGATGTGCCAGTGATGTCATAGAGCTGAGTGTCAACGATGAGAGAGGTAGCATTAGGCTGTTGGATTATGCTGATAATGTTTTATCTTTAAAAACCTCTTCTCTCTCTCATCTCATCCTCATCCTCATCCTCATCTCATCTCCTCTCCATGGAAGAGGAGGAACTAAGTTGGCTTTGGGGAATACCTGCCTTTGGGTTGATTTAGTGCAACTTTAAGACAATTCTGACACGAAGCCATTGTTCCTCCTGCATTGAAACCAAAATAATTGCTGGAACATGGCAGGCAACCATTTCCTGTGAAATGGACACTTGCATAAATGATCATTTCACTTATATTGTTACAAATAGGACAAGGTTTGTTAATTCTAATTCATCATTAAGAAGCTCCACAGAGCATGGATTTTTCCTTTTGTCAGTCCTATGCTGTCTGCAAAAACTCGGCCTTTATCTACTCGAGTGTCTCAATTAAAAATTGGCCTTTATCTATGGGGTCTCTCAATTAAATAGCAGTATTATGAATACTCTTGATTCATGCCTAGGTGGGAGGATCTGTGCCATTGTGCAAACAGCTTTTCTGCCTCATTACCAGCTCTTCTTGTTTGGCTAACTTGTTTGCCCAATCAGATGATAAGTGCTAATCCCTTCTCTGTTCTGTGACATGATGCTGAATTGGATGGCTGCAAAGCTCATAGGAGAGTTTTTCTCCTTTAGTATCATGAGGAAGAATGGGAAATTTTGAGGAGGCTATTAGCCCTTTTGGACCTTTAATGCTGTGTACTCATGGGCTTAGTGAAATCCTTTCTATTACAAGGTAAATCTGGTAAACAGGGTACCTTTTGCTCCTGTCCCAGCTAAGATAACGTGGGGCAGGAGGGCCTTGCTTTTGGTGCAGGACTTGGACACCTGATCTGAGCTTAATTCTGACTTTGTCACAGTAATTTTATACAAAATAAACCATAGTAATCACAGAATGGTTTGGGTTGAAGGGAACCCCAAAACTTCATCTTGTTCCCACCCTCTGCCATGGTCAGGGACACCTTCCACTTGTCCAGGTTGCTCCAAACCCCATCCAGCCTCCCCTTGTACATCCAGGCATGGGGCATCCACAACTTCTTCATCCGAAATCCATCCCCTATCCCCATCAAAAAATGGTATTTTAACGACCAGGTGACAGCTGAAGAGCCTGGTTATAACATTATTTTTCTCACCACCTGCCTGCATTTTTTACTCATTGTCCAACTTTCCTTTCTTCATGAAAAACTCATTTTGCAGGCTGCTCACATTGCTTGGGAGATGAGACAATGGCAAGAGCAGTACTGCACTCCTGAGCAGTGGACAAATGACCAGGGGGGTCTTGTAGGTTTTACACCAGGTCCCTGCTGTCTTAGAGCGTTTTGAAGAGAGTCAGTGATCAGCACTTCATGCTTCTGGAATTGCTGTTGTTTCAGCTGTGTTGCCTGCTGCCAAGAGCAGAGCCTTCTTCCCAAGAATTTGAATGATAATTAGGTCAATAATCATCTAAACCATGTAATTAACGTCTAAGCAGCATTTTCCTTTGGTTCTAGGACTTGTGAAATCTTTTATTTTATAGGAGATGGTTCCCTTTAGCTCATGATTTTTCACAAAAGACAAGATTGTGGCCTTCTTGGAGAAGTAAGACTGAATCACGAAACACTCTGAACTTCATCCCCTGGGACACAAAATCACAAAAAGTGAAATGAATGGGAGTGAAAAGCTAAAAGTTGCAGAAGGAGCTTGTAAAGTATTAGATACCAGGGGCAAATTTCGAAAAGTTTGTGCTATTATTTTCTAGGAGAAAGGAGAAATATGACACCCGTTTCTTACTAAAAGAAAAAAAAGTGTTAGTCTGATACTTGAAAGAGAGTAAACACTTCCATCATTCATCAGTGATCACAGAATAGCCTGAGCTGGAAGGGACCCACAAGGATCATTGAGTCCATGTGGATGTGAATCCCCACACGGGGATCGAACCCACGACCTTGGCATTATCAGCACCAGGCTCTGACCAGCTGAGCTCCTCTCAGAACAACTCCAAGTGCTGCAAGAATGGTTCAAAATGCACTAAATGCCAAAAACGCTGGAGAATGCGGGCATCGATCCCGCTACCTCTCGCATGCTAAGCGAGCGCTCTACCGCTTGAGCTAATTCCCCATCGGTGCTGCCACTGCAGGGCAGGTTTTGGGATGAAATACTGAAAATATAGCTCCATTTGGTGATCTTGTATAAGACATGGCAGACATGTCTAGTTCAGTGCCTGCTTCCGTGTTGTAGGGTCCCAGATTTCAAACTTTTAATGAGAAAAACTTGTTGATGAAAATAAGTAGATTTTCTGTATGGGTGGGTATTCAGGGATTAGTGAGGGATTACTTTATATTCGACTCTATATTTAAGGCTCAAAAATTGTTTTGCTAAGGTTCTTTGTTTCACCTGAATTTGGGGAAAGGCCTCTGACCTTGTTCACACTGATGCTTTCTTAGACAGTAAAAATCAATTCTTTTGTAAACAGTGCACAAGCAGAATGGGAACTAGTAATAAAAGAATTAATGCAATCTTTCCCATGGGCTTAATGTTTTCCAGGAATAAATTCATGAAGCCTAAGAAGGACTCTGTCACTAGCAATTATTTTGTGTGATTTAAGGTTTTAACAGTATCTTTGATATAATACAGACTAAAGTGGAAAATGACTCCCAATTTATTGATGCTTCTATTGTGTTGTCTTTATTTAGGGAGAGATTCTGTCATTCCAATAAAAAATTATGGAGTGCTTTAATCTGCTAAGAGGTGTGCTGAGAGACCAGTGGGATTGCCTGAACATTGATCCTTTTGTGAGCCATGCTACTAAATCAGCAGAGCCAGCAAAGACTAAATCACATGTCAGGGTGTGGCATTTAATAAAACAATTGTCTATGATGGCTCCCACTGATGAGATAATTTCATGAGGAATAGCTGAACTATTAAAAATCCATAATTTTTAAAATTCATACGTTTAAAAATGCATATCTTTTCTAATGCTTTCAATAATTGTCAAAAACTGTAGGTTTAAAAGTATGACTTAATTGTTTTTTAAAAATTGTATATGACAATATTATGAAAAAATAATGCCCTCAGACTGCTCTCTGCAGCAAACCAGGTGAGCTAGAACATTTCTGGCAACATCCTTCCTAGGCAATTTCACCAGGAAATACTCCAAATCACAGACTAGAAGCCCCTGACCTGCGAGTGCCAGGCAGCAATCTGAATTCAGTGGGTATCTGCAAACCCCAGTGAATCCCCCAGCCCCTGAGTGCTGATCCTGGGGCCAGGAGAGGCTCTGGTGGATCTGCCAGCAGAGGAAAGTGGTGTTCAGCAGTGCCCGTGGCCGAGGGCAGCAATCATGGGAGGCACCACGGCGGGGGTAGCCCTTCCTTACCACCCTTCTCTTCTGCATTTGTGGTGGCTCTGAGGCTACTTTGGTCCCTGGGAGGGGTAGAGAAGTTCCCAAGTTCTGCCCACATCCTGCCCGTCCCTGCCTGTTTACTTGCAGGGCTGTAGCCTGCAGGAAAAGCATTCCTGAAGGCAATCCTCTGCTGCAGGACAGAGCTCAGGAATAAGGTAGGTCTTAGCGTGCCTCAGAGACACATGGAGGGAAAAATACTTCTCCCCCTTCTCATTCTTTTAGTAAAATGAGCAGTGGGATGATATAATCCATTCCTAGATTAAATCTTTGAATTTCCCCCAGAAATGTTCTCTTTACTGTGAGATTCACACTATGCAAAGGCAATGCTCCTATTTATAACTTGTGGCTGAAGGGAAGTCTCTCATTAAGCAGAATCATCTTAGAGTAACTGTTGAATGGATTTCAGTGCTTTGGTAAAGTTTATTTTAAGAGCTTGTCTTCTGCAGAAAGGTGGGTCAGCCTCAGCATCAGGCTGTGTGTGGCTTTATTCCTACTTTGCACTAGTGTATGTCCCTTNGCTGTTGGTTTGTTTTCATTTTTTCTTTTTGATTTACACTAATAGAGTTGCAGCTGCAGATCAGGATGGAGCCAGGCTCTGAGATATGAGAGATTTGCTGTGACAAAAAAATAATTGGTTCCTGCAATTTGGAATCTGATGAAACTGAAATGTGTTAAGGTTGAATACTTAGCCTGCTCTTGCATGATCTTTCCAGTAACTCATGTTCCTTTGAAGTCACTTCATTGTCCTGACTTTCCTGGGTTTGAATTCTTGCCAGTGAAACTGAGTCCTCCTGGTGTAATTCATGGGCAGGAGTCATAAAGCTGACACTCTTGCACGTCTGCATGTGCAGAAGAAATCTTTTTGCCCCTAGGATGTAATTAGGATCAAGATGACAACTTGTGAATATTTTCCAGGTATCATAATGCTTTAATATATTGGAATGTTGAATAACATCAGTGATAACATCACAGCAATGTGTGACACAGTGTTTCTGTTTTCCTGAATTGCAACTCTGTTCTAGCTTATGGTGGACATCAAAAGAGTTAATGCTGAAATTTTTATTATAGATTATAAAATTATTTATGCCTTTTAATACTTGGAACCTTACAAGGACTTTACCTGTGAAGTACACAAAAAACAGGGAGTGGTCTTACGGATATCCAGTGGCATTCCTGTGGATATAACTGAATACATTAGAAAAGTAATAGACTGGCTTTTATGAATAGCATCCCAAAGCAAATCTTCTTAAAAAGGTCTAACAGTCTATGAAGTATTTAGTTGTGCATTTAGTCTTGTTTTCCATGGTGAAGTTTTCATAAATAGTGTAGTTACAGGCAAGGCAGACAAGCTACTTCATGTGAATAAATGAATTGATATATCAAACTAATGCAGTGGTGTGGAAAAGCAAGAAGTGCCCTATTGACAGTGAGAAGAGACTTGAGGGGTGTGAGAGAGGATATGCTTTTCAATTTGCTGCAATAGACTTTTTTCCAAAGACTTCAGGAGTGGAAGTTCAGTATAAAGTCTGAAGACCTGCATTATGCTCTCAATATTTTGTTTCATATACCTCAGAGGGAAATAAAATTCTGCCTTCTCAAAGGGGAGACCGAATGTGATGAGATAGTGCTCTTCTCTCTCAGACTTGAGAGTCAAAGCTATGGTTCATGTGGATGGGATCTAATGTACTGTATGGTGCCAGTTGTGCAGAGAAGGCAGTGCCATGGAAAGGCATCATTTATGTGAGATAAATTAACTACAGTGGCTCTCCAAACTGTCATACATGTAGTGTTGAACTTTTCTATCTTTATCTAGCACTTGCTAGTAAGTAAATGCAGCAAGACCAGAATCCTCATGCAGCAAATCGTAGAATCACAGAGTGGTTTGGGTTGGAAATGACCTTAAAGATCTTCCAGTTCCAACCCCCTGCCATGGGCAGGGACACCTTCCACTATCCCAGGTTGCTCACACCCCCATCCAAGCTGGAACACTTCCAGGCATGGGACATGCACAGCTTCCCTGGGTAACCTGTGCCAGACCCTCACCACCCTCACAGGGAAAAATGCCTTCCTAGTATCTGATCTAAATCTATCCTCCTTCAGCTTAAAGCTCTTCCCCTTGTTCTGTGGTTGCATGCCTTTATAAAAATTTATCCCTCCAGGTCCAGCAAACTAGGGTTCTTATAGATTATTTCCTTTCCTATGCCCTTTATAGTGTTTTGGGGTACATACCAGTTATTGCTCTAAGTGTAATTCTCTTGGATGTCCGATTTGCCTGAGAGATATTCAGTATTTGTTCTGGCATGGCATTTCACTGGAAATGAAAGCCACAGTTCAGCAGTTTAGATTTAAGCCTGCTGAATTTTTGAAAGAAAATTCCTTCCCTGAATTTGGGAGTAACCCCAGCAACCCAGATGCCATGCATGCCAAGTGGAAGAGGGGATGTGGAAGATGAATGGGGAGCAGGATTGCATCAAAAAGCCTGGAAGTTGGATACATAGATAACGGCTGAAAAATGTGCTTTCTTACATAGCTTTAAAAAGTGTTTCCCAGTAAAAATACAGTGGATGCAGTTGCTATAGCTACCTGCAGGATTTTGTGCAGAACTTCTTTAGGTGCTTTCTGTGTAGTTGCACAGAAGTTTTGAGGATTCGATATCACCTTGTGTTTAGTTTTTCTCCATTTAAGCAGGCACTGTTAAGCACCAGCTGTGTTTACGGCTTCTGCACAGAGGAGAAAAAGGCAAATTTCTTGAAAAAAAATTTTTTTTTCTCTTTATTGTGCAAGTGAAACATTGCTGATGTCACTGAGCTAACATGTTGCTTAATTTCTTATTTGTCTGTTTGGGATAATATTTTGGCCAAGAAACAGCTAATAGCATTGTGGGCTTTCATGCTTACCTTAGTATGGAAAAATTACAATTCTTTCATGATTAACCACCAGTCAAGCAACTTGTTCTGGGCCCTGGAAAACAGGGAAAGGTTTTGGATTAAAACATGACACTGCAAACAGAAGATGAATGCATTCATTTTAGAGATCAAGTGCATCAGGCAATGGTAGCTGAGCACTCAAACAGCTTTCTACTCCTAGTGAGGGAATGTTCTGTCTCATAGATCAAATCTGATAGTTCTATACATCAGGAAAAGTACTGCAGCTTTGAACAAGGTATAGATGATATACTGGGATTGTTAAGAATAATTTTGGATTTATGTTGGTCAGGAGGTCAGGCTGCACGTTACTGTCTCTTCTGGCTGTACTAATCTATAATTAAGTGTTGTTCTCTGAATACATTGAAATGAATATGACAAACTTTCATACATTGAATTAGGTCTCAAATGTATCTGTGGAAAGCAAGTTATAACACCTGTTTTATCTCTTAAAAAACAGGCTGTCAGTCTTGTTAACAAAGACAAAACAGCAAAACAAGCACAATCATATCCTTTTTTCTTTTTTTTTAATTTGGCAACAGATAGATTAAAACAGTTACTTTTCAGACAACAACTCTGTTTGAAATATTTTCTTAACTGTATATGATATCAATTCATGTGCATGTCTGCCCAGGGCGGTATATTAGTACTTTGGTATTTTCCTTGGCATCAAAAGGAAAATAAAGCAATCTACCTTCTTGTTCCTGAGTGCAGCAGGAAATGTAGTGCCAAAACAGATGTAGAAAGGCCAGGGTGCTCAGGGCCTTTTTGTACCCTTTATTTTCATGGTGACAGCTCCTGAGCCTCCGTGCAGTCAATGAGAGCGAAGCATTGCCCACTGGCATTTGGGACAGTGGAGCATCAGGGCTGGGTTCATTCAATCCAGTTCATGGCTGGAGAAAACTCAGAGTGAAGTTTAACCCTTTAGGCAATCCAGGAGTGCCCCATAGTTTTGGTTCCCCTATCCATTATAATTCAGCCAGGATTAAACTCTGCACAGAATGTTCTCAAGCTCTCCCCGTGGAAAGTAGTGTAAAAGTTCAAAAAGACATTGCTTTTCCAACTCCATTTTGGTTCTTCCTAAACCTTTTCTTTTGGGCAATTTCATCATTCAGGGAGAGGGATCTGCTCAGAAGTCAAGGTGTGCTGCTTCTGTTCCCCATTAGGCAAAGGCTTTGTACTCAAGCCCATTCATCCTCTGCTTCTGAACTTGATAAAGTTTCCTATTGTTGCCTTTACCATCTTTAGCTGTTGCTGCTTTTGGCTGAATTTCTTATGTCACCTTGACTAGACAGACATCTGCTGAAATATTGGTATCTGTTGGGACACCACTATCTAAATCTTTGCTCTTTGTCTAAGCTTCTTTTATTGTGTCTGGGGAAAATAAGCACTTCTTGTGAGTAGTGAATTTATTTTACTCTTCCTCACGAGAAAGAGATAAAATCAATCTGGGTATGGATTTTTTCTTTCTCTCTTTTTTTCTTTTTTTTTTTTTTTTTTTTTTTTTTTTTTCCTGG